>JAQJVL010000467.1:0-556089 GCA_035578905.1 Stictocephala bisonia | reverse complement strand
CCTGTTTCCTTCTCTTATTCTTATTATTATCAACCTATCCGATATATATTCAACTCCTTCCACCTTCTCCTTCATCCTCTTATTAACCATAATAGCAACTCCATTCCTTCTGTTCCTGCCTCCACTCCAATACAACATCCCTCCCCCTCTTATCTCCTTTTCTCCTTGTCCATTCCATTTCGTCTCACTTAAGCCCAACAAATCCAGCCTCCTCTCATTCATCACATCTATTAGTTCTTCCACCTTGCCTGTTAATGTCAATATGTTCAATGTACCAATTCTCATCCTGTTTCGTTTCCGGTCCGTATCCTTTAATCCATCCTTCCGAGGCTTAGTTCCATTGTTGAAAGCAGTTTTAGACTTCACCACCGGCTTGCTGGGCCTGACGTGGTTGTTTCACCAGAGCCCCGTTAGCCGTCACTGTTTCAGGGTTCTTATCAGACCGGACCAGCTACCTTGGAGGTGCCAGGGACAAGTCCCCGCTGGTATACGCTCTTGATAAGCTATCCCCTACTTTAGTGCCGTTGCCCGCCTCCCACGACGTGGACGGGGGGTTGGACTTTGGGAGGCTGACCCACCGTAAATGTGGGTTAATACACGACCTGGCATACATGTACGGTAGTATTGACCCACCCATACACGTACGGTGGTATTGAACCACCCGCCCACCCATACATGTATAGTGTTATTGACCCACCCATTCATTCATGTACAGTGGTAGTAACCCTCTCGCCCACCGATACACATAGAAAAGGATTAGTTACTAAGTAGTGTGCCTATAATGTTGAAATTATTTTATTAAGTTGCATATATTATTATCAATAAAAACTTTACAGAATACTTTTTCTCAGTAAATCAAACTATGTACTACTTGTCTTTGGCATGTTACGTTATTTCTTTTATTTAATCACCACTCCTCTCATACACCACAGTAACTATTAGGTTGGCCATCTGCCCATCCAAACACGTACAGTTGGTATCGATAAAATTATATTATCAATTTATTATATAATAACTTGGTACTCTCTTTTATCCAGTCCGAAGACATTTTTCGGAGCTTATTCCATCTTCTTGCTCGTCTTATTAACTTTCTAATTTATAGTTTCCACATAAAATATGTAAATACTAATCCAAAGGAAATAGATCATATGTTTCACATTCAGGAGTAAGTTCATTATGAATTTCTTAAAGCGTTTAACAAAAAGAAAATTTGATTATTTGTAATTATATGAATTTAAAATATTTAGGTTCTTATATTTGAGATGTTTCATTCAAATTCTTCTGTAATTATAGTTCTATCACCTTCATTCATATATTTTAAAGAATTTTGAGTATTTTTTAATAATTTTGTAATTATGATTTTCAGAAAGAACATTGTTATCAAAGCTCACCAAAATTGAATTTCATAGTTGTTCTGTTATTATTTCTTATTGCTTGAGAATGTTCTTTAAACCTTGATTTAAAAGATTGATGTGTCTGTCCTATTTAAAATGTATTACAATCTGATTTTGTATATGCCAGATTAAGTAGTTGTTTGATTGGGTATGCACATTTTAAATTTTGTTGATTGCTTTAATTGTATTGTTTTGGGTTGCATAGCTTAAAGAAAAGTATGTTTTCTGACATGTGTTGCATATCCTTTTTGAGTAATTTATTGCATGGAACTATTAAAAATCTTATGTTTATTTATTTATTTTTTTTATGGAGGAGATTTTTGTTCTTTCCTTTTTTATGTTTTTGATTATTTTATCAATAATTTGTGATTTTAATCATTCTTTGTAGTTAGACATTTAATTATGTTCTGGTTTTTATGAAAACTATAAAAAAATGTGTTGAAATAAATATTTTGTTCGCAGGAAAATGCAGTGCTGCTGCCTTGGATGTATTAGCTAATGTGTTTCGAGAAGAGCTTTTGCCAGTTCTTTTACCTATTTTGAAGGATACTCTTTTTCACCAAGAATGGGAAATAAAGGAATCTGGAATCTTGGCCTTGGGGGCTATTGCCGAAGGTGAGTCTTAATAGATTCCATCAGAATGTCATTAAGGGATTGCATAGGTGAAGCTCATTTATATTTTCAGTATTCTGTTTATAGAAATAAAATATAGATATAAAAAACAAATTACAGATGAACCTCAACAACTCAATTCTCATTACGTTGACAACTATTCATAGTCAACGTTAATTTCACCTCTTCAACTGGAATATTTGATAAAAACCCCTTAATAAAGCGAATTTTCTGTTATTTGGAACAGTACATCACACCTCTATAATTCAAAATCGGAACTGCAGACCTCTACATGTCGAAGTTTCAATCACTTCGCCCTTTATAACTCAAAGTTTATGGTAGGCAACCTCAATAAATGAAAATTAAGTATCAACGCTACCTACTTTTTTATTTTAGTAAGCAAGCGAGCTAAACTTCCATGTTGTGACATGAATCTGCCCTACTCTTCACCATTGGATGTAATTCATCTGTTCACTGAAGTGTTCTTACTACGTTTTTGCTTCACTACCTGTTTTTTTGAATTTGTACACTTCCTATACAATAAAAAAAACCTGTGCTGCCATAGATCTGCTTTGTTGTGTTAAAAAACCTGTGTTATATATATATATATATATTTCTAATCTAGATTCCATTATGGATTAGTTATTTATACAATTTGTATTGCTACAAAACAGATACATGCCGCAGTTCATGGTAAGCAATCCAAAGTGATGATTTCTTTAAGATTGCAGAACAGCAATTTTATAGTATGTCATTGTAGTATTAGAACTGACTGTTCCTTGTCCTGTTACCTCATTGTAAGCTAGTTTAAATTCACAATTTTTATAATTTTGACAAATTTACTAACCTATGAGCCTTTTGTAACTAGACTTATGTAATTTTCACCCTCGGTAACTCGAAACTATATTCAAAATATTTGATCGCTTGAATTGTTTCCTATGTCTTAAGATATGAGTTATAAAATATAGCAAACAGTGCTTGGTGGTGTGGTGAAACCTGCTTCTACATAACAAACAACTTTCAGGTAATTTTGAGAAATCATGTAATCTTATATTATCTAAAACAAGTCACATCCGGACGAAATATTATTTTGGTCCAAGGATTTTAATTTCTTTTGGGGTTTCCGACCATGAGAAATCGATTGCACCGGTCTCAACCCTGGAAAAATTCTGATTTCTGCCCCAGAGGCTCCTAGACGTCCCGTGTTATCGACTTCAAGAAGAAAAAACAATATGGAACCGTTATCGACTTCTAGTAGAAAGTGTGGTATCAAAATATTGGTATTATTTCCTAAATCACATTATACCATTACATTTTAGAAAAGACAACATTTAAGGGCTCGGCCCTCCCCCCTCAAATATGCTCAAATACCCAATACTGGGTGTGATAAACTAATACACCCAAGTGGGGTATCAAATAAAAGGTATTCATCTACTAATTACTAAATATACCATTAGATTTTAGAAAAGACTATGTTTATGGGCTCCATTGCCCCCAAAACCAAAATTCATGATTATACTTCTCAAGAATCCTGGTGAGTCCATAGACCGATCTTCCGCACTAGGCGACATGCCGAGATCAACAAATTGGAATGTAGCAGAGTGCTTTGGTGAGGCCGAAGGCCAAGTTCCACAAAGGGGTCTGCAGCAGATCGTCTTGGCGAGCCCGTAGGCCGAGCTTCACAAAGGGGCTAAAGGTAAATGCGGAAGACCTCAGAAATGAAATTTATTAATAACCTACAAGGTAGAGCAACAAAAACCATCCTCAGGGAGATATGGATGCTTTGTTTTCAGATTGCAAAATTCAAATTCGGTTTTCCGGTATCATACTGCTTGCAACCAAGTTGAGGCACCAAAGGGTCAAATGACTCAGTTGTTACCCGTACGCTGTCAACCTAATCTAATTAACAAATTAGTTCAGGTTGAACTTATTAAAATCACAAACGTAATTTTAATTTTTGTAAAATATTGTTAATATTTTTATGATGTACAGTTCAAAACAAATTTAGTAGATCAAAATTGGCTTGTTCACTTTGATGCTCCACTAAAACTGACAGAAACTTTCTCAATCAGTTTTTTTACTAGGAATGGTGAACACTAGTTGCTAAATATTCATATTTTGTTAATAGTTGTATATCTGTCTTTGACATTGTTCCCTCAGTAATGTTATCAAAGGTAATTTGTTACAAATTAAATTTGTCAACACTTTATTTTGTATAATATTCAACAATTGTTGGTAGGTTGTATGACGGGAATGATTCCTCATCTGGGAGAGCTGATTCCCTATCTGATCAGTAGTTTATCAGACAAGAAGGCTTTGGTTCGAGCTATCACTTGTTGGACGCTCTCACGTTATTCACACTGGGTTGTCAGCCAGCCAAACCATGACACCTACCTAAAACCACTCATGACTGAGGTAAGCACTAAATGTTGAAATATTTAGATTACTGAATATTGGTACAAAGTTAAAGTTTTTATCGCTTTTAAAAAAGATCAAAATTCTGCTTGAAGTCACGGTCATAGGATTGTCTATGATATCAATTTTTAGTAGTTTTATTTCCCCTCCTCTAAGCAGTAATACTACCAACTAGTAAGAATGACAATAGGAAATACTTACTTAACTCATCAACAGTTACTGATTTTCACTCTTATGTTTAGAGTTAAGTAGGTTATATAATTTAGAAAATTAAGTTGACTTTGCTTTTTCATTGTAAATAATGTCAATGGCAATGATTCTTGATTCTTGTAGAGAGGTAATTTTGATGGGCCATTATTCAAAGTTTTTATGAGAATCAACAAGAACGTTAAAAGAAGTAAAAGTTAATTTAAAACTTAAGAAAAAAAAAAACATTTTTTTAACTAAGAAGATGAACAATATAACTATTTTTCTAAGCTAAACCTATGCAGGAGAAGTATTTCGTATAGTAACAAGATTAGTTGTGGGAAAGCTAAATCTAGTCAAGGTAGAGTGTGAAAATAGAGCATGGTGAAAACTGTTGATATAAGGATGTGTCTTGTTACTGTATTTCAATGCATAAGTTGAAATTGAGTGAAGTATCAAAAAAGACATCAGCAAAATTACCTTAGAAGACAAGTTCACTAACACCAGAGTAGTAGAAACATACACAAAAGAATCACATAATCACACGAATTTTCAGTACCACTGGCACTTACATGAGTACCACAGTACCACTTTTTGAGAATAACGCCTTCAACCCTAATTAACGAACCTACCTGAAACCTGCATAACGCGCTTCAAACCTCCCTCCAGCTTTGACCCACCACCATTACCTCCTGACCATCCTATTGAACTTTATCTTAACTTCATCCTCCAAAAAATATCAGATCCTCAGTTCATCTCCCAACTTCCTGAAGATCAGAACCATACCATCGTTGAATGCGGAGCCATAAAGTCCCTAAAATCCAATGACAACATAATGATCCTTCTTGCCGATTAAGGTTCCACCACTGTTATTCTTAAAAAATCCAATTATATCAATGAAATTAACCTCCAGTTGTCTGATTCCTCCACCTACAAAAAAAAACTTGACTTCGTCCCAACTGAAAAACACAACCAAGAACTGAAAAATCTCCATCATGCTAAACACCAAAACCTAACCACCACCAGCCAAATCCTGCTTATCATTACACAGCCTATTCCACCCCAGTTTTATATCCTACACAAAATTCACAAAGGCATTATCCCTCTCCCTGGTAGGCCTATTTTGGTCAGCAGTAATTCTTTTAACGAACGTATCTCTGCCTTTGTCGATGACAAACTCCAACCTCTAGTACTACAACTTCCTTCCCACGTCCAGGATACCAATCATTTCCTTAGTCTTCTTTCCAATCTTCCTTAACCTCTAACTCTTAACACCAAACTGGTTACCATTGATGCCACTTCATTATATACCAATATACCCCACGCTCATGGCTTAGTTGCTATTGAGTATTTCCTCAATACACGCCCTCCAAACACTAACCTAGAATTTCCTTCCTAGTTCAGCTGACTCAATTCATCCTTGAAAAAAATCACTTCTAAAGTTACGGCATCAACTATCTCCAGATCAAGGGTACTGCTATGGGTACCCGCATGGCCCCTTCCTGTGCCAAGTTCTCCATGGGGAAATTGGAGGACTTTCTTTCAAAAACAACCCGTCCAACCCCTCTGCTGGCTCCGTTTCATCAATGATATTTTCATGATCTGGACTGACTCCGAAACCAATCTTGAAACCTTTCTTCAAAGCCTACAAAACTTTTCATCCCTGAATTTCACCTGGCAATCCTCTTCTGAACGCATTCTGCCTTGATGTTGAAATTGGATTGGAGGACGGTGTCCTTCAAACTGATATTCACATCAAACCTAACCAATAAAAACAATACCTTCACCATACCAGCGGTCACTCCAACAACTCTAAACACTCCCTACTCTAGAGCCTAGCCACCCGTGTAAAACATATAATTTCCTCTCCCAGAAACCTAAATAAATACAATAACCAACTTGTCAATGCATTTCAAAAGAGAGGTTACCCTACCATCCTTATTAAAAACCAAATCCGTTTAGCCCAGTCCCAAAACCAATCCCAAACAAGAAGTGGTTCCCAATGCTTACCCCTTGTCAGTAATTACCACCATGGCCTACAGAAATTCAACCAAATCCTGAAAGATGGCTTCAACATCTTAAAAGCTTCCCCCCACACCAAAGATCTCCTTGAAAAATCTACTGTGACTTTCAGAAAACCTACGCCAAATCCTGTTCCATCCTAAGTTACCTGATCCCAACATCCTGACCTGTCCTAAAGACCAGGAACCACCAGGTTCTAATTCTTGTAACAAGTAATCTTGCAAAACCTACCCTATTCATCTCCCAGCCACATCTTTTACCAGCTCCACTACCTCCTTAACATACAAGATACCTGGAAACCATTACTCTGATTCCACCAATTTAATTTATCAAATCCATTGCCAGCACTGTTCTGCTCAATATATCGGCCTTACCAGTGAAACCCTTCGAAAACGCATGAATGGCCATAGACATGATTGCAAACGAACTACAGGTCCAGATTTACTTCCACAGTATTTGTTTAAAGGATGTTCAGAACATTTGATTAACCCTCTAACATTTTTGTTTAATCTGAGCCTAAGAACAAATGTTTTTCCTGATAAATGGAAAACCACTAAAATAACTCCAATTTTTAAGAGTGGTCAAAAATCCCAAATTACTAATTATAGACCAGTAGCAGTGTTGTCAGTACCAGCAAAGATTTTTGAGATGGTCATTCATAAATATTTATTCAGTCACTTTGAAAAGCATATTACTGTTAAGCAGCACGGATTCGTACCAGGAAGATCTGTCAATACTAATTTGCTTTACTTTACAAACTATGTTTCCTCGGGTCTTGATTCTGGGACTCGGACTGACGCTTTATTCCTCGACCTGGCGAAGGCATTTGATAAGGTCGATCATTCTATTTTATTGAAAAAATTACATTTCTACGGAGTTTCATCAAATCTTTTACATTTTTTTAAGTCTTACATAGTTAATAGGAAACAATTTGTTCGTTACAGTGGCTTTTCATCATCAACTTTTAACATTCAATCAGACGTACCTCAGGGCTCGAACCTGGGGCCTTGCCTGTTCACCATTTTAATTAATGATGTAATAGATTGCGTACGCTTCGCTGAAACATTGTTGTTCGCTGATGATTTGAAAATGTTTAAATACATTAAAAATCTTGATGATGCCGCCTGTTTACAGCGTGATATAGACAACGTATTCACTTGGAGTGTTTTAAATAAAATGACTTTCAATGTTTCAAAATGCCACTTAATGACATTTACAAGGGCACAAGATTTTTTCAAAAATGATTATTTTTTGAATGGTGTTTTAATAGCTAGAGTAAATAAAATAAAAGATTTAGGCGTATACTTAAATGATTCACTATCTTTTAATCCTCATATCGAATTATGCATAGCCTCAGCCAGTAAAATGATGGGTTTCATTTTTAGACAAAGTGCAAGTTTCCAAAACACTTTAACCATCATTATGCTTTACAATGCTTTCGTTAGGTCGAGGTTGGAGAGTGGGGCTGTCATATGGAATCCAATTCATTCAACATATCGAGAAGCGGTTGAAAGAATTCAAAAGCGATTTTTAAGATTTCTTTTTTACAAATGTTTTAATTTTTACACGTACACCGTTCCATATGATGAGCTGTTGGTATTGTTTGGGTTCCGGAGTCTTGACGCGAGGAGAACTCTAATGGGCCTGGTGTTCCTGTATAGACTGGTGCGTGGCGGGGTGGACGATACCGCTGGCTTGGCGGGCCTCTCTTTCCGTGTACCTACATTTCATAGTCGCAATAAACTTCTGTTCTCTGTTCCCTACTGCCGCACGACGGCACATGCTTCTTCCCCCCTTCACCGCCTCATAACATCTTACAATAATTTGCTCCTTTCCGATAATAGTAATGTAGATATATTTTTTGACTCTTTTAAAATATTTAAAGCTAATTGCCTGTCTTGTTTAAGTCAACGCTCTACATAATTTTGTTTTGTTTATTACTCTTTTACGAATTCTATATTGTTAACTGTTCAAAATATATTTATTACTGTTATTATTTATTGTCGTTATGGTTGTCAATTGTTTAAAATATTTATTACTGTTATTATTTATTGTCGTTATGGTTGTCAATTGTTTAAAATATTTATTACTGTTATTATTTATTGTCGTTATGGTTGTCAATTGTTTAAAATATTTATTACTGTTATTATTTATTGTTGTTATTGTTCTTAATTGTTTAAAATATTCATTACTGCTATTGTTGCTGAATGCTAGTCTATACTAATATTAGTTATTATTTTTATTTAATTGCATGTCATTATATTTTTTGCCTCCTCATCAAGCATGTATTGTTCCGTTCCATATAAATTTCAGTTATATTTGAATCTATAGTATTTCAGTTTGGTATTCTTATTTTTTGTTATTTTTATAATGTGAAGTGATATAGTGAATAAGTTATATAACCCACAAACATAAATATAAGTATTAATATGAACTGCTTCAGTGTAATTGGTTTTGACTGTATTGAAGCATGTAAATAAATAAATAAATAAAGTCCAAAATCCTGAAAAACCTGTCTCTGCCCATACTCTTCTCCGTAACCAACATTTTATCAGTGTTACACCACTAAAGTAATCAGATCCCTTCCTTCCCATGCCAGTAGTTCCCAACTCCAAATGATGGAATTAGCACACCAATGGATAAAAAAATCCTGTGACCCACCTAATCTGAACCCCTTCCCCATATATATACCAATTGAAAAAAACTTGCATCTATACCTGGGTGTTGCTCTATGGATGTACAACTCCCACCACTAAACAACCCCACCACAGCCACCTACCCAGCAATAGTGGAAGCCATGTCAGTCTCTCTCTCTCTCTCTCTACTCACCTGAAGAAAGTGCCAGTGGTGCTGAACACTTGTGTGATTATGTGATTCTTTTGTGTATGTTATTACTACTCTGGTATTAGTGAACTTGTCTTCTAAGGTAAGTTTCCTATCTCTCATATTTACTAATTCCTGGCCTAATGTGCTTTAACTTAACCTGAAGTATCAAAAAGTATTTGGGATGAGAAAGTGTTAAAGCGCATATCACACTAAGGAAGTAAAATTGACAAGTGCATTTATACATGGGAACATAGATATAAGTAAAAATTGGACAAAGTTCAGTTTGGCAATAAGATGCACATGGTGGCAAGAATATATATCAGTCGCTATAGTGACAATCGCCACCACTATGGGTTTAGGTAGCCAAGCCAACACACAACCCCCCCCCTCCCACTTCACACTTGAGGCAGAATCGAGACGTGGAGTAATGTGCCTTATTATTCATCTGTTTATTATAACCCTGCTAATAATATTTTTAAGAGTGGTTTTTCCTGTCAACCAACCTTTTTTTTAAGTAGGGTTTTAGTAGTTTTTAAGATTTTCTCAACTTACTATAAGTTTCGGGGAGAAGTTTACTAGTTGTAAAAACTAGTAGCCTATTAGTTGTAAATGTAGGCCAAGGAAGTTACACTTGAAGACAACAGGAGTTTTATAGCTGTCGAAGTGTTGTGTATGTTCCTTAAAACACCCGAGCAATAATTTTCTACCATTCAAGTAACTTTACGTATTTTTATTAGTTTCAATGACATAAAGAGCAATAAAACTATTGTGTATGAATTAAATGGTTTAGCGTAACATTTATACAATTGGAGGTTTCTCTTTCCTGATGTTAGTAATATTTTGCTTGAAATGTATTGTAATGACTGGTAATTAGTTTATTACTGATAAGTTTATTTTAAGTAATATATCCTTGATTACATTCATGTCATTGTCTATATTTGCTTGGGTTTAAATGAAACATATGTTAAATCCATTTAAAATCCACCAAGGACCGAATAAAGAAACTATATTTGCTTGGTTAATATTTTAACATATTTTGTTTAATTATTGTATTACATTATTTTTCAGCTTTTAAAAAGAGTATTAGACCAAAACAAAAGAGTACAAGAAGCTGCGTGTTCGGCCTTTGCTACCCTGGAGGAAGAAGCCTGTACTGAGCTTGTGCCATATCTAGGCTTCATTTTGGAAACTTTAGTTTTCGCTTTCAGCAAATATCAAGTGAGTGTTTAGGAAAATTAAAGCTGTTTTATTTTTAGGGTTTTTGAGATGAGAAAGCAGGTCTAGCTTACAGATTTGAAAGTCTTTTATGAGGCAAGCCAATTTTAAATTGTAAAGATAAAGTCATTTTTTAATATTTATTAAAAAATGACTTTCTTTTTACAACCAAAGCAATTCCATCAAGCATATACAGCAGAAAACAATTTTAAATTGTCAAGTCAACCCTGTAAATGAAGTTGAATCAGCTATTTTTAGGAATGGTGGTTAATATAAAATCCTGTTCATTTGAAAATATTAGCATTCTTTGAGAGAAAAAACCGAGGGGCTAATGATTCTTTTTGAGAAAAAATTTTTTTAGCAATGTTATTACACTACTATGAATCATTGCAACTAGATAAAAATATATTTTGGCTATCATATTTTTCTATTATATAAAATCAAAAATTGTTTATATAAAGTTGACAAAAGGATCATTACTGCAGCCCTCAAATGACTAAACTTCAATCTATTAGCAAATGCTAGAACAAATATAAGTGTTTTGAGAAAATCATCAAAGATAGCAGAATAGTAAACAAAAGATGGACAGTATTTACTGTAGATTAATATTGTTTTAGATACAGTACAAACACTATATCGATGCTTAATATGTGCTCCGGTTTGTTGAAAAAAAATAGTGTTCGTAAACTGCAACTAGTACATTGAGACAAGAGTAATTCAATAAAAAACCTATATTTTGCATCTTGAATAATTGTTTTGAACTAATTTTGTTTAGTATGTTGAGTTATGTTTGCAAAAGATGTTTGAACAATATAGGTCATGTCTCAACCTCTTAATCTACCTCATCAAGTTATATAGAGATAGAACAATTTTTTAGAGGAAGAATAAAAACACAATATTCTAATGTCTATATTGACTTTCCAGTGCACGTTTCGCGGGCTGAAAGTGTACTTCTGGATAATCAATATATAAAAACTAATTATATCTAATTGCTGTGGTTCCTAATACGTTATCCTGTACCTTTAATAAACATAATAATTATTTAGGAATATAAATGTACACTGTTTAATGGCGTCAATTTATTAGCAGACACTCCAAGCTCTGCAATCGCGAGGCCTAACCTAACACACGTGTTGCTTGGTGTTAGTGTGTACTAGAGTGTTAAGAGAGCAGTCAATATTACCTTCCATACCCCCAAGCCCTTCCATAACTTGATTAATCTTATATTAGCACTATGGATATAAAATGAACCCTTTCAACGCCAGGAAATGTTATGTATGCATCGCCACCACGCCAGCCATTTCAGTGCCGAGTGGCCGCACGACACCAGGCACTAAATGCCACGAGAGCGGTAGAACACCAGAAACATTTTGATAGTTTTGTACGTGTTTACTAGAACTACTGTCATTCCGTTATCTTTTATGGTAAAATAATATTTTTGGTATCATTTTCTTCACGATAAAAGTGGCAACATTTTAGTACGTAATTCAGTGGATATATCCTTCTAACCTAAACACGCATAATAAAAAATAATTTAAAAAAAATAAATTTTTTTACTTTCAACCTCTAAAACATATATGAAATTAAATTGTAATCTAATCCATAATGCTGTATTATAGTAAATTTAATTCCTAACAAAACTGTGTAAATTGCATTTGGAAATAAAATTTAGTTTTTTATTTATGAATTTTTTAAGTTCAAGGGACATTTTAGCCGTTTTATACAATTAATTTCACTTTGCCCATACAGTATGTTAATTTTTATTGTGTGGTTATTTTTTATGCATTGTCATTCATTATACATTTAAAATAATAAATGAGGCATAGAATGTACATTTCTTTACTGTTACTATTATAACATATGTAATAAATATAAATAATGTAATTACAAATTGTATTAATAAAAACTAGATATTCATATTCAACACACTAACTAAGACATTAGCCAGCAACTAGTACACTAAACTCAACCAATAAATGTTTACTAATCTAAGTAAACAAACCACAAACCGCCAAAACTATTCTGCAGATCAGCTGTCACTACTCATACTCGCCACTGCCTTCTAAATATCACTTGATTTTAGTATGTGTAAACAATGGAAAAAAATAAAACAAACGAAAGAAATGTGTTATATTATAACAGCAAATTTCATCATAAGTACAATGGTATGAGTTTCAACAAAATTGAATGGAAAATAAGTTTTTAATTTGCAAAATAAACATGAGCCTATATATAGGAGCTTGGCGTTCAGCGCTCGCGCAGCGGCTGGCTATATATAGGCTCTTGGCGTTCAACTGACTCATGTCGCTTGGCTATATATAGGTTCTTGGCGTTCAACACAACATAACTAAAAGCCTATATATAGGCTTCTGGCGTTGAAAGGGTTAAGTAAATCTCACGATACCATTATTTTTAACAACACTTGCAGTCTTCTTACTAACCTATCACACTTATATTTATTAACAATTGGCTAAATTTACACAAACATCAATTGGTTTGTTTGTGAGTTTGTTTATGAATCTAAAGCATTCAACTCCTCAATGCCCATTAAATATTAAACAAAATGTAACAGGCCTTAACTCTGCAGTTAAAACTGATGTCATTTTTATATTTTTAGCACAAGAATCTGTTGATTCTTTATGACGCAATTGGAACACTAGCTGATTCTGTAGGCCACCACCTCAATAAACCTGACTATATCAATTTATTGATGCCACCACTTATTCAGAAATGGAACGTATTGAAGGATGAAGACAAAGACTTGTTTCCTCTGCTTGAGGTAAGTTTTCACAGTATGATTATAAAAGTATAAAGCTAGCTAGATAGTCACTTACTCATTTGGAAAAACCTTTTTGTTTTTTACTTATCTTCAAAGGTAAATAGCGGGTCCTGTAGAAAAAATACTACAATTGTTGAAAAATAAACTAATTCCAGTTAAAAATCAGAGAAAACTAAATTAAAACTTGCTTAGCACACTTAAGTAGTTTATCAAACAATTGTAACGTTTTCTGCTGAAGTTTAATATTCAGTATATATATTCAGGTTTTGGAGAAGTTAAAATATATGAGCTTCATTCACAAAAAACCAAAATTGCACAAAAACTACATTAGTATTCAAATAATATTCAAGTGGGATATTACACATTAAAGACACTGCTTATAATAAGAAACGAAATAGATCAATTTAGATTTTCACATTTTGTATAAAAACTCACTAAACATCAAACAATAACATATCATATGTTTCTTCATACAGTTATAAATAAATGAGTGTGGCTCAGTCTACACCACAACGACAATGTTAAATAAGTTCAAATATATTCATGCCAATTCCTGACAGTTGGTATCACTGTAGTCATCCACATGGTCCACCCTTCATATGTCTATCTTTTTCGGCTAAAGTAGAGAAGACATTCCTTCAAACCAGCATATCCAAACCCACTACTGGTACTTTCATTGATGATATTTGTATAATGTGTACTAACTCTGAAACCACAAGGAAATCTTTCTCCATAATCTACTAAAATTTTCATCTCTGAATTTCACCTAATAATCTTCTTATGACCACATATTCTTCCTTTAGTTACTATTAATTTTTTAATTGTTTTAGTATCTTTTGAGTGAAGCAACAATCTTGCAGAGTGGCTTTTTGCCATATTGTGAACCAGTATATTGCAAATATTTTAATCTTGTCGAACAAACTTTATAACATAAAGAAATCAATTAACACAAATGGCATGTCCTATTAACCCTTATTACGCCGTAAGTGCATATATTGACTTTGCTCTAAACGCCGTCAGCGTATATACGCGTAATAATTATAAAAATAATATTTTCTAGATAATGTTTCTAATTTAATCCGTCAGTGCGTTTGAGTTATGGGTGGTGACTCATGAGGTACATTGTGCGACTCGCGACCTTTTGTTGGCCTGTCAATCACTACAAGACTGGTTTTTGTCTGCCAGTGTACATTACCGTTGCGCCGCCCAAACGCCACAAGCGCATATATGCGCAGTTACTGTTGAACAGAGCGGTTTTCATTGTCCGCCGCTTCATCTCTTTGAAACTGTCTAGTTGTTTTTATTATTACTTTAGTTTAATATATGTAAGTTATTTATTAGTTTTAAGTGTCAATATGAATAATCCCTGGACGAGTCGGATTTTGACTATTTTGTGCAAGGTGTACTAAATACATTGTATTCGAGTGCTATGTGTATTTACTTATTTTTTATTATATGTGTTATATGCAGACCCTTAATGTCTTTATCAGTTTATGTAAATGTCAATTTACTCAAGTATACATGTTTTATTAATAATAATAATATTTTGTATTGATTCATATAGTGATCTATGCCTATCTTGAAGAGGCTTACTTTCAAGTAAAAAAGTTTGCTTATTTACATATTCATATATAAGAAAAAAAGGGAAAATAAGCTGATAAAGGTTTCAAAATGTTATCATATCTTTTATTTTCCTGTACAGAACAAGAAAAAAAATGAGCAACTAAAAAATATAATTTTAATTTTTTACAACAAATGAGCACGTAATGGAAAATAGGCATTGGATAAATGGCGCTTTAATGGTTAATATTTTTAATTGTTTTAGTGTCTGTCGAGTGTAGCAACAGCTTTGCAGAGTGGCTTTTTGCCATATTGTGAGCCAGTCTATCGCAGATGTGTCAATCTTGTCGAACAAACTTTACAACATACCATGGTAAGAAACCCTTTACTGGTACTGGGTGTAATTCTCTTTTACTGTTATTTGTACGAGACTTAAATATTGCTATTATCATAAATTTTATTTTTAGGAAAGGAAATCAATTTAAAAAAAAGCATAAGCAAGGAGATCAAAAATGTAATTTTTTGGTTTTAAATATTCAGATTAATATTAAAAGGGAATATTTACAAGCTCATCACATTTTGTGAACTAAGTGGTACGCTGAGGGAAATGTTATGAAATTACAAGCGTTTAGAATGTAGGTAATTTTACTTCAACTTCTATCAATGCCAAATACCTTTATGTATTTAGTGTTATTCTTAGTTTAAGCATAATGTGCAGCAAATAGGTAAATTCCTCTCTTAAGATTAAAATATCAAAAATTATTTGCAATGTTTTTCTTTCTGTGAAAAAAAAAAAACAGTGCATTTCTTTGTGAACATTTTATATAAAATAAACCGCGAATGCTTAATAACACTAACCAGTTTTACTTTTCGAGATGTCTGTACATATACGGACGCTAGTATTTCTCACCCAACTTTTGGCTGTTCGTATATACGGCCGCTGGCACTTAAAGGGTTAAACATTTTTCCTTCTGTATTAAACCAAAATTGTTTAAACTTGATATAGTAATTAACAGTTGATTTTTGATCATGAAGAAGTTAGGTAATTTAAAACTGATCATTGTATAGCCACCTTGGAAAAACTACACTTTCACTATTTTGGAAAGTGTATTATCTTTATTGTAAACCAATATTCATTTATGGTTAAATAGGCTAACTCACAGCACCCAGAGCAGTTTGATGCGCCGGACAAAGACTTCATGATCGTGGCTCTAGACCTTCTGTCAGGACTGGCGGAGGGACTGAACGGCCATATAGATAAGTTGGTGGCTAACTCCAACATGATGCAATTATTGTATCAGTGTATGCAGGATCCTACGCCTGAGGTGCGCCAGAGCTCCTTTGCTCTACTTGGAGATCTGACAAAAGCATGTTTCCAACACGTCCATCCCTGTATTGGTTAGTATATACTAGATTAAAAAACTATTCTTTTAAAAAAGATAACTGTTTCTGTCACCTACAATATTTATGACATTCAACATTTCCATCTACATTATGTATTCACAACTAGTTGCTGACCCTTCCACACAATGTGTGGATTTGGCTAGAAATATTACTATAGTGAAATATTACTAGCTTATTCACTGAACACGTATATTGGCATTGACCCACCCGCACATACACATACAGTGGCATTGACCCACCAACCTGCCCCCCATACACTTACAGTGGTATTGACCCACCCGCCCTCCCATACATGTACAGTGGCATTGACCCATCCGGCCGCCCATAAACTTACAGCAGTATTGACCCACCCAACCGCCCATACTTTTAGTTTTTAAAAGTTTTTCTTTGAAAAATGATCACCTAAAAAACGGACGTTACATCCTTATCACCCAGCAAGTTTGTAGGTGAAGGCTGGCTGGCATCTCGTATATTATAATGTTCATACACTTACCATGGTACTGACCCACCCGCCCACCCATAGTAATACTGTGATACTGACCCTCCCTGTCTCCTAACTCCACCATACTTATGTTGTTAAATAGGCAGCTTCCTAGCTGCTCAGAACGGATATGTACTCTGGATTAATATATGGCCTTCTTAGAACATATACAGCTTCGTGCAGATTCAAAATACATGTAATCCAAGATTGAGTCTGGATAAGATATTTTTGTAGATTTTATTTTTATTTCATTGATGCAATTATATTTACAAAATGAGGTTTGATATTTTAAAGATACTGAACGTATCGAATCAACTTCGCACTGCTGATTCTCGATACTAATACCTGCAAGAATCGATATATGATATTGACTTATCCTTAGTTAAGTGTTAATAATAGAACATTTTTGGATGTAAAAACCTGTAGCTGTGTAACCTACTCTGTGACTACCCAAGGTGTTCTGTTGCTATCCTATACATAGCTGTTGAAATGTCTGTAGAAGTATTCTTATTGAACACAGTTTTATGGAATTTCTAATTGATTATAATCAATTTTGTACAACTCGATTATAATAAATTAAATTACAAGTCTTTGAACAAACTAACTGAGAGAGTCCATGGCCGAGCGGTCTAAGGCACCGGGAATTTGTGTCTTTATTAGAGATTATGTACACCTGAGCAGGTCTAGCAAGAGCCGTGGCCGGCGCGAGAGGGCAAGTGAAGTAGTGCGCAGTGGGGAGAGAGGGAGGGAAGCACTGGGCCGGCTCGCCGCACCGACCTCACCGATACGTCACTGAACGCAGTCTGCTTTATCGTAATGACTTTTACGTTAATATAAAAATATTAGTTTAGTAATTATATAAATAATCTATGGCTTTTAACTATAGATGACAAAATAATAATATTATTTATATAGAGCTATTTGTTACTTAGCTATTTGTTATCTGTTGTTACTTACAGTGATTATTTAATCCAGGGGTTCTACTCCACTTAGGTCATTGTCGCACAGTTCAACATCACTTTCTGGTTCGCTGTCATCATTGTCATCTTCTGTGTCGGAATTTTCTCCCAAATTAATTATTAATTGTTCACTTATTACGTCGATATCCGGTTCGATTCCGGTTCCGGTTTGCAATAATCTCTCGACTTTGGCTATGCAATACTTTTCGTCCTCCAATTAGTTTACGGTGCTGCTGAGCTTCCATTTAATATCGATATAAACAAAATAACAATAATCAATCACTACATAACACACTAAAGAACGACAGAACAGGCACGTGAACGCTAGATGTAGGCGCGACGGAGCGATTCGTCACTAAGGATAGCCAGCAGTGAACTGAGCCGGCCGCTACCCCCACTTCTAAGTCTGAGCGTTAGTCTACTGCGCATCTTTGGCCCACGGCTCTTGCTGTACCTGCTCAGGTGTAGGTTTGAATCCTGCCCTTGACTGTAAGTTTTTATGAGTAAAATTGACCTTGTACTGTACTGTAGATTGTCCCCCATACTCTCCCTTCCTATCCTTATTTGATAAGTTCTTCGCAAAGAACAATAATTTATAGTAAATGGATGGAACGTTTTGACGGGAATGGAAAAAAACCTCCAGTAGAAGTTAATATATAAGTGTAATTGGTTTTTAGGTTATTTTCTTTAGTAATGTTTTTATGAGAAAAACAGTAGTCCTATACTGTAGAAGTGTGACTTTCTGTATTTCTCCATGACAAATCTGATTTTGATAATTAAAAACCCATTTACTGTCAAAAAATTATGATTTTTTTTTGTTCTAGCCAATTTTTTACTGTGTTGCACCCTAAACATGTTTAGTAGGCCTAGGTTTACCAATGGCTGGACAAAGACTAGTACCTAGATCTAGAGTTGAGTTAATAGGCTTAGATAAATCCACATAATTGCTAAATGAAAGTAAATTACTGACTTTATTCATATTACTATCAATGTTACAACTCAATGTTCACATTCAATTACTAAACAAGTAATTTTTTCCACTAAACATGTTTTAAAACGTCCACCACAACACCATCACTAATTGTACTTTATCAATTGTCTGTATCAAACAATAACTCACTATGTTGATTGATTATTTACCAATGAATACTAACAATCAACTAAGTGTTGATGGCATGACATTGTATTGAAAGCATAAGAAATTGAAATTATTGATTAGATAGTCGACATGAGATAGGAGAACAATAGTGTGTGTTGGCCATGAGAGCCGAAAAGGTCAATTAGATACCCCTCTTGTCAGTGTTGTGCGTTCACTTAAATTCTAGTTTAGTTTATTTTTTTAATTAACTTTCTCTCTAATTTTGGGCATAATTTTGAGTGTAGAAGTATTGCTTTGTAATCTTGCTACAATTTCTGTAGATAAAGAGATTTCCAGTCTGATCTGAAAATAAAAACTTAATTTCTGATTTATAGAGATTTTTAAAAGTTGGTGATTTTTGTTCCCAGCGGATTTTATACCAATTCTCGGACAAAATCTCAATCCAGAGCTGATATCAGTATGCAACAATGCTACTTGGGCTATTGGTGAAATCTCTATCAAACTTGGTAAGAATCTTTTTTATTTAGTTTTTATACATTTTTTAATTGTTTTAAATATTTTTTGTTTTTCAACTAGTCATTATTACCCCCCGTCAATAACACGAATCAATAATTATATCCCCCTCCTAAACATGAATATGACAGCCAATTCTTCCCACAACAAATAATAAGTGAGATATTGAACAAAAAGAGTAAGTACAAGTTAATTTGTGTTAAGTTCATTACAAGTTAGTTACCTAGTATTAACAGAGATAGGACATTAGCAAACTTCCCTAAGAAGGCAAGTCCACTAACACTACAATAGTAATAAACAAACGCAGTAATAAAAACAAAAAGGGGCATAGTAAGAGGTTTAAAAATTGTGACATGATGTTTTAAATATGATTAAAGACTTACTAGCTGTTGGTAGACTTAACCAGCGCAGAAAAGAGAGATGGTCTATGCTATCTGTCTGTATATGTATATGTTAAGACGTATACTATCAGATTGCCTGGCCGCGTGAAGTTGGTTCTCTGTATCTCCTGTTGGGCGCATTTGAAGGCTCGGCTACTCAGCAACCCCCGATCGCTGGATAAGAAGTTAGGTAACTGAGTGAAACTATAACCACGTGATTAATGATGATGCACTACAAATTTCTCGACAATTAGATATTGTCTGGCTGTGTGAAAGTGGTTCCCCGTGTTTCCTGTAAAAGTGTCCACTGATTGTGAAATTCTTAAACTACTGTATTTGGTGTAATGGAATTAATGCTTCAGCAAAATATTTCATCCATTGCATTGCTTAGCCGATTCTATGGATTTGCAAAAGCGTTATACCTTATTAACCACACTGATAGTACTGATTTTATATTTATAGAAGAACTACTGAATGTGTCTGTACTTGATTCCAATATTCTCATACCATCGTCTAATTTTTCTCAATCTTACCTCATAGTAATTTTTATGACCAGATAATATTTTTATTCAAATATCTATAGTTGAAATGAAAAATAAACAATGAAATGAAAACGACTTTATTTTTAAGGCGAGGTTAGGACTGGACAGTCCTCTCTACCACCTAACCTTAAACCTTATTTATTATAGTAATTAAAGACTTATTTCCTTTACTATAATAAATAAATCATGAGAACATTCGTTTTTTTATTCCAACAGGAATTAGTAGTACCAGTACCAACACCAACCAATCCGTAAGCTTTATGTTCATTTAATTCTCAAGCAAACTTATTCATCAGGTCTACTCGAAGAATTTGAAAACTTATTTCTAATTATTTTGCAACAGCCATGAGAGTATTGTTTCTAGAAAAGTATTAATCTAATCATAGGTATATCAGTACAAAGCTGTGTGAAATATTTTAGTTTTATTATTTATTTATTTTTATCAGGAGAAGAAATGAGGCCATATGTGGGAATGGTGCTAGCTCAACTAACTGTGATTATCAACAAACCTAACACTCCCAAAACTCTGCTGGAAAACACAGGTCAGTTGTCAGCTTGTTCCAGAATATTGCCAATACAATGTGTTCTCTGTGTTGAGTGCCAGTTTCTACCTTATATATTCTTTCAATGTCATATTGGGCGCATAAAGTAGAGATTTGTGCGTCTTAATCAATTTAAGATTATATTATTAGTGTACTTTTTCATTTACTGTTCAAAATTATCTGAAGTACACTTAGAAATTATTTCTTATAGGACAAATATTTTTGTCAATTCATTTGATATCATTTAGTAATAGGCCAATAATCATTATTCCCCAAACAGTTGCAGTTTATTTTATTTTATTTTATGCAGTTTAATGTAAACTAGAATCTAGATTTTCTGGTAACATCCACATATAATATGTTTATATTAAGGATGGATGGGAGGAGAGGTTTTCAATGTGATCACGAGAAAGATTAATTTCCTCCCAAATTTCAGGAATTTTTCCTGGCTTAGATTACAAAATTTTGGAAAAATAAACTATTTATAGTGAATAAGTTAAAAATTTCCTGATTAACAATAATAATTATCATAATCAGTTATTGCAAATTACATGTAAACACATGTAATATTACATTTACATTCATGTAAAACATTAAACACAGATATTTGCTTTGAAATAACATGCGTGCGTGCGTGTGTGTGTGTGTGTGTGTGTGTGTGTGTGTGTGTGTGTGTGTGTGTGTGTGTGTGTGTGTGTGTACTAAATTTTAAGCACACTTAAATGAATAATGATCCCAGTCTTGAATCAGAATTCAAATTATCTAACTTTAAAAAAATTATTGGGACAATTCCACCTTTCAGCTTACAGCCACACAATCTTCATAAAAAAAACATCATTACTGAGAAATGACAATGATTTATTAACTATCCTTTTTTTTATTTAAACATATTTATGCTCTGACAAAATGTGTACTGTACATAACCTCTATAGTAACACAAACGTTCTAAATAATTCTTCAGGGCATCTCTCTCTTTACTCACCTGAAGAAAGTGCCAGTGGCAAAGAAAATTTGTGTGATTTTGTGTTTCTTTTGTGTATGTTACTACTACTCTGGTGTTAGTGAACTTGTCTTCTAAGGTAAGTTTGCTGATGTCCTATCTCTCCAATATACTAATTCCTGGCCTAGTATCCTTAAACCTAACCTAAAACTTTATAAATAAACAACATTATTTACTGAGAAATGACAATGATATCAACTATCATGCACAGTAAACATGCATCAGTACTGACAAGACAGTTTGGAAGAACATAATCTATTTAGTCACAGAATCTATATAAATGAACAACATTATTTACTGAGAAATGGTTTTAGGTAAGATTTAAGGGCACTAGGCCAGGAATTAGTATATTAGAGAGATAGGACATCAGCAAACTTACCTTAGAAGACAAGTTCACTAACACCAGAGTAGTAGTAACATACACAAAATAAACACATTTTTGATTAGTATATTGGTTACACAGTAAACATACATCAGTACCGACAAGGCAGTTTGGAAGAACATAATCTATATAGTCTTTATAAATAAAATGAGGTACTGTTTTCCCCATAACATTTCCCATAGATCGAATGTAATGTTCAAACCAGATTGGATCGGGTTGCTTTGGTAAAGTAAAGAAACAATCTTGAACTATACCTTTTACTATCGCTAAAACTGTGATTTCCTCTACAAACAAAATAGGAACTTATTGTGGGTCCTTCTGTCTTTAAAAATGATCATCAATAAAAATTACTAATTATAAGTATTCCTGTAGTCAAAATTTTGCTTTGGCATGTGCACTTAACAGTTCTCTTTTTTTGTTAAAATTATGAATTTAAAAATACATTGTAAAATAATCAGACTGTTCTGTACTTCAGATAATTTTGTTATCTGTACTTTTTAAGACAGTAAGATGATAATATGGCAGTATACTTATCAAAGTTTGTGGTTATTAGTTGTTTAATTTATTATTGAAATTATACATTTTAAATCCTATCTAAATAGAGAAAATATATTATTTCAAGTAATTTAAAAACAGCATGATTTTTTAAAATATTTTATGATAAATAGTAGTTTTCCAGTTGAAATCGGACTACTTAAACTAAACAGACTAGTAATAAAGTCATGTTAAATATACTAAGGATGTTCTAAATGCTATTTATTTATAAATACTGAATTATTAAAAGCATAAAATTATTTTTTCTGATTATATAACAATTATGAGATACCAGTGAAATATTCCTATTGTTTCATCTAGATTTAATTTAGTTGTTTAAGCTAAGCATACTCACAAGTTATAATGACTCATGAAGAATTTGTTAAAATATTTAAAAGTGCAGTGACTGGTGGTATCGTTATTTAAAGCATGGAAAATGTGTTGTTCAAAATTTTAAATATTAAAATAAATGTTGATGAATTATTAATTTTGTAATTACTTTTGCAATTTAATATTGTCAAAATGTATTGGCAGTAAGGCGAAAAATGTCTTTATCACAACCAAACTACATACCATATGCCACTGTAGTATGTTACAGTTTTTTCTTTTTCTTTTGGACCATTGGAACACACAAACTAAATTATCAAAAATGTAGAGTTTGCCTGCCATCATGGTTGCACAATAGCTAAGACTGTAGATTGCGGAGCATCAGGTTCTTGGTTCCAATTTGAATTGAGTTTCAAGGACGTTAGCAGTCAATACTTTATTTAGTTAATAAAGTTAAAGTAGTGGCTTGCAATCCATATAAACTGGCCAGAGAAGGTTTTTATTTTTTAATTTAAGCTTCAGGAAGACGACACTTGATAAATTTAGTTTCACATAAGACATTTTTAAAGACTCGAGAGTTTTCTAAATTATTTGACTATTTTAGATTTTGAGTCGCAAACTCACAATTAAGTCAAATGCAATAAGAACATTGATGCTATCAATTGTTTTCTTCGAAAATTGCTTAGATTTAACAATAGTCTTAATTGAGTCAGGTGTGAGATCAACTTGCAATTGAACTAACTTTATGATTATATTACTTTATGCATAGGGTAAAATAGTGTGCATTTTACTCATTTAATAATTTAATACTTTTGAAAAAGTACTTTAATTGAGAACAGTAATTTTTCATGCAATATTTTGTTTTATTTATTATTCAGTCGCTTTATTCTTATGTGAGATATTTTGTTAATTTGTTTACTAAAGACTTTTTAGTGTTGATCAAGTTTGAACCAAATTTTTAAATGAAAAACTTTGGTTTTCTGTTAATTTAAATTACAACAATATTTTTAATTTGCAGTTATAATACCATATTTTTTTTAAATCTTCCAGTTTATCACGCTTACTTGCCAACCCCGACACAGATTATATCTGTGTGTTGAAGTTTACTTTTAACAAATAACATTACAACTGAATTTACTCAAATTATTTTGTACATTAGCCTTTCATCATGTTCAAGATTCAGCACTGAATATTATTAATAGAGGAAAACAAAATTAAATCTTCAAAAGAATTTAAACTACCAAAGAACAAAAATTCACAAGCTAAACTGCTGGAATTTAGTTACTGTATTTTTTGTGTATAACCTACATATTATGATTGATATACTGAGTGGCACTAAAAACGATTTGAGTAGTTTACAATAAGATACACAATAAATATATTTCTTGCAGTAACGGTTTTTACACCCTACTTTCTGGGACATTATTATTTCTTGCACCAATAGTCTGGTTTAACTAATTTAATCTATATAATAACTTTAAACTTTATAGAAATATTTGCTAAGCAGAATCTATTTAGAAGAAAATTTGTTTTAGTAACTGAGCATTGCTTTACAAGTAACTATTAGTTGTGGCTTTTATCTTTGGTAACTCGAAACCGTATGAAAATTGGTGGATTTTTATATTACAGGTTTCTATTTTGAATATCCTATTAAAGGTATATTTATTTGACCTTTTTTTGCTATGCAAATAAATAGGCTAATGAAAATGGTCAATAAACTTTATGAAATTAAACAAACATTTAATTAGAACTTACTTTTGACTGAGTCATTAAATAGTTCTTACCTGGTTGTATTTTGGATTGTTACCAGTCTTTCCCAAATAATATTTTTGGATTGTTACCAGTCTTTCCCAAATAATATTTATCATTTCTTTATAGAAATTATTTTTCTAATAAACCTTTGAATCTATATTGGTAATATAAACTTGATTAAAATCTATTAATATTCCAGAAATCATTATATTCTGTAAATAAAATGTAAAAATAACTAAGTAAAGTGGTCCATCATTTGCATATTATCTCTCAAGTAAATGTTATGTTCTTTGTGTATCATGGAGATAATAGAAAATCTGTTTACTTTGTATCTTCAAAATTAGATCATCAATATATACAAAATGTAACTATTAAGAAATTTATTCACCTAATTAAAAAAAACTTCTTACAAGCAATTAAATATTAATTGCAAATAATTTGATACACGAATATTAATTAATGTTAGAAGTATACATCAACAATTTATTAGGAAGTGACGTAATCATTGGTCCACAATTGTTTAGTCACAAAACGGTTTATATTCAATTAAAAAGTACAATAATTTTAACTACTGGTCAATTTTGAGATTAGATTGTGATTTAATTATTAACCTTTATGTTGCAGGTAAAAATCTTAGTGGTAAGATTTATTTTATTGTTTAACCTAGAACATTTTTTCCATTTAGTACCCAATGTCAATCCATCTAATGCAATATGAAAGTAATATAAAACTCAGTAGTCTTAAAAGAAATAATTACCCCTAAAACAAACTTCAGAAATTTAAAATTTGCCAACGCAAAATTGTGATGAACATTTTAAAACAAGTTTCTAGACCCCTAACTGTACAGTTTACAAAACGACATAAAAGAACAATAAGAATCATAAGTTTTATAATGGAAATTTTGGATTAAGTTATAAGTTATTGAAAAAGTACTCTGTCAACAAATCTGCTGAGTAAGCCTGCACGACTTAAACTTCCAATGAAATCTTTTATCTTACATAATATCTTAACTTATAAAAACACTTCAAATAGTAGTAAACCTATTTGTTGTTCTTATTTAATTGGTGTAACATTTAATATTTGTTTTTAACATACAGTTAACGTAAAACCGGCTTCATTGCCTCATTGCATTTAATCCACCAGTCTTCTGTGGCATAATTTAATCTAGATGATTTTTGTAAATAACTTTTAACCCAGTTATATTTTAAGTTATTTCTTATTTCATCTGCCATTTAATTGTTTGGTGTTATAGCTTTTGAACCACATTGTTGTACATGACCAAATCAATATACACATAGATCTACCTTGTTTAGAACATTGATAATTGATTTATTGTTTTATTTTGTGTTGTTGTTGTTTGTTTTGACCGATGGTTTGGATTTTTGTTTTGTTTCTGGTTGTTATGTAGCCATTACAATTGGCCGGCTAGGTTATGTCTGTCCTCATGACGTCGCTCCCATGTTGCATCAGTTTGTCCGCCAGTGGTGTGTAATTCCTTTTTATTATTATTATTATTATTATGATTATGATTATTATCATATTTGTTAATTATTGTTTCCAATGTGAGTTTGGTGCAATTTTTTCAGTTTTAATACACAAAACAAACAGCATAAAGCTGTAAAGTTTGAAGTTTATTTCATATTATTGTTTCATTACAACCGAAAAAAAATATTGATTAGTTAATTTAATTTGATCATTAAATAGCTTTGTACTGTGCTAAATTAATTCCATTTGTGAGCAATGATTTGATTATTGTATATATATATATATATATATATATATATATATATATATATATATATTTATATTTCTAATTTATAAATCTAATTGACAATAAAGCATCCATAATAATAGATTAGTGCAAAAATACTTTTACGTTTTAACATTAAGGATGAGTAAGTAATTCTAAATGTATGTTCAAATATATGATTCTGAATGATCACTATCCTAATCATCGAGAAAGGTCATACATTGTCTTACTTAAATTACTGGTTTAGATTTTATTTAGGGATGGACGAGAGCAGATTTTTAGGTACGAGAGGGAAATTGATTTCCTCCCAAATTTCGAGAAATTTTCATAGGGAATTTTCTCCAGCTAGCATACAATAATTTTCAAACTTAGTAGATACAACAAATAAACCAAATCATTTTATAGTAATAATAATTTATTTATTTGTACGCGATCTAGTAAGAAATTTAACCATTACTGTTAAGGCACATTTATGTACTCCTTATTTTAAATAATCTTTATTTTTTGCCTGTTATCTACAAAACAGAAAATAAATTCAAACAGGTTTAGACTAAACAATAACAGATTTCACACGTAATAAACAAAACAAGCTTATCTGATATCATTCTTAATAAATATTTTAAGAGCTAACTTAAATAAAATTGTAACAAGTGAAATATAAGAATGATAGTTAGTACATGCCAAATTTAATTAAAATCACCATAAAAACTAGACATTGATGAATTCTTCAATTGATTAACTTAACTACATTGTAACTAGGAACTGAAATTACACACAGAGTCAGCATCTTGGCAGTCCCTTCCTTATTCCTCTAATCCTCAAGGATAAACGTAGTAATTATTACTGCACATTTAGAGATGTGCATTTGTTTGATTATATAACTGCCACTGATGCGTTCGCTGTGGTCATAAGAAAGCAACCCCTGTTTCATCTCTGACTGTCAACTAATCACATAGACGGCTGATCTGGTACTTCCGAGTTCCTATCACAGTAGCCAAGCTTTTAGGCAAAAGCTGGATCATCCAACCTAAGTGATTCTACGATTCAGGCGTCATCACCAAACGCAGTTGGTTGCTTTCAAAATTGCCTCCTCTCAAGAAAAAATGAATTTTGTATATGCCATGAAAAGTGGAGCTGTGGTTATTTTATCAAGTAATAACGTTGTTACAATTAACCCGAAATAAGGTGTGAATTATGTAATCACAAATTTGAAAAATCTGGATCTAAAAATAAATTTTAAAATCGTTTAGGAGCAATTATTTAAATAGATTATGATCTGTAATGAAATGTGTGCAACTCGAAACCACTTAGATACATGAATAAAAGAGAAATAATTTCCTCACGAGCAATTTATGACGTATTGGAGTGAAAACTGTTCACGTAATCAGTCAATAATGTAGGCCTAGCCAGGCGGGATGCAATCTGAAATATCAGCCAAGTGCCAACTGGTGATACAACGAAGATATTGTGTAACTAAATTATAAATGAGAAATACGATAATGCTTCAGTTCAATAATAATTATTAATTATGTTCTGTATAGCTAAATCTGTCGCTATTATAATCAGAAATTGTTTTGCTCATAACATCGACGTAGTAGTAAAAATTATTAGCAAGGAACCGGTCAGTGAGTTTACAAGTCAAAATATTATATCGTACTACATTTTACACTCAATCTGTGTTACTTTCTAACCTAGTCAGGAAACTGTTCGACAGTTTGATAGAAAAAAAATATCGTATCCCTGCAAATGTTGTGAGTAGATGTGGCGATCTAAAGTGTTCATAAACAAATAATTAACTGACATTCACCACAGATATATCTATTTATTTTTTATTCGGTTGAAAATAAATAAATACTGTTATGTCGCATGTTGCTAGTACGCCATCACGAAATTTTGTATTATATGTTACAATATTTTTTACTGTTATATCATTGGATGATTATTTACTTCACGGAAAATATACGATAATTTCAGTTCTGACACGAGCTGAACAGTTTGTACGTAAAACATGAGCGAGATGGACTTTTGGCATAGGAAATTTTATTCTTCACAGTGATTCGGATCAATCGGTTCTGAACAGTAAAGTGACCCTGTTCACAGGAGCAGTTTGATTGAACGATTTTATGTTACTGCCGCGAACGAACATTGGAATTTAAACTCATTCTGTTTTTGTTCTTTCTCATTTGGGTCTTGGTCAGCGGTTCTGGCCTAGGTTTTTGTTTTGTTGGATCATCGGATCTGTACGTTGGTAACGGGTTTGACCTTAACAGATCTCACTGACCTACGTGATCCGAATAACTCGCTTACTTGTCAAATGATCGGGTCGTGAGAACGTCACATCTACTTTCGCCCCAAACTGTCGACTGTCACTTCGTAACTTCACTGCCACAACATAAGCAATAAACTACATTCCGCGCTAATCTAGACAAGTCTATCATATTTTGTTATCCTTTCACTTTAATTTTATTAATTGAAAATCCGAAATTGGCCATGAATGTCGATTAAAACCACGATATTGAGATCGAACTATGTATTTAGTTGGTTACATCTTAC
This sequence comes from Stictocephala bisonia, assembly GCA_035578905.1. Classification (NCBI taxonomy): domain Eukaryota; kingdom Metazoa; phylum Arthropoda; class Insecta; order Hemiptera; family Membracidae; genus Stictocephala; species Stictocephala bisonia. The sequence goes on along the minus strand of JAQJVL010000467.1, from coordinate 526,862 downwards.
AAACAATTGAAAAAACTCCCAAATGGAATTCTCAATCGTAAAAAAAATGTCCTTCTCGCAGGACGAGAATTATAATTTCTCGGGGAATTCCCGAAATTTCGAGATCCGTCCATCCCTAATTTTATTCATTGTAACTAAATACTAAAATTACTAAGTATTAACCTTGATTGTGTATATAAAAGTAATGGTATTAGAATTAGGTATACATAATTTTAAATGTTACTTACTATTTCGCTAGAGAAGTCATTCATTTGTGTATGTAGCATGTTTCAATACATTAAGAAATGGCAATGTGATAATAATTTGTTCTTAATTTTAGCCAATTCATCAAAACCATGGTTATTGGCATTTGGAGCATCAAAATATATTGCTCCATAGATCGTATAGTTTTCTGTTGACTTGTAATCTTTAAATTTTCATCATGTGGCAAAATAATGTCAAAGTCAAATATTTTTATTGTTGTTGACAAACTGAATTGCATAAACAAACTTCAAAATATTACAATTACTAAAATTAAAGTACAGTACATTATTGAGTTCTTCTAAATCATAATTCCTTATCATTCATAAACGTATTTAAACTATAGTATTCTTTGCTATAATATTTCATGATTAAGGAATTAATCAACGTCAATGAGTTAAAAATCAACGTCAGTACAGGGAGTCAGTTAAAGTTGAAAGAGTAAAATCAACTATTGTTTTTAACTTTAAGTTATTTAATTGTTTAATATTTGTCAATATGTTTAAATATTGATTAACATTTGTTGGAATCCAATTAATAAACTAAAAAATAATTGGAATCAAAATCGACTTGAAAATAACCTCACTGCCCCTTAACCACAGCCACTCTTAATTCAGCACTTGTCAACTTGGTGTAAGCTGGTAGTACTTGGATGAGTGTGTAAGCTGTCTATTGGGTTCTAGTAGGCTACTTTGTTACTATTATTATTTCTGGCTCCTAAGAATTATTTATGGAAGGGGAAATTACCTAAATTTCCTGGCTACTTGAGAGCTAAGTGTGTCAAAATGTTGAGCTCATGTTCCATTCTCAATCCTAATTAATGCTTCACGGTATCCGTTAAATGAATGATATCAGTATGAACACTGCAGTTGGAAGTCAAGAGTGTCTGTTTTGGGTTGAAGTATTACCCAGGGGTGAAAACTGAGGGTCAGGTTTGTAATTTTGTGAAACTCAGACCAATACTTTGTGGTTTGGGTTTCATAATAAACTACAGGTCTTAAATTGACTATTGGGCTGTTAATAAATAGCCCAAGTATTAGTCGATATAAGTCAACACTTGTTCATCACACTCATTCAACACATCTTCGCCAATATCAATCAGAATCTTGGTGACGCTGATTGGTAAAGGACAACAAATTACTTGCTACATAACTAAAGCTGGTTCATTAGTTTACTTGCAGTAATGCAACATTTACACTAGATAGTTTTTGGGTTAGAAGTCATATTAAACAGCCAATCTATTTATGACATAACTATCCACCCTATATGGAAAGGAAATTTTAAAATTTAATTTGTCGTCTCGCCCCACAATAAACCATTCTTAAGTTAAAAGATCTGAAGACTAGAAGTCATTTAATAGAAAAGAATTCAAAATAATCTCATGTAAAAAGTCAATATGTACAATAATAAAAATTAATGACAATTGTAGATTAGTTTTAACTACCCGAAACTACACTTACATATTATATATTTTGGCAGTAAACTTCAAACTTTACAATCTATAAACTAAACTTATCTAGAGTTTAATATAACCTTGGGTCTGTCTGTCAGGTATATACCTGATTTGCACGTTTTAGCACACATTTAATTTAGTTTTCATTCAATTCAGTTTGAATGTATAAATCGTGTATAGCAGATGTTAACAGTCTAAAGGTCATTTTGCCAGGTATTATTCATTGTAATGTATGTAGTAAATACATGCAAGAATATGAATCACCCATGTCAGTCTTCCTAAGAAAAGGGGAGAAAATACTTTAGAAAAAGTTACACAATTTAGTTTGTATGAAGGTTGTACATTTCATCTATGAATAATTCCTGAATAAGTGACCTAACTTGACTTGTAGAAATATAGATCTTTGAATTAATTTGTTATTTGCTTAAAAAGCAGACATGATATTTTAGTTTTAGAGATTTAAAATCTGATGTTTATTTAATGCCCAAACTCACATATTATTTATTAAATGGTATGTTTGTTTCTTTTCTTTATTTTATAAATTTGAATTAGTTAATTTAAAACATTTATGGAAAAGACTTTTCTTATATGAATTTTCACTGAAAATTGAGCAAATGTAAATTTCAAGTTAGAACACAAAAGGTGCTATTGCAAAATATTGATGCTGGCATTTTATCTCCTGTATTTCATATAGAATCTGCATGCCAAAAACCCATGTTTAAGGTAGTAATGTTTTGCTGCACTTGTATAGTTAAACTTTGGAAAAATGTAAAAAAAAAAAACTTGTACGTCAAATAAGTTTAGAAACTGTAGAAAACAGGTATTCTAGACAAATAGAATGGTAAAATAATTCTATATTTTCAGTTTACATTCTAAAGAGCAAAAATTATATTTAAAAAAAAACTATACTTAACATTAAGATAAAAACTATAAGTGGCAGGTCCTTTTTTGAGTGTTGAAAGTATATTCATAGGTATGTTCCTGCATGATTTGTTTACCACCGCTCTCGTTCCTACTTCACTCATTTACCTATCTCAGCTCAGTCTATCATTTCTCAAGTCAATGAAAAGCGTATTCACTCAAGAGACATGGGCCTAAAAATAATGTGATTTACTTTTCTTAAAAAATAATTGTTAACCCTCAAATTTTGTTTTTTAGAGAAGAAAATAATCAGGTTAAATAAGTAGAAAATCTAATTTTGTTAGTGAAACTTAAAAAAGTTATTTAAATAGTTTTTTAAAGTTAAAAACAAAAAAGTCTTGCAAACACAGCTCAATTAGTCATTTTAATAAATAACAATATTTAAATATATTCAACAACTCCTGGACACAGTACTGCAGATTTCATCACTATTGTTCCTAACTATAAGTGTAAAATTGAGAATGCTCTTAATTGACAAAATTCTAGTGTTTGCCATTAGGACTAATGTCCTAGTCTACTGAAGTAAATTGATTACATTGTACGAGGTATGGTAAAAAAGTTCCTAGAATTGGTTGAAATATCTTTAAAATAATAATAAAAATTTAGAAACTTATTTTCCTTCAAAATAGTCTTCTGCATCATCACACTTGTACCTACGATCATGCACTTCTTAAAAACAGTTTTGCCACTGATTTTTAAAATGTATTTAAATAATTTTGTCACATTTTTTCTGACATCTTCAGCACTTGAAACTCGTTTTCCTTTTTTTTCCCGATGTTTTCGCTGTGTTAACAGGAAGAAAATGGCAGGCACAAGGTCTATCATGGTATCGCGGAGCTTGACTAGGTAGTTAGGCACTAACAGGGGTCAATATGCAGGTGTATTGCCATGCAGCAAAGTCCAATTGTTTTCTTCCCATTTTCAGGCCATTGGCACCTCATAAATGCCTATGAATTTTCGTGAAAACACTGTCAAGTGATAAATTTACCTCATATGCGATTTCATCAATCATTACTCTTCTGTTTGCATGGACAATTTGCTGAACTTGTTCAATTTTGTCATCTGTTCTTGCAGTTGAAGGGCATGCTACGAGAGTCATCTTCAATGGTTATGCTACCTTTACGAAAACATTCGTGCTATTCGTAAACTTGGCTATTCTTCATAGCCTCATTTCCGTACGCTTGAATTAACATTTTTAAAGTCTCATAAGACTGAAGTAAAACACAAAATTTAATGTTTTTCGCTGTTGATTAAATCAATTTTCAAAAAGCGACAACGTAAACACGCAAATACACGAAAAGCGCTTCCCACAGGGAAACAGTGTTGGCTGAGCGATACTCACGCTACCGATATCCCTTCTCTAGGAGTAGTACCGGCATCCACAGTGTGTGTCTGGGCATTGATTCCGGGAACTTTATGACTGTACCTCTTATATTGTAATGGTAATAGTTCTCTGAGTAAATTATTTTAATTTCTTTCAACTATTAGCTTTATAACAGGTTTTTTGGACCCTATGTTAGATTTGTGGTCTTAGAGTATCTGATATATATGAATATGCATTTTTTAAAAAATCTTCTGTTTTACTGCTTTTCCAGCATTAAAACTACATACATACTGTACATAAAACTACAGTTTTAGCTATAAGCTGTTAAAAAAATCAACATAGAAGTACTCATTTGCTTTGTATGTGGTGTCATTAGTACATTTTACGTCTCTTAAGTTATCTGCCGCTTAGTTTTTATACTATTAATGAAGCACAATTTGACCCAAAAACCAATTTATCTTACATAGTTATATTCAGTTGTTTATTAGCATTGCCAGAAGAGTATAACGGATATGTATTCATGGCATGTGATATTTGATAGCATATTAATTATTAAACATAACAGTTCTATGAAATTGTATTAGCCTATTGTTCTACCGTAAAGTTTGTTATAGTATAATGTTGTGTAAGTGCTATACTCAAGCAAAAGTCTTTTCCAAATAATTATTTTTTTGCCATAAACGTGACAATTTTTGCTTGGTTTTGTTTTAATCTTTCTGTTAACAAGTATTTGCTTTCCAGAAATTGCATAAATCTTAAAAATAAATCTTAAATACCAAAAATATTTTAATTTCGTGAATTTTATTTGTCTGTACTATTGTTTCTTGATCAAATTTGTTGCTTTTTATAGTAAAGTTCAATAAATTTTTTAAACCGGTTTTTTCCTTTTTGTTTTAACGCTATTTTATTCTATGTATATTTATAGTTTTTTTTTTATTATTGAGTATATAATTGGCATGTTAACAAAGAAAATACAATTTAAATGGTTAACATTTGTTTTATATTAACTATTTTAGCTTAAAGGAATTTGTTTTCTTTAATTTAAAGTGTTATGTGAGGCTTGCCAAAGTCTTAAACTGTGTCACAAATCACCAAACCTCGTTTTAAGTAAAACTTGTTAGTAGAAAGATTTTCTCAAGATGAAAACTAACATTTGCTTGAGAATTAATGTTTTAAGTTTTTAATTTTATTTTATTAAGTTCTGATTAGTCTAATAGCATGCATAGGCTGTGAGTTAATTACTTTGTTGTTTTAATTTTTTTACGGGGCCATCACCTTAACAAACTAAATTTGTTTAGTTTGAGCTTTTTCTATAAATTTCCCCATAGTTGTTTTAAAAGATATTTTTGGTGTATTTTGCTTGTTCATTTAACCTGAAATATAAAACTCAATTTAACTAAAGAACGTATTATTTTGTTTGTGAATGAAGGCTGAATTCATTTGGCTTATTAAATTTTAACACTTTTGCAAAAAAAAATAATAAAAATTATATTTAATAGTTTCTTATTTCATAATCCATCAGATATGAATCAGTTTCAACACACATTTAATTTATGGTTAGTTATGATGTTGTTACAACAAAAGATTATATGTATTTGCCTCTCTAAAACATTAAATGAAAACAATATCAAATGGAAACCTGAACAGTATAACAAATAGTTAGCTTTCTTAACAGTTTTAAAATTCTAAGATCAGAAAACTTATCATGCAGAAAATAAATTGTTTCTCTAGAACAAACCATATAATTATGGTACAAAATGTTTCATTTCTGATGGATTCTGAATGGTCCGTTATTTTCTAAATCTAAAGAGATAGGATGAGTGGAGGAATTTATGTCCAGGTGTATGTCTCTTCGCAACATTAGAGACAACGATGAGAAAGACTCAGCATTCCGAGGAATGTGCCATATGATCACAGTGAACCCTGCAGGCATTGTACAAGAATTCATTTTCTTTTGTGATGCTGTAGCCTCGTGGATCAATCCCAAGGAGGACTTAAAAGAAATGTTTACCAAGGTAAAATAAATACAAGTTAATTCAAACCTCATATTAATTTCTGCATACATATAATAAATTAATTGAATGTCATAACATTACTGAAACATAATATAATGTGCTATAAAAAAAAATCTAAATATAATTTAATTTCACATATTATTTGCTTTAGCCCTCATAAAAGTCTTCAGATGAATAAAAAGGATATTGAATTTAGTATGAAGCAAATATAGGAAGTTTTCTTTTAAATAGTTCTAAATTATGTGCATTAAAGAATATTCTACTTCTGGTTTTGAATGAATTAAGAGAGATCATTTCATTTTTGTGCACTTGCACCATTTACACTTATTCCATAAATAATATAGGACTGTATTAGTGTAAACCGCACCAAAATAGTTCGACGATAGCTGTGACATGTGAAGCCCCCCTCCTCACTTCTCGCCCTGCAATGTTGTCAAATATAAATTCGATAAAAATATTGATTATTTGTCTAAACATCTGTTGCAGTAAACAAACACTCATTTGTTATTATAAACCACGCTACATAGAAAAGAAGACGGTAGGTATCACGCACATCTTTAATGACGTCACATTGGCGAAATTGCAAAAAAACACAAAAATACTGTTCTAATTCCCATAATTATAATCCCAGCTGATAAGTGGTAGATAACTTGTTTACCTATTCAGCTGAATGCTTCTATGTAATTGGTGGATTTAGTTACCAGTATTTAATAGAATAAACAAATCAGCTGATTTCGTCCATATGACGTTACAGTCTACTGCGCAGTTTCGTCGTGATACCTGACGTCTTTTCTAAATAGTTACCGTGATAGGCACGTGTTTTGGTTTTATATATATATATATTTAGTGATATAATTACAGATAAAAACAGCTATTTCACTTGATTAACATTATTTAATAGTACTTTCTACATAATATAAAATATTTATTTTATTATAATGCTATAAAAATTACAGGATTAACACATACCATAGTTAATTTTACCACTACATTCTAGATGTCTTTTAATATGATCATACAGTTGTTTTGTAAACAAAATGCCAGTTAAATTGACAGTATTGAACATACGCATACTTGTCATAGATAACATTAAGTATTCATATATGTCATATCACGGTCAAAGAATTCTTCAGTAGAATAAAATGCTTTTAATTTTAAAACTGTTCTAAACTTACAAGTAGGCATTTGTCTTATAGAAAGAGGCAACTTTTTAAACAATTTACATTGTAGATTCTGGTGACTTTTCAAACATTTACTGAGTCTAAAGAATGGAGTACTAAATTATTCTTAATATGGAGTTTTAGTTATGAACAGATCCATGGGTTAAAAATCTATCAGAGTTTTCCCTGACAAAAATCAAGTTTTGGTAAATAAATAGACTTGCCAAAGTTATTTATCTGGTTATCTGTTGTTGAGGAAAGTATTCCCTACAAGAGTCTTGTTGGCTTAAATCTCTTTTTGCAGCATTTGAATTTTCTTATAGGCGGACACCATAACACAAATGTACATGAAAAAGACCAAAATATGTAGTTAAAAAGAGTTTCATTATTGACACAATTTTTAAGTTTTCTTAGCAAGTTAATTACCCTAGAAAATGTTTTACAAAGATTGTCAACATGTGTGTCCCAACACAATTTAGCATCTAAGTATATACCCAGTAGTTTTACAAGTCTGAACAACAATAAATTATCCTCATTTACGTGTTCTTTTAAAGAGAAAATAATATTTTCCGTTTTGTCTTCATTAATCACTAAAATTTGCTGAGAACCAGTTTTTTGTTTAAGCTAATGAGCCTCTAAGGTTGATTGTACAGAGGTGCAGTCACTACTTGAGTACAGAAGAGTTGTGTCATCTCCCTATAAGACAGACTCATCAGGAACATTGAAACTAAAATCATTAATAAATATTAAGAAGAGAAATGGTCCTAAAACAGAGCCTTGCGGGACTCTGGCAACAACTCTTCTGTAATCAGATGTCACATTGTTAATACTAACCATCTGCATTATATCAGTCAGCTAATCAGGTATTAATTCTAGTTCCTTATATCTAACACCATAAAAATTTAATTTTTTACACAAGTTGGTATTTGAAGCAACATCGAACGCTTTACTTAAATAAATTAAGCGTCCTCAACTTAACTTAAATAAATAAATCCTCAAAACCTTTTAAAATAACATTAATGATACTTTCAATTGCCATTGTAGTGAGAAGTTTTGATCTAAATCCAAAGTGTTTAGAATACAACAAATTATTACATACAAAATACTCATAAAGCTGGTTAGTAAGGCAGGATTCAATTATTTTACTGAGTATAGGCACAATAGTGATTGGACGGTAATTGTCCGGTTGATCTTTGTTGCCTTTCTTAAAAATAGGTGTTACCTTGGCATATTTAAGACAATCGGGGAACGGGACTTCTTTTAACATTAAATTAATAAGGAAAATTTACAGTAACCAAAATTACATCAATAATATTCTTAAATACATAATTGGACAAACCAAAATGTCTTCACTTCAAGAAGAACTGATTTCATTAACAACCTTTTTTACCACTTGGGTTGATTCCAACTTCCATTTGAACTCAGTTTGGTCAGCAGAACAAGGGTAATTTTCCAGAAAACCAGCAAAAGTGTCATCATTTACATTAAAAGAGTTATTTGAATTTATGTTTACAGGTACATTTACAAAATGATCACTAAGGAGATTAGGACACATAAAAACATTTTCACTGCATTACTATGAGTTCAGCTGTTTTCGTTATGTGTTTACAACCTGCGAAACATCATATTTTCAACAGCTGTCTATTGTTTACTACCGAAAGTAAAATTGTTTACAACCGAAAATTTTCCACAGTCAACAAGACCTGTTTTTAAAACATGTTTCTAATTTAATAAACAGTTAACATTCCAAAAATGAGTTTTTATTCCGTAGTGTAGTGAAAAGTATCGTTCAAAACTCGAGTGAAAGTGTTTTGTATGTTCTCGACCATTTGAAGTGCTCGACAAGTCTCGCACTTCAAACATATGGTCTCGAACATGCAAAACCCCTTTTCCACTCTTGTTATGAAATATACTAATACATTATTGTTTACTACACCAGATTCCTTCTTAATTACCTTCCAAGCAATTTCGCATTTATTATTTGAATTTACAATAAAAGAATCATTTGCTGCTATTTTTGCATCAGATATTCATCTAACATGTATTTTCTTTAGGTTCTTAAGTTTAAGCTTATCCTCTATTCTAAGACTATTCTATTTTTATGTTTCCATTTGCCATAAAAATCCAGTAGAAATGATTTTAATTGCCTTAGTTCAGGAGTATACTAGTTTTTTAACAGGTACTTTTGGACAATGAATACTAAAGTGGTAGGTCAATATATTTATAAAAACATTAAAAGCAACATTTACGTCGATATAATTAAAAATCACAGACCAATTAACATTACAACTTAATCTATTGACTAGATTACTTAACCTATGATTACTTAATAAGTGTTTCATTTTTTTCTTTAGCATTGTTCTTTCAAACTAACTGGAACTTCTACCTCTATATCTGTATAAAAATATATCTACATATTCACCACAGCAATTTAAGACCTGCTGATTATTTCTCTTTTGAAATTATTCATTCGTCTTTAGAAATTGATAATGGTGACAAAGAAGTTTTTTAATATTTTACAAAATTAGATGAATCTAAGAACAACATATTGTGTGGTGCAATGGTGATATATAGAATGGCATATTATGTGTACTGACCAAATAAATGTGAATACAACTATACTTAAATATTACTGAGTGTTACAGAGAATAAAGTATGAAAGATAGTTACTTCCAATAAATCACAATCTTTAGCGCCTAAAATCAACAGGGTTACAACATTGAAGTTTGAGCCAATACAATAATACCTTTAGGGCACCAGCTGTGGAAGTATTACATTTATTTGTTAATAATAAGAGTACTTCTTATTATTCATGTCAAAGGTGATAGTAAACATTAATTCTGCCTTCACTTCCCTGCCGTGTCCGGCAACAAGATGAAACCTTTTGTCAGACCAATCAAGTGAAATAGTTATAAAAAGAGAAAAAAATACTAAGTTTACTATAAAACAATTAAAATACAAAATTTTATTACATCTAAAAATCAATTTTAAAAGGACAAAATAATATAATAAATAGAAATACATAGTCACAATTACATTTACATCGGCACATGGACCTAACCTAGACCTGCTGAAAAAAAACCATTTTCACAATCAGGCAACAGCTTTATTAGTTACTGAAACAACACACAAGAGAACAAGAGAAATCAATATTTTTAACCAAAAGTTACAAAAGCAGACAATTTTACGAACACTTACCTAAACGTTTCTAGCCGCAATACATGTCTCGTCGGCTGCAAAGCTATAATGACGAGCTTGCAGTCGATGGCAAGGAACACAGAAAACGAAATCACGGAACACAGAAAATGACCACAAAGACATTAAAACTAAATGAAACACAGAGAGGAAGACTGAACTGTCCGAGGGAAACAATTGTAATGTGCAAACGGCACAGTAACTTAGGACTTGCAGACAATTTAAATGTGATATTTAGATTAGCTCTTAGCCGAGAAAGAAGAGTTCTGAAACAACCTGTATTTAGTTCAAGCATACTTGGAGTTGTCTGTACATATGGTCAAACAAAGGACATTGTACACGGGTTTGTATATATTGTATTTTGTCAAGGCACACTAAGGAAGAGGGGATATATTGCCAAATCTGATGATAATGGATTGAATTTACCCACAATATATAATATACAGTATTACACGTTTGTACTGCAATGTTATTGGGTTTGTAACCTGTTTTGTGGCAAGTAAATAAAATAAATCTGATTACAAATAAATAACCAAGAAGGTAGTTGTGTCTATCTGATAAGGTTTTGTTGCTTAGGTTTAGTTGTGTAATTTTAACGTAGATCAGTTCTAAACAAGTAAAATTGATTATGATTTTCTTCATATTTTTAAAGAACAGGGGAACGAACTCTGTTTACATGAACTAGGATATGTGTTTGGGACTGAATCTCAAATTGTTTTACATTCAGGTAAATGATTCACTCACCGAATTTGACTGAGAATGACATTGTTATTTTCCATCTTTTATACCTATGCTTGTAAACAAAGTATTTGCTTTTGTTTATTTCAGATCCTTCATAGTTTCAAAAGCCAAGTAGGAGAAGAGAATTGGAAACGGTTTGCAGACCAGTTTCCAGCTCAACTCCATGAGCGGCTGTCAACAATGTATGGCGTCTGAAGGGCACTAATAGGTGTGTTGTTAGGATCTTTATAATATTAAGTGTTAAAACATGATGAATGGTGAGGTACTTAAATAATCCAAATTATATTGTGGTCCTAAAGCTTCAGTAACAGCTTGATGTAAATACAGTTACTTAATTTGTCCAGTATCCTACCGTCTGTAGCTTCTTGATACATTAACAACAAATTAATAAAAATGTTTAAATAGTGTAAATTTAGTTTTGAGAGAATATGGGGTGCGACAGAAAGAGTTTGCCAATGGAATGTAAATTGTAAGGAAACCAAATAAGATAGTTTTCTTTTTACAATTTAAAAGTACATTCAATGCTCTTTACGAATATGCAGTATTAACTTAATTTAAACAAAACTTCACTCAAATAGCTGTCTCCATTGTTGATTAACTAGGTGAGTTGTTATTTGTAATTGTCCATTACTCTCCGATTTATGGTGGCTGGGATTGCTTTCAACTTCTTGAGCATGGTGGCTACTCACCAGGAATTGTGCATGAATTTTACGGTGCCTTGAAAAAATCTGGAAATATGCTTGAATTTCGGTTAACCATAAAAAATTCTTGTCAACCTAGACAAGAGTAATCCGGTAACGTCAGCAAGGTTCAGTCTTCAGAAGGGCTCCGGTTAAACTCAAGCGATAAGTTCGGGAAACCTCGTCAATCTTAGTATGATAAGACTCGAGTCGACGTTAAAAATAATAATGATAATGATCGATACATTTAAAATAATGCGGGTGGAATAGTTAACAAAACGGTTGCAACCGCAATATGATAGCTTTAACCACTGCATTTTGCTGAGGCCAGCATGCAAAACAATAAATCTCAAGCGCCACCTTTTAGGTGGTTGTATTGTTGACATTCTGTTGCAACTTATGCTGCAGGTTACAGTTGCAACTAAACTTTGGGAGTTTTTGCTTTGTTCTATTGATATCTGATACGCTCACTGTTACTGTCTGGTCTACCACAGTTATTTGCAACATTTTGAAACTGTTTTGGTGCCGAATTCAATGAAACGGTTGCGTTCTTTTTGTATAACGATAATACATTGACAACACAGCTAGGTGAGGGTGGGGTGATGCATTTGTTTTGTTTACAACAGATGGGCAACAGTTAAGAAGAGATATGTGAACGGTCATTTTTCACCAGCGAAGAGCGTGTTTTGTTAAATTATCTTCCAGTTTATTTATTCAGTTACTATCAATACAGTGCAGAACGTTTACTTAAACAATTTATTGTTTATAAAAACATTTATATAAGTTCATTGAATATTGCTTCAAGTGGAATGTTTTTTTGTTGTGGTTGAGGAATTATTATTTATTAAAGCCATCAAGGTTATTATGCAGGTTTTTGCCATCAAAGAAAATTTGAAAACTACCTGAAATGGTTCAATAATTGATTATAATTTCGCGACATATGCTTTTTATTTTGCAGAAATCGTATTTTGCTGAAAAATTAGAAGAAAACTATGTCACAACTCTGTAAAATGAAAGAAAAAAGTTTGGCAAAAAACTATTTTAAAAAAATAGGTTATTTCATATACTTATTAGATAAAAACCGACTTGTCCGTTTTAAAAATACTTTCAATGTGTTATTGATATAACAGTAATAAATTAAAACTAGGCCTATCCCAAATAGTCTCTAGGCCTATTAGTAAAAATTGGAATAAAGTAAGTTAGGCATATCACTAGATATTGAGCCTATTTATCAATGAAGTAAACAATTTTAGGAAACTGCTAATTCAAACCTAGACAACATTTTATGTAATAATTCAATGTCTTTATGGCCTACAAGATTATGGACATGCCTAGCTATAAATCATGTGCTTTTTTATGAATACTATAATGAGTGATAGCGCCGATTCAGAAATATATTACTATGTAAAAGCGCCTTTAATTATGTTTGAATTTTTTTACGTGATTCAAAACAATCATGGGTAAAAAACCCCATGTTTAAAAATAACCACTGTTCATGTATGGGTGACGGGAGGGTCATAACCACTGTACGTGTATGGGTGACGGGAGGGTCATAACCACTGTACGTGTATGGGTTACGGGAGGGTCAAAACCACTGTACGTGTATGGGTGACGGGAGAGTCATAACCACTGTACTGTAGCCAGCCTGTTGAGTGATAATTTCTTTGTGAGCTTCTAAGTTTTGTTGATGCTGATGATACACCTTTAATTTGAGATAGCCCCAGAGAAAAAAAAAAATCACTGGTCTGGGGAATATACTTCCACCCAAAGTCTCCCAAGTCTCAACGCAAAGAGATGACAAGCCCAAGAAACATTTCTTTCATCAGTACAAGTGATTGATGTGATGAAAAGGCTGTAGCATTATCTTGTATTGGAATTACAAATTCTCATGTTCAGTAAACAATTTGTCTAATTTTGGCTGGAGGAAAATGTGGATCATGGCTCAAAACATCTCACTGTTTACAGTAACGTTTTCACCATGTCCATTGAAAAATCCATACCATACTGTTGGGGCTCTGGAGTAGTCGTTGCTGAAGTTTCTGGGGGTTGTTCTCACTGGGTTTTGTTTGTTTACTGCTCCTGAAAGATGAAAATGAGAAAGATTTTTATCAGAAAAAAATCATATGTTGGGACACAATGTTTATGAATGCATTTTTAAATTAACGATGCAAAATTCTCCTCAGACTTAGATCATATAACGGCAAGGCTACTGCATGCTTTCTTACGGTACGTTAAGAAGATTATTGAACTGAAGCTGTCCTGGCAGCAACATTTTCTGGGTTGGTAGCAGATCATGATCGACCAGTGGATTTAGGTCTCAATGCAGAAACTTTCCCATGAAAATTTAAAATCCAAGAATAAATATTTTTCTTATCGGGTTTAGGATACCATCAACCAAGAGTAGTGATTGCTGAAGGCTCGTTAAGTTGTTAAAGACCGTTTTCTGAATATGCTGATCCAACAAAAGCACAATAGTCACTTGACTAAGCCATGGCACTGAGCATTGCACTTTTGCGGACATTCAACGACGTGCCCGAGGGGAGGCTCCTTCCCTACTGTATGTTATCGGGGAGTATTTCTGCTGCACCCTGTATTAGTATCATGAAGGATGATTATTAAATAGAAGCTGTTTTGTTATGCACAATTCAAAACAAGCATGCATGTCAGTTGCAGGTTTAAAGCAAATCTGTACAAATAACTATGCATTTTAAATTATGTTTTATTGAATCCCCTGCTGTTTGGTGATATATTCAAATGCTCTTATAGAGAACCCGAAAGGATAAATTCACCAAACAGATAGCCATTATATATAAAAGGCTCGAGTTTGGAAAGGACATGACTACTTTTGTGATAAAATAGACTTCTAAAAGTGCGGACCAAGTTGGCAAACAGCCTGTCCTGATATAGAAAAATCCAAATTTCATAGTGACTCATCAATTCTGTGGATTTGGCAAGCAATATGACATTGTTTACATTTATGTACTAATACAAGCTTAGCTTCTGGAAAAAGTTACATAAACATACTGAAATAGGCTACTGTACTATATTTTATTTGAAATGGCAATGTCCAATTTGAGTCAGTTGAAACAGCACTTGGTGACAATGAGTGAGGATCAGAAACATCTGTGGTCCCTACCATATCATAAAGTGACAAAAAGTTTCATGTAGGATAGTATTTCTTGACTAAATTCAAAAGTTTAATAAACCTAAGAAAATATGGCGCATAAAAACAAAATTACATTTTAGGTCTTCATTTTAATCAATGTGAATAATGAAAATTTAATTATAGACATTTAATCTTAAGTTTAAGTGACTGGTGTCATAATTAATTAGAATCTATACTCTCCGGTGACAAACACATCAATGAGCTATCTACACTATTTACAAAATAACTAGATGTTTTGCCCATACTGTGATGTGGCATCCTCAGTGGTATCGCTGAGATTTAGGGGTGAGCACATTTACATGTTTGTCACCAGAAAATGTAGATTCTAATTATATGTATTTAATGTCATCAATTAAAAAACCTTATTATCTTTGTTATTAACTTTGCTCATATGAGAAACAAAAGGGGGACGGGACATTTGAGACAGACTGACAGCATGACATTAATTATTGTATCGAGGCATTTTTTAATTCAAGCATTGGCCAACCTAGTTGGACATCACGATTTTGCCACCAGCTCGGCGAGTGTTCGTCTGTCTAAATGTATCCTCTGAGATCGAGTGTCCAACTCTGGTGGCCACTACAATGTTCACACGCTTAGATCAAGTAAGTTTTAGTTGCGTTGTCCGCTGGGATCGGCTGTCCAACTGTGATAGCCAGCAATGATTTCCCTACGAATTTGGATGTCCAACTCTGTTGGACACTGGACATATGTTTTTGTATTTAGATATAACTTGTTTGAACAATATTTTTTAATGTTTAACAGCTGTTTAAATATGCTGGGATTATAATCAACCAGCTGGTATCGTTCGTTTCCGTTTCTGCTTTGTGTAGACATCCTGATTGTTTGTGAGAAATTGGTGTCAGTCTAGGCTATCACACAATTTTATCCTCCTGCAACTTGAATTTTATTAATTATTAAAAATATTTTATTTTGTTGTTAAAAACTGTAGTTATTTAGTTCGCGTTTTAGTATCCAAGTCTTTGTCCTGGCATATTTTTCTAAAAGTATCACACTCAAAAACATTTCAAAAACTGATACATTTCAAAACTTGTAATTCCAGAATTTTTATGTTTCATTAATTAAAACTTTGTTATTTTAACCGAACTTGTTTTTATTTTAATTTAAAACCAGACAATAAATATTTTTAAGATGCGTGATACTCTTATATAGAGATTATCAGACCACTGAGAAGCCGCTAATATGGCAGTTATTGTATATTATACACTGATTATACTTATATGTCACTTGTATAGTTTAATTATAGACATTTAAACTATCAGTTAAAAATAGAAAAATAGCAATTTAAAATATATTAGTAGCAAAAAAATATTTTTAAAAGTTAGTTTTCATGACTCTAAATGTTCAATGTTTTTAAATAGTATTTTACAATATATTATACTAATAATATAGTAAGAAAAACTTTATCACGTAATGCTCCATATTTTAAATATTCAATACAAATATTCAGATCAACATTTAAAATGAAATACGTAGTATTTAAACTTTAAAACCAGGTGCAATCACAAAAAGGCTGAATGATCGCAAATGGGTTCATGGCTGCCAATCTCATAAACAAAGACCCAGGTGGCCACGCGACCTTACGGGTCACTAGCAGGTGTTTGACTGCCGTAGATGACAGTAAGCTTACTCTTTCCCTATATAAATCATGTGGGAGAGACATTGAAACAAGTGTGGCCAACTGTACTGAACACCTGATATGAGAGAACATTTTTTAACAGACAGTTCCGAGGGAAGAGGGTTAATTAGTCAAAAACTTGTATGAACTGTATAGAGTGTCAAAAGCAGTTTAGACATTCTTATTATTTATTATCATTTAAAAAGCAGATAATCTTCTATGACTATGTGGATGTGAAATTCTCTGTTGCTTGGCTATCAATATGTAAATAGATGTGGAGAGTATCATTCCATATTACATTGTAAATTGTGTTATATAAAATTTATGCATTAGTTGTCACAAAAATGTTAGTAACCTATTCTGGACCTTTATATTCTGTTACAGGTGCCGTGGGGAACGGTGGGTGAAACCATTGCCACCTCATTGGGGTCACAATGCTGGCAGCATCAGTAGGGTGGGTGGGTGGGAGGGAGGCCCGGGAGGGGGGAGGGTAGAGCTGCCATCTTAAAGGGAATTAATTTTTACAACTGTAATTCACGATGGAGATTTCTATTAAGTAAATATTTTGTCAGCTGTTTGAAACCGTGTTTTTTTAATTGTCAGTTTTTTATAACTATATTTTAGCCAGCCAAAAAGGAGCTGAAAAAATATCAAGCAACCATTGAAGTAGAAGCAGATTTAAACAAGAGTAACAGTTTGAGTAAGGGAAAACATTTTCTGGGCAAAATTGTTATTGTGGCTCTTTAATTGTTTAGTTATCAATAGTTATAATTAAATTAAATCTAGTTGTTATGATTTTTAAGTAAAACCCCCTCTAGAGGGGAATTTAAAAGTAAACTGCTACACATATAGCTGTAATTTTAAGTTTAGACTAAGATAACAGTAACAATAGCTTCGTCTGTAGGTTGAAGTGTTGCATGCACAGCCACGCTGGCTTAAGCTGAATTATGTTATCAGCAATCTTTGTTCAGTTGAGACTCTCGGTTTCCATGTTGACCCTCCCAGCATTGCTCGGGACAGGATCCCCCTTCCCTTTGCGAGACACAGGTTCTCGCCACGATTATCTCGTATCAAAGTTTCTCTGTTGGTCCAGTTATGGGGAGACTGACCAACAGTCAATGCAAGCTTACTCTTGCTATTCACATCATAGACATCTGCCCACCATGGGCCTAGATCCCTGACAAATTATTGTTATCGTGTTATTGTCACTGGCAAAGTGAGATGAAGATCAGAGAATTTTGTTACCAGCCATTGTTAATGCAGAACACTCTATTGCAGACAGATATGTTTTCATTAAACTTAAGATTGAAATGGGTTGGAAAGAAGCTATTTTGTTTTCAACTTGCATTTAAAAATGATAATGAATATGTTATGGAGTGTTCTGTATGTATATATCTTTAATTTATTCAATATTTATATAATGCGTTGTGTTAATTTTAATGAAAACCCATTTTTTAGCTTTTCACATGCAATGTTGCTTGTTAAACATTAATATATTTCATTTTTGTATATATTTCTTCTTTTACCTGTTCTTTAAATTAGTTTTTCCCTTGTAAATTTTTTTATGCTGTAGGTGTAAAAGTTGCATATTTTTTTTGAATTCAAATAATAATTGTGATAAATTTTTGTCATATTTAGCATTTCTGTGATTTCTAAACTTCAATCTCACTTTGACAGGTTTTTTTCAAATAATTGATACAATTTTGTTGTTAATTCTTGTTGACTGTTTTTGTATTATAATTTTTCTTTCATGTGTAATTTAATTTGTACATCACTATTTGTATGTACTGCTTCCTATGTTGTAGAATAAAATATAATGGTTTATTTTAGATATGTTGTTGATTTCCCTGACAGTTTCAAATATGTAATATTTAAAATATTTAAATTGAAATGAGAATAATCACAACATGCTCCAAATTGTGCCGAACAAGTGTCAAATAAGATGACTCTCTGGGCATGAAGTAAAATGATCAGACTTTTGGCTTGACAGTCTTACTTCTGTTCTCTCCACAGCTCAAGACAATTTTGTTCATACTATGAAGTTCTTTTGGAAGTTTTTATTCCAGATTACTCTGCCACGTACTCAACCTTATAATGGTACCAACGACACAGCCTAACCGTTCTCATGACATACTTCTATTTTATTTTAGCATTCAAAGACAAATAAATATTTTACATATCGCTAAGCAAACATCAACGTTTAATTTATTATTTAGTAATATAAGTTTTGATCAATGAGATTTTACTAAAAGATATTTTTAAAATGTAATCATATGTTGTTTATTTGTTTATGTAATTGAGATTATTTATATAAATGAGATACGTAATAAATTAGCAGAATTTAAATGTTACTATTAGTAAACGATCTTTATTAGAAATGTATTCAAGACTTAATAACATAAATAACTTGACAAACAGACGGTTCAGAAACAGAAGTAATTAGCTGCAGCACATTTCAAAGACAAGTAATACTTAAAAATAGATTTAATAAAAATGATGAATTACTGGTGCATTTATGTTCAACCTGTAACTAATATTTTCAATCAGATGGTCAGTATAACTTTTTAGAAAGTACCCCCCACCCTGTGCTGCTTCTATTAGCCTCTCCTCAAGGTCACGCGCACCTTTAGGCTGGGCCAGGCAACATCTTTGTTGGTGTTTTTGCTGCAACTGATTAAGTGATTTTCATACCTGTAAGTTCAGTGGTCAGGTCACATTTTGATACTTGTATGTTTGAAACTGTTTTCTGGCCTGTGACCAAAAGCAAGTTTCTTTTTTAATTATTTACTTTAGTAAGCACTAACACATAAATATAACAGTGTGTGATATATCTGAAAAAAAGTAGTATCATTTCACTCCTGTTCAAGCATTGGAGACCACACACAAATTTCAGTTCCAGAGATAAATGTTGTCGCTAGCTACTCAACAGTGACATTGTTCAATTAAAACCGGACCACTTTTCAAATAAAATTTTGTGGATCGACAAGTTGCTTTTCGCTAGTAATTGAGCTTTTATTAAGCACCACTGGGCATAAGACAACCTTAAACTTACAAGCGGTGGTGCAATCGGTTTTCGGTGTGTTTATTATTTTCTAATTTTATAATCAAAATTAGTCACTGTACCCTCTGGAAACAGGAAAAATAGCTAAAAAATTTTTTTAACCACTAACTTAGAACTTGTGAATTTATGAAGTGGTGAATTCAGTTGATTTTAAATTAACATTAAGACAAAACCGTTCATAGTACAAATTTAATTTTTTTAAACTAAGTCTTTTTACACATAACTGAAGGGATTAAGGGGATTTTACATTATTGAAAAAAAAAATATAAAGTTAATAAAAAATAACTTTTATTACCCGGGACCTTTTGAACCCCGGACCCCAAAAAAAGTTGGTGAAAATTTTGCAATAAAACCAGTTTTTATTAGTCCCCACCTGTGGGAACTAATTTTATTATAAAGCACACATTATTGTTAACACAGAAAAAAATCAGCTTCCTAACTCAAAAAATAATTATGTAAACAAATAATAACAACAGACCCACGTTGTTTTTTCAGCCTCAATTGGAGAATGTTCGAAAACCAGCTGGGAGATCGTGCTATGTGGGTTATCTGTTAAAAGTGTATTTTTAAATTATTTTCTGCGTGAGGCGCCCTAGGCCTACCTGACTACCATAGTATGTCCTAACTGACCCAGCCTAGTGTAGAAACAGCCCTGCTTTTGAGTGTTGATAAGGAAGTGGCCAAACTATAAGCAAATATTTTCTAAGATAATTTGTTTATCTCGTGGCCAAATCACGCAATGATAAGGAATTGGTCCATCTACAGGCTAATGTTTTCTGACAAAGCTATATATATATATATATATTGTTTATCTTATTGCCAGATATTGTCTGCTAGTTCTTTTATCAACACTTATCACACCTGAAACATTTGTGATATGAATGCTATCTCCCTCTACGTTTTGCTGGAACCGGAACCGCAGAACCGACATTTTCCCATCGATAGAACCGACCAATCCTAAAAACTATCACTAAATCACACATAATATATACACTGATAAAACAATATTTATACACCATGAAATAACCAAACAGCAATTGAGTGAAGATTACAGCCGACTACTGCATAGTGCGTTGGTTGTTTACTTTGTTGGCACTACGGTCACAGCCACCATCATCCTAGTATTGACAACTATTTGTATTCAATATCTTTTTGACAGTTTGTATATGGCTACAAGATGATTGTAAATTGATTATTAATGATGTATACAACATAGCATCACCCGCTATTATGAATATTAGCAAATTGGGAGTTATTTACAACCGCTTAAATCCCACCGGTGATATATCGTCGGTGGGGGTTTTTCAATAGTTTTTTACCAACGATATATCGGCGGCCTGAGATTTTTTTTAGACAAAATAATTCACTGATAATAAATCAGCAGCTGGGATTCAAAGGGTTAAAACTATAAATGAAATTATAAACATCTTAATCCCTTCAGTTGTGTAAAAAATGTAGTTATAAAAAATTAAATTTGTACTTTGAATGGCTTTTTCTTATACAGCAGACTCCCTATTATCCACAAAAATGAGTAAAGCCCTTTCAAAGACATGATATCATCTACCAACAGGAGGTGCTTCTGCTCATTTTACCAATTAAGTATGTGGCTGTCTCTCAACTACCCGACTTGGATGGGACATGGCTAGCCAGATCTGTGAGTGGTTGATAATATTTGGAGACTTCCAATGCTTCAGGTGCTCAGAAAACAAACACGTTTCGACAGGTATAACAAACTCAGTTGTTTTCAGGTGTACATACTAACTTAGCCTGCCCACCCATACACGTACAGAGGTAATGACCCACCCACCCGCCCATACATGTACAGTGGCATTGAACAATAATCTAGTTACCATTTGACGTAAGTTTGGCACTTGCGGTAAAGGCCCGCCCCTACACATAGAGTGGTACTGACCCACCCGCCCACCCATACACGTACAGTACCACCCACGTACCATACACGTACCATACACGTACACCCAGTACCACCGTGCTTGTATACGTGCTGCACTATATTCAACGAGAATGTACGTGTTTGGGCGGGCGGGTGGGTCAGTTCCACTGTACGTGTAAGGGCGGGCGGGTGGGTCAGTTCCACTGTATGTGTATGGGCGAGCGGGTGGGTCAGTGCCACTGTACGTGTATGCTGTAGTTTTGTGTGTGGGTACCCCGTCTTCAAAAACATTATAAGCACATAATATAAAACGTTCGTTAAATAACAAATTTTATCGATTTAAATCTTGCCAAAGTCTTATGCTTTGGGTTTTTCTAAATTTGTGGTGTTTTCATTTCAACCAACTATATATATGTCCTATTAATGTTTGAGCTGTGCAGAAAAGTATTAAGAGTTATCAGTCTGATTTTTTCACCCAGTACGTGTATGGGTGGGCAGGTGGGTCAATACCACTGTATGTGTATGGGTCAATACCACTGTATGTGTATGGGTGGGCGGGTGGGTCAATACCACTGTACGTGTATGGGTGGGCGGGTGGGTCAATACCACAGTACGTGTATGGGTGGGCGGGTGGGTCAATACAACTGTACGTGTATGGGTGGGTCAATACCACTGTATGTGTATGGGTGGGTCAATACCACTGTATGTGTATTGGTGGGCGGGTGAGTCAATACCACAGTACGTGTATGGGTGGGCGGGTGGGTCAATACCACTGTACGTAACTGTATTGGCTTTTTGTATATAATTGGATCAGAAGTTGAGATTGAGATGTCTAAAACTTAATTTTTCCCCCTTAACTTATACTAATTAAAAGAAAGACTGAAAACTACATGCTTAGATGCTATGAATGACTGTTAAGAAAGTTAAGTGTTCTTAAAAACTATCACACATAACATAACTATACAAAATATATGCTTTTTGTTTTTGTATGATTTTTTCTCATGATGAGCTAGTGTTCCATGGGACAAGGTAAAAAACTCCCTCCAAGCGGATCTAGGGGCACAGGCATCAGGGGGGGGGGGGCCTGATGGATGCTGGTGTGTAAAATGTCGCATGTTTTGTCAGGATGGCCACTCAACCGGGAATAAGCCATCAATTTTTTTGGAGAAGCTGGGAAAACCATAAAAATTCAGTTCACGTGTACGAATAAATACAGTATAATTACAAAGTCTCGATACAACAATAGTTTTTTGTTCCAAGTGCTATGAGCTAATCCAACATTATTTTCTAGGAATTTGGCATCTATAAGAACGGACATCCTGCTTCTGACTTTACCATTCCCATTTATATTTCTAGTCGCGGTTACTGATATGAGTATATTATGTCTTCTTGGTTTGTTGTTAGTGGTCAGTAGAATGGGGGCGTAATAATCTGTATATTGTTACTAAGGCTATTTGGTAAAAAAAATTGGAATTTTTTCGATTGCAATGTCTTTATAAGCACCTCCCAAGTAGTTCTCTCATTAAAATTATGTTTATAATTATAAGTAAATCACGTAATTAAATTAAATTACGTAATTTTACTACAAACTAGCAAATTTTTTTTAACACGTTCGCTGCGGACCTAAATACATGGAAATGTCGTTCACTGCGGATATTTTTTTATTTTTGTTTTGGTTACCTTAAGTTGTAAGAAGACCTGGCTACATGGTAAAATTGGCCTGGGCTGCTTCCTTTACTGTACAAATGATGTCATAGTTCGTGTCTCACCGGTATTACACACGCACACATTGTTATTTGTATCACGCGTGATACATCCGCACAGTGCACATAGATATCAAATTTCACAGTTTTATACAAATTATTGTACATATATACAACCCCACCCCCTCCTATTGTTTTTCACTTTATTGCTGAGTGTGGTATAGGTCAAAACAACCTGTAGGGCACAAGCCAGGTTGGTCTGGACACTGAGGACAATAGTACGGCGTGAGTTTCATTCGCTTCTCGCCGTAGCAAACTCTGCATCTCTTTCTTTTCATTCTTCCATCATTTCCCCTTGTATCACTTACTTCCATTATGTGTCTTCCAGCTCGTGGAGGTGTACACCCGGGTTTTGGTGGACGAGGAAGTAATTGTTCCAAAACTGCCAAACGGAAGTCATACAGGGTAATTTTATTATCCCTGTGATATATGTTATGCAGTTGCATTGCATTGCTCATAATAAGCCCAAGAGTGTGCTCGAAAACTTTCATATACCAACGAACAGTTTTCCTTTCACAAGGATAGTACGCTTGAAGTTGGTCGGCCCTATCAATACCCTTCATATGCGCATTGTATTGCACTATAGGCAATGGTTTCTGCCTTTCTTTGTTCCATTTGTTTATGCTTGTAGCCATTGTGTTTTCAAACTCCATTGAAATGTAGACCACTTTGCGCTTATCTTTCCAAGTACCAATCATGACCCCGTCACTGTACCGAGCATTTGTCTCATCCTTATTGGGCTTTGCTGTCCTAACCTCACGAGGAGTGTCCACTCTATCTTGCCTGAGTGTTCCAGTGCAATAAGTATCTTCTGATAGTAGAACTGACGCTAAGTGGTAGCTGTTATAGAAATTATCTAGGTAAAGAGAGTGGCGTACTCCCAACTTTCCTTTCATAAGTTCTAAAACAACTTTCTCAGCATGCCCCTTTCCTGAAGTCACATCACCTCTTCCAGCGTAAACAAAGAACCTTAGCACCAAGCCCTCTGGTTCAGCCATTGTGTATAGTTTTATTCCATATTTGTGTTTCTTGCCTTTCAAATATTGCCTAAATATGAGACGGCCTCTCCAGAGAATCATTGATTCGTCAATTGACAGCTCCTTGTTTGGATAATAAACATTATCCATTTTCAAGTTGAAGTAGTTCACTAATTCTCTCACTTTGAACAAACGGTCATTTTTTTCTATCTTATTACGAGCCTCTGCATAAAATGAGAAACATCGTAGAATGTTTAGGTACCTATCTCTACTCATGTACTGTCAAAATCCTGGCAAGGCAAAGAGCCAGTGGGTTTTCCAGTAGTCATTTATTTTGCTTAGTTTTATTGTGCCAGTATGCATCATTAGGCCTATGAATGTTTTCATTTCACCAACTGTTACGGGTTTCCACTCTGTAATCCTAGCTCTTTCCAAATGGCCACGATCTAAAAATACTTTTTCTGCTTTTTTGTTAGTGTATCGAACAAGTGTTTCATAAAAGACTTCGTCAAATAGTAAATGGAAGAAATCAATGAGTTTTTTATCACCAGGTATGGGACACAAAAACTTGTTTTCCTTGGTAAAGGGTATGAATCTAAGGCCTGCAGTTGTTGTGCACCAAGTGGGATTAATAACTATTTCTTCGTCATCAGAATCGATTTCCTCTTCACTGTCACTGCTATAGTCCCTCATGTCTTGTTCAATTTCATCGTCACTCTGATTGGGTGTGGGATTTGTAGAGGTATTAGCAGAGAGAGACATTGTTGAGGTGCCTGGTTGAACGTCATCCATTTCAGAGCACTACCACTAAACTATTACGTCATCAAAGCAAATACGCACTAAAAATAACACAATAAAAAATAAACAGTAATCTTTATTTAAAACAGCGTAAAAAAATAACTAAAACAAGTGACATCGCAGCGAAAACACGAGAGAAACATCCGCACCATGAACGCAATGACAGGTAGCGTGGGGGTGAAAGAACACGAGCGTGTATCACGGGTGATACCTCCGTACTGAGTTGAGTTGAGAGGGAACGGAGGCAAGGTCAGTGACCCCCACTCCATAGTGAACCCAGGGATGCCTATAGTTGGCTGCTGGAAGAAAACATAACCTCACTAAAAATATTTCTCCACTGAGTGAATGAATGTAACACCGGTGTTCCACACGCACCAGAATAAAATCTGACAGCAATTAATGTTACATGTTTGTTTTTCTTTTATTACGATGAGAAATACAATGTCATGTTTGGCATCTTATTCTTTGTAATATCATCCAATTTACAAAATTTATTTAGTTAACAAGCTGGGGCATGTACTTTAACCCGCATGTTATGTTACAATCCAATAACTAAGTACAGCACCCGCAAGATCACGATTCAACGACTTCCTGTCCTATTCATTATTTTGCAAAACCTGCCCTATTCATCTCCCAGCCACATCTTTTATACCTGGAAACCACTCCTGTGATTCCTCCAATCTAATTTATCAACTCCAGTGCCAGCACTGTCCCGCCCAATATATTTGTCTTACCAGTAAAACCCTTCGAAAACGCATGAATGGCCATTGACATGATTGCAAAGTCCAAAATCCTGAAAAACCTGTCTCTGCCCATACTCTTCTCCATAATTAAAAATTTTATCAGTGTTACACCACTAAACTAATCAGATCCCTTCCTTCCCATGCCAATAGTTCCCAACTCCGAAGGATAGAATTAGCACACCAATGGATAACAAAACCCTGTGACCCACCTAATCTGAAAATAAGATAGACCACTTCCCTTCAACCCCTCGCCCATCAGCAAACTTCATATATATACTAACTGAAATACTGCATCTATACCTGAGTGTTGTTCTATGGATGTACAACCCCCACCATAGCCACCTACCCAGCAATAGTAGAATCCATTTCAGTCTCTCCCCCCCTCCCTCTCTCTCTCTCTCTCTCACTCACTCACTGAAGAAAATGCTAGTGGTATTGAAAATTTGAGAGATTGTGTTTATTTATTTTTGTTACTACTACTCTGGTATTAGTGAACTTGTCTTTTAACACATTGACTGCCATGAGGGCCACCGGTGGCCCACACAACAATTTTAGTTCACGCCATGAGGGCCACCGGTGGCCCTCACTAGATTTCAGCCTGGCGCCACAGCTGTTTCTACGGTAAAGTTCAACAGTTCATTGTTCCGAGTCCTGTGTTCCATGCAACCAGAAATGACTCCCCGAGTACAGAAATAGCCAAAATCTGGTCTTTTGCTGCCATTTTGTGAAGTTATTGATGAGGTACACCGGTGGCCCTCATGGCGTGGGGGCAAAACTTTACATATGCCATATGATATTATGTTTCAGTTGTTTTGTTGTGATTTTTATATTTTCTTTCCGCGCACTGATCAGCTTTTGATGTTAGGTGTTTAGTAAGTGACATTGATTCTTTATGTGACAGAAACTAGTCTGTCTAAATGTCGTAAAAACTAGTTCAAATATATAAAAACTTATTTAGGGTTGCTTTATTTAAAAACCAGAGGACTGTTTTCTATCACATTTTATGAGCTTTCAGAATATATCATTAAAAATTACGTAATACTAAAAATGGCGCTACAATTTTTGTTTGATTTCTAAAAGACACGGGGGCCACCGGTGGCTCACAGCGGCACGTATGATGTGGGCTACCGGTGGCCCTCATGGCGTCAGGCGGACATACAGTTTTACTACGGCGGCCTCAGAATGACACAATAAATTATCTACGCTGGCAGTCAACGTGTTAAGGTAAGTTTGCTGATGTCCTATCTCTCCAATATACACATACTTCAAGTATAAATTTTCAAATAAAATTTAATTTAAATTAAGGTTATCAAATAGTTGTTATTGTTTTAGAGAATGTAGTGAGTGACAAGCTGTGCTTTTTCCTCTGATATATGAAATTTTAGTCTATTAAAAGAGGAAAATAATTATAACAAGAGTTTGTAACAAATTTATTTAAAAAATATATATTATTGACTATTTACAATGTCGTAAATCTAAATAATTACAAAAAATTAGAAACTTATTTCTCAATAATTCCAATGAACACTTTGGGATCTATAATTAGTCTTTATAGTACCGATCTCTTTAGTGTTAATTATTTTTGTATTTTAGTGAATAAATTTGTTTCAGAACAGACTAAAACTAATTAAAATGTAGTAATAACGTCCTTAAATAATTTACGTCATATGTCCAGAAACATAATCACTTTTATTAAATAATGGAGTAGAAAATGTTGCACTGCATTAAAAAGAAAGGTACTATAAAAAGTGTACAATTTATAGTATATACGCCAGTAACTAGAATAAACGGTAGGTATGGTGAGATTGCACAGTAGACTGACGTCATATGGGCGAATCAGCTGGTTTGATTACATCATTAAATATTCATTGGTAACTGAATCTACCAATCACAAGATTTTTTCCAGCTAAATAATAAGAGACAACTTACCACTTATCAGTTTTAATTGAAATCACAGGAATTAGAACAGTATTGCTGGGTTAAGCTGTTTGTTGTCCACCCAGCTGTCACTTTGCATGTGTGATATAATACATGATGCGTGTGATACCTACAGTTTTCTTTTCTAGGTACTGTGGTATAAACTAATCTAAGAATACCGTACTGATAACATATTCAATCATAATAATACATAAGGCAAGTGATTGAATAATGAAAGAAATGCTAGCATTTTTATTTAAAGAGATATTCCTTACCATTTCAATCATTTCCTAAAAATCTATTGTTTTAGAGCTTTAAACTTAAAAACTGATCCTCTTGCAAACCACAATGAAATTTACATCATAATGCTTTCCTCATCATCATCACGTTCTACATAGCTAAAAGCGAACCGTGCACATTGTCGTTGCGGTCTTGAAGAGGTGATAGTCATATGATGGTGTTGCTGCTCTTCATGCAGAGGTGAGCCACCTGTTTCCTTTAGAACACCTGCGAAGTCCAACCTGTACAAAAATGCATTTTTTTAATAAGAATAAAGCATTGTTCATTCATGCTGAAAATGCAAACCAAGTACACATTAACTCTTAAACCAGCATGGTACGTAAAACTACATGTGCTGTCTAACTGGCATGAGCACCACATGCAGCGGCGCCAAAATACACTTATTAAAGTACTGAGCTGCATGACCAGTACGATTCTAATACCACTAAACACTACATGAGTTACGGTATACAATTCATTGTTTGGAGACCCACAGCTGATGGTTTAAGAGGACGTAAAGTTACAATTCATACAAGCTGGTCACTTCACCATTACTGTTGTTTGCAAACAAAGTACAGAGTTTGTTGTTTCACAGTAAATTACTTCTATACATTATTAAAATGTGCTATATAGTATTTATATGTTGTAAATTGTAATAAGTGCAGTAGTGATTAATGGTGTGATGTTTATAATCAACTATTGTTTCTCTATGGCCATAACAGAAAGTGCATAGAATGGTTGAGTGACTTTTATAAAAACAGCCAAAAGATTAATTTATTTTAGAATAGCTTTAGCTAAATTTTAGTACATGTTAGAAGTCTGAAGCGTTGTGCAAAATTTCTAGTGAATTTTTTCATATTACTATTTTTATAGTATGACATTTTTGAATACAGTATTCTAATTTATACACATATCATACATGGTGTATATTTCAGATTCCTAAAACTAGATATTTTGGCTATCTTGAATATTGTATTTTACTATTACAATATTGCTTGCAAGGCATACGACCACCCATTTTTACTTTTTAAAATCACTGTTTCAACAGGTTTGTCCAAAACAAATTTTGTTCATTAGGATTGTGTTTTATTTATGGTATATTACACGATAGCCCGGTTCTTTTTGATAACAAAGATACCAAACATACATGGATTTATAGTGAATATATTTTTTTACACATTAAAAGTCTGAAAATAAAAGTAATTACCCTGCCAGTAAGGAAAAAAATTAGAAGCCGGTTAAAGCACTTATCTAGTTTTAATTAATGTTCCTTATTTCCTAGTAAAGTAAGTTTTTGAGCTTAACCCTTGAATTGGTAAAGTCGTATTTGACGACTCATTAATCTGCCGCTGAACTGGCAAAGTCGTCATTCACGACGCATTAGACACCCCTCACGTTTTACTTCATTATCAATACTAAAATAGTGAGTGGAAGTTAAAATAATGTATCGTTATACACGTGAGATTCTAAGCTTTCATTTGATGTATTTTGTTATATATAAACGCCGCGTCATTTTTACTGGCTTTAATAAGAATCCGACTCAAGCTATTGACAGCTGGCCGGCTGATGACTTGCAGAATGCAGTGTTGTTGTTTGCTTTCGCTGCGTTCGGTTTTGTTGTTGATACTGTGATGTTTTTATATTATTTTTGTGAAGTGCTGAGTTTATAATAGTTTATTATTCTACAACATGTCTGCTGATTTACCTTCCAGTGAAATTCGTGACATTTTATTTGAAAATGATTTGTCGGATGTAGAAAGTGACTTGTCAATCGAAGATTTCCCTGACCAAGTTGATTTACAAGATTTCTCTGATGGAAGTGGGGGTGATTATGTCCCAGATCCTAATGATTTATCTTCTAGTGAAGATAGTGATGCCGATGACCCTAATCCTAGGCCTAGGCCTAATCCACCACAAGACGATGGTCGTCTTTGGGTTCGTGTTTATCCACCTAAGCCAGAAATAGACCTTACATCTGAATTCATTCCAAGGAACCCAGGTATCAGGAACTGTCCTCCTAGGGATAGTAAACCTATTCTTTACTTTTATTTATTTTTCACTAATGCTATCTGGAATATCATGTGCACTCAAACAAACTTACATGTTCACAGGGAGATAAATAGGAAGAGAGCGTCAGGAGAAATGAAAACCTTTTCACGTCTACAAAAATGGGTCAATACAACATGTAGTGAGCTGAAGAAGTTTATGTCTTTAGTGATAAATATGGGTCTTGTTTATAAAAATAATGTCGAAGATTATTGGAAAACCTCAAGGTCCCAATCCACTCCATTTATCCCCTCTGTAATGTCATTGAGGCGGTTTCAAGCAATAAGCTCAGTTTTTCACCTTAGCTCCATTTCTAGAGTTGGTCGTGGAGAACCTGGTTACGACCCCTGGTATAAAGTAAGGCAATTTTACAATAGTATGAATGAATCATTCAAACAGTGTTTCATTCCATACAAAAATATTTCTATCGATGAAAGTCTCATCGGCATGAAAAATTGTTGCAGTTTTATTATGTACATGCCAAATAAAAAACATAAAAGGTTTGGAATGAAAAAATTTGAAACCTGCGATAGTAAGACCAGCTACATTCTAAATGTTTCTTTGTACAGTGGTAGAGATTATCTAGCTGAGGGTGAAGACCCTTTTACTCAGAAAGTAATCAATGACCAACTAACCCAGTGCAGACTCTTTGATAAAGGTTATCATATTTTTACTAATAATTTCTATACAAAACTTCCCCTAGCTCAATCCCTTATTGACAGAAACACTTTTATAACCGGCACCATAAATAGAAATTCTAAAGGCCTATCAAAAAATGTACTAAATGCAAATCTAGGTGTTCAAGAAAGTATTTATTACAGACAAGACAAAGTTCTCCTTGTAAAATAAAAACAGAAACAGAATAGAAAACCCGTTTTCCTAATCAGTACAGGTTTGCACGCCGAAGATAAGGTGATCCGAAGTGTTAGTGGCTTACAAGCAGTAAAACCCATAATCATAAATCAATATAATTACAATATGGGAGGAGTTGATGATAGTGATAAGTCCTTGTACCATGTGTCCTGTAGCAGAGCAACTAGGAAGTATTGGAAGAGAATATTCTTGAAATTTACCGATATGGCTTTGCATAATGCATACATACTGTACAAAGAAAATACAAACAATCCCTTGTCTAAGTCAAACTTTTTAGAAAGCATTGTGGAATCTTTGGTAGATGAGGACATTCTACAAAATGTACCTCCTCAGCCTGGTCCAAGTGGTGACACTCAACATGCCCTCACTCATCTACCTGGAAAGAAAGAAAGATTGTGTGTGGTTTGTTCCAATGACCCCAATGTAAAGAGGAAAAGAAGTGTTTACTGGTGTGCTGGGTGCAACAGTGGAGTTCACCCCACTTGTTACCATAAACTTTCGCATTACTGGAGGCCAATCAGGGCTGGAAGAAAGAGAGCCCATAACTCTGATGACTCGGACTAGTTTTCAGCCCATCGCCACCACTGTACATAGTTTGTTGTAAATTTTTTTCTGAATTTGTGTGTTGTGATAAAGTATTAACAGTGTATATTTTATTTTTTTCTGTAAAATTTTGAACACTGCATTTGAATGCACTTTTTGAAATAGTTATTTGTTTTCCGACAGTGTGTGCCCAAAAAAAATTTTTTTTGAAAAAGTGTTTTTTTGTGTTTGGATGCTGGGAAATTGCCAGTTTTAGGGTAAGTCCATTCATAATTGTTATTATATTGTAGAGCATGTTATTTCTTACAATTTGATATATAATAAATTATAACTGTTGCTAAGTAACCAATTAATTGTTAAAAAATTTTTAAATAAGTGCTGCATAAGGGTCTGAAAACACCTGCCAGTTAAGAGTCAAATGCATGCCAGTTCTAGGGTTAATAACAATCACTGAATCCATGACAATTTTATAATGAACTATAGTCAGGGTGTTTCAAAATATTAATGTTAAAGAAAGAAAAAAGTTCCTATAAATACATGTCCTAAAATGTTTCGTTTTTCAATTATTGTTTTATTTATGAACTGATCATAACAACTGAACTATCATTTCATCGCATAGTCAGCCATCGGTAATGACTGAAGGTCGCCCACTTCGTTCCTCATCATGAAAGTTTGTACGGCCATCTTAGGCCCTAACCCATTTCCGAACCATTCCATCACTCATAATGTTTTCACCATACACTTCACTGATTTGGTGATGAATGTCAACTGCTTTGAAGCCTTGAACACAGAGAAACCGTATTACAGCACACACTTTACAGTCGGCGGGATTCTCAATAGGTGGAGTCATTTTAAAATCACGCAAACAGATGTAGACTCGATCGGATGGTTCCGTAATGGCGTCTGTGGCTTCCCAACAGATGTGGCTACACGGCGCGCATGCGCTAAACGGCGACCGCAGCGCTGCGGCGGCGTAATTTAAAAACGGTACTTACTTTAAAAACACGCCTCGTATATTTATGAAAGGAAATCCTCCAAATTTTATTTCAGTGAAAAACAAAATTAAAAAAATTTCCAACATCAATTTTATGTTGTAAACTGTTCTCCTGTTAATTGTGAGTAAAATGATATGCAATAAATGTAAATTTATACAAAAACATATTTATAATAAATTGTTGAAAGTGTTTCCATAGAAACAATATAGTCCATTCATGCATTATTGCAGTTATATGACAACCAAATGTAACACATACATATGTATGTAATAAATTACTATATATTTTCTAAAACTAGATAACATTTAAAAACTTATGGATACTAGGATACTACCAAAATCAATTAGCACTACATTATAAACATTTTCAAAGGGCTGTCTCCCTGTTTTTTTTGTTTTTATAAAACCAAAACTTTTAATTACTTTATAAAAATAAAAAAAAAAATCATTTTAACACGTTGACTGCCATGAGGGCCACCACTCTTACTAGAAAAATCTAAAAAGCCTGGCACTACAGCTGTTATTTTTACGGTAAAGTTCAATTTTCATTGTTTCGAGTTCTATGTTCCATGCAATCAGGAAATCCCCCCCCCCCCCTACAGAAATAGCCGACATCCAGTCTTTTGCCACCATTTTGTGAAGTTATTGTTGAGGTACACCGGTAGCTCTCATGGCGGAGGGGCAACACTTTATATATACCAGATGATATTATATTTCAGCTGTTTTGTTGAGTTGTTTAAGCGACATTGATTCTTTTTGTGACAGAAAATAGTCTGTCTAAATGTAGTAAAAACTAGTTCAAATATATAAAACTTATTTAAGATTGCTTTATTTAAAACCAGAGGACTGTTTTGTAGCTAATTTTATGAGCTTTCAGAATATATCATTAAAAATTACATAATACTAAAACCGGCACTACAATTTGTGTTTGATTGATGAAAGACGCGAGGGCCACCAGTGGCTCACATGGTGCAAAGCAGCACGTATGAGAGAACTACCGGTGGCCCTCATGGCGTCAAGCAGACATACAGTTTTACTATGGCGGCGTCAGAATGACACAACAAATTAACTACGTTGGCAATGTGATAACATGCCAATTTTTGTTTTGTAAACTATTCTCTTGACATTTGTGAGCAAAATTATATACAATACATCCCAATAAATATTTTATTTCATGTTTTTTATGGATTTTAAAAAACATGCTTGTATAAATAATGGCCTACCATTAGAGGAATTTTCGCCTGCCAGGGTTGGGGTTAAAGAATTTAACGTGTTTTTATGTAAAAATCACAGACATACAGACTGAAAATAAAGTATTTTAGGACATGTGTTAACAGGAACTTTTTCTTTGTTTTTACACGATTCATCATTTCCTAATATAATTTTGAAACACCCTGTATATTTTGGATCATATTCTAGTTCTTATTTTTGGCCTACAGCATGTAACTTACTCTCCACTGTAGAATACCAAATTTTTTCTGCTTATTTGTATTTTTAAACATAGAGGATTTTACCATTATAAAAGAGTGCAAATAAAATTGTTGTTTCAAATCTACAAAGAAAGAGAGAAATGTTAAAGGAATATTTTTACTCGTTAAGAATATATTAGGAGAGACCCTTCGCGTACTAATCCTGTCACTCAATGTGATCATGACATCTTGGCCTTTGACTCTGACGTAACTGTTTCAAGTAAAATCACACAAGCAAATTTATTTACAGTAACTCACTTACTGCACTTTACTACTTACAGTCTAAAAATAAT
The DNA here is from genome assembly GCA_035578905.1 of Stictocephala bisonia. NCBI lineage: Eukaryota > Metazoa > Arthropoda > Insecta > Hemiptera > Membracidae > Stictocephala > Stictocephala bisonia. Next base: position 492,681 of record JAQJVL010000467.1, on the reverse strand, counting down.
GCCCAGTGTTATTACTTAACCTGTTTTAAAAATTTTCATTTATTTTTTATTATTTATTTAATTTAAGAAAGATCTATAACCTTCTCAATATAAAAACATCATTAATTGTAATCTAACAGATTTCAAAAATAAATTTGTTTACATTTTAACGTATGTTACTTTTCAATTAATTTAATCTCTCTCCATGTTATGCTTATGGCCAAAAAACATATTCTGAGGGCAGTCTCTGCCCTCTAGGGTGAAAATATTGAAAATATTGCACAACTACAGATAGAAGCAAACTTTCTGACACCTCAATTGTTAAAATTGAGCCAAAAATGTGGAAGGAGTTACGTCAACAAAAAACTGCTTTACATTTGATATAAAAGGATTATTGCAAAATCTTTGCTTTGTTATTATAACATTTTTGTGACAAATTTATGTGTCAGTTCAGAGTTTCCAAATATCATCTAAATATCATGAACAATCTAATGCTAATAAATAACTTTCAAACAATAGTTTACTTTTTTTATTTAACAAAATGGTCAACATTTGGTGTCATCACAAGCTATTTGTAAATACAAAGATATATAACAAATTAAACTATGAACCCAAATTACTTTTCCCAAAAATGGATACAAAATCTTTTAAAGGCTATTATTCTCCAATACCGTTGTAATTTCATGAAAAATCCTACTTAATATATACATTATCCAAAGTCCATTTTACTTTCATATTACTAAATACCCAAATCTCTTACATAAACTCAGGTTAAGTGGAAGAAAGGACTGATAAGTCCTAACTTCGCCTGAAAATAAAGACGTATTTCATTTCATTTTCATAAACTCCCTATTGACAGAAATAGAAAACAGAATTTTTACTAACCCTTCAGAGCTGTTTGACGTAATATTTGCATGGCTTATTAACACAAAAAAACTGAGACACATTCAGAATTAAAGCGAACAAAGAGTCTAAGGCATTTTACTGTGATCATGTACAACACTACGGCTCTTTGGTTCAAATCCGGCTGCGGCTGGTTCTTTTTTCCCATCTTAATATGGCATAATAGTGTAGGGCCAACATTAAACAGTGTCCAGCAAAGGGAAGAGTGGAAGTTGACAGGAACTATAGTTGTAAGGAACGTCACTTAATTTGCATTTTTTGTACTGAGGAGGAAATATTCTTTTTTATTTGGCTGTTTTTATCTATTTATTTCAACGTTACATAAGTATACAGGACATCAAGGGCCATATAAATAAATGGACATTAAAATGACAGGAAATGTAAAATAAAGCATGCAAAATATTAAAATGGTAATTAAAAATAACATATAAAAATTAATTCCTGCTTTCGAAGGTCACTTCATTTGTTTTTTTGTTTTTTTTTTTTTATTTATTTATTTTTTTTTTTACAACAGATCCAGATATCTAAATTGTTTACTATTCTGTCTTCCTCTACTTACCTTGGCATTGGGCCTCTTCTCCTCTTCTTTGTAGGCTTTGTGCTATCTTCCAAGAGAGGGGGCAAGTGTCTAAAACCACAAACATTTTAAATTTTTATTTAAAAAAAACTAAAAATTATATTAATACAAAAACAAAACACTACATAACAATTAATTATTAAGATTACAAAAATATTGTTTATAAAATGTTTCAAACACCTAAGAATTGCTGTTAAGTTTGATCTACTTTCTTAAGACCTAAAAGATATACTGTACTAGTAATTTTGTAATAAAATATTTTAGAAGTTTTGCAATCACTTTATAAGATTTATGAGTACTATGGATATTTCACAACTCTGTATTCTTTACCCTTCAATCAATACGTTAACTCCCTGAAAATTTACAATTTGTTTTACCAGATGACTTATTTACAATTAATTCTTTGACATTTACTTACACTGTTAAAAGTGAATAAATGAATAAATGAATTTATTCCATCATAACCAGTACATAGTTATAATAAGAAAACAACCCGGAATTGACTGACCACTTTTACGAGTAGTGTGGTCAGTATAGGCAACAAAATACAACAGGTTTCTTGTCAGAGTCCAGATTATAGTAACATGTTATTATCAGCCGGGCTGCTCTCCATGGCGTCTACACCTAACACTGATAAGGCACATAACAGGACCTGCTATGCAAGACCGTACCTTTACTGCAATTCACAACTGCTGCACTTCACTACAATACTAATAAACACAAACAATTCACTTCAGCCTAGTCTAAAATATTTACAATTTCTTATTTCAATTATTACAATACTTTACCAAAAATAAAACCAAAATACATAATACCATTACAATACAACTATAAAACACAAATAAACAGAGAACACAACTTCTTTTTTTAACTGTAGAATAAGTTACAATTTTCATTTAGTAATAGAAAAGCTTTTAAATTACTACAAAACTTTCTAACGTTAACGGAAATTTTAATTTCATAAGGCAACTTGTTGAAACATTTTGGACCATTATACAGAAATGAATGCTTCAATACGGACTTGTTAATCTTAGGAGTTCTAAACATTCTCCGGACTATGCTTCTGGTACCATAATTTAGGTCCATTGTACCCAAATTACCACTTTTAGTGTAAAAAAGTCTAAGGACTTTAAAAACAAACAAATGTTGTAATGGTAATATTTTCAATTGAACGAAAATCGGAAATGACCTGTCTCGTATTCTCTTGTGTGTAATTATTATCATAAAATGATTCTGCACCACTCTTAATCTCTCTAATGTTGAAAATTTGTGAGCTTTTGTGTATTTTGTGTTTGTGACTACTACTCTGATGTTAGTGAACTTGTCTTTTAAGGTAAGTTTGCTGATGTCCTATCTCTCTAATATACTAATTCCTGGCCTAGTGCCCTTTAACCTAATCTATTAAATATTTAAAAGTCCCACCCCAACACACAACTCCATACTGAAGTCTTGAACTTACTAGAGCAAAGTACAGAGTTCTTAACAAATTTTCATCGCAGAAATTTCGCAAAAAATAAAATTTTCTCGTAATCGCTTTAAGTTTGTTTTGCAGTACAGTTATGTGCTTCTCCCATGACAATTTTGAATGAAAAATTACTCCTAGATATTTGAAATTTTCTTCTTTTGTTATATATTTACAATTACATAGATCTTCCATATTTTTCGCACAGTTAATCTCATGAAATTTAAAAACGCGGTTAAAGCCAAAATCTTTAAAATCAAAATTCACATACTTCGTTTTATCAACATTAACTGACATTTTGTTCAATTCACACCATCGTCTCAAAATAAAAAGATCTTGATCAATTTGGTTCCAAATGGTTTGTGCATGTGTTTGGGAATAGAAAAAAGCTATGTCATCAGCGAAAGCACTTGCCTTCCCATTAAAATTCTGCTCTAATAAATTATTAATAAAAATCAGAAACAGAGTAGCAGACATGACACTGCCCTGCGGCACACCTGTTGCGACGGGCAGCGGTGCGCTGACAGATTGTCCAACTTGAACTCGCTGTTCCCGCCCTGTGAGGAAGCTACGGAACCAGCTCAAGGCTACACCCCGCACTCCCACCGCCTCCAGTTTTAGTAATAAAATTCTGTGATCTACCAAATCAAACGCCTTTTTTAAAGTCTATAAATAGACCCGTGGATTTTTTACCGTCATTTAAGTAATTAAATACTATTCTGAAATTTAAAAAGAGGAAAATAAAATATTTAGTTTGTTTTATTTTTGAAAGCTAGTGTTAAGGTTGGAAAGATCAGCTGATAATCACCGGCTGTTCATTTGTCATTGGGCTATTAATTAATGACACTTTCTAAGGAATAGTCGGCCTTAGTTTGTAACAATGACTACATTCGCTCATCTACACTCATTCGAAATCCATATTCGCCCATATCTTGACGATCGGCGTCTTATGAATAAATAAATAAAAAAATAAATAGATGACAAGCAAAAATAGAAAATGTATCCATAAAAAAGTTACAAGTCAGTATTACATCATATTGCAAACGGTAACGAATGAACAGTTTTGTATTTATTTATTCATCTCTAAGACGCCGATCGTAGAGATATGGGCGAATATGAAGAGTGTAGATGAACGAGTGTAGTCATTGTTACTATCTGAGTTCGACTTAGCCAGGTCTATTATGTCCCAATAGCCAGGGCAATTATGGGACCTACAGCATTACGTGGAATCCGAACCACGTAGTGTTGGTCTGATTTTCAGCTAACTGACAAGTCTGACACTCAGTTCTCTTCCCTACACAACTGAGTGTATATGGGGCTAATCAAGGATGCATGAAAATGTGTTAGAGTAGTATAAATTAATTTCCCAATATAAGTAGACAAGTTCTGTTAAAAATCGTCCTAATTTTCTATTAGCTGCATACCTGGCCATTAAATTTACCATGAGTTACTTCAACAACAGCAATAAGATACTTGGCCTTCTGCCTTAAATAACAAGGGCAGAGTCTTGATGGCTATACACTGAGTGCTAGTGCAGAATATGTCCGATCCGGCTAGCATTTCTGGGAGAAATTTTAACCAAAACATTCGAATGTATACATCAGTAAATTAAATAAAAATTTTCAACATGATAATACAAAAATATATCAAATAATAATACAAGTGTACAATAAAAAAATGTTCTAAGAATTAAAAAATAAATAAAAATCGTACATTAATCCTTTTACGTGGGAAAAGCCTTCATAGGCAAGTATTGTATTCAAAAAGGACCAAATTTGAATTGTTCTATCGCAAATTATTGTATAAGAAGAAAATATCTTATACAAATAATCCTCAATATGTCTTAATCAACGAAGGTTGATAGTCTGCGCAGCAGGAAATTGGTTATTGCCAGTTTCTTGGTCAATTTCGAAATGAGAGTCTTCCATGTAATTTCACTGTCAATATGGATTCAAAGGAAATTAACTTTACTTTCAATAGGTGCTGAAAGATTAAATTTGAAGGACTGTGTCTTATCACTGTTCAATACTAGGACGTTATTTATAAACCAGTTCTTCGCTATATTAACTGTTCAATCCCATATTGTTTTCAGTATCAGTGTAGGTATCCTTTTCAATTTGAATTATAATGTCATATGTGAATATATAAGATGCTATTTCATGTTGGTCAAGATAATTAGGAAGTTCATTAATAAAAATAAGATCTTATACTGAACCTCATTTTACTTATGTGTTTGCAAGCTGGTCTTGACCTTTTACCTTCATATTCCACAACCTGTCTCCAATTCTTGAGGAAGCCTTTGATAAATAGCAGTGTTTTCTTCAAGCAACCATAGTGTTCAAGTTTTTTAAGAAGCAAGTCATATGGTACATGGTCGAAAGCTTTATACAAGTCAAATAACCTTAGTGACACTTTATTGATTGTGCGTCTCAATTCTCCTCAAAATGTCTTTTATTAGATCTACTGCTGCTATTGAAGTACTCTTGCCTTTCCAGAAGCTATACTGTTGATTGCGGCGTAAACTATTTGTTTCTAAATATTTATTTATTTTCTCAAGTAAAATTGTATCTATAATTTTAGCCAATATTGGGAGTATGCATACAGGACAAAAGTCATTGTAGCATACTATTTTTCCTTTTTTTTTGGTTAAGGAGTTATCTGTTTTCAAAGCTGATGGGACATTTCTAAGACATAAGGTGATTAAATGTGATAATAATTTACTTTTTACTACAATATCAAGAGTTGTTTTTTACTTTTATCAATTACACAGTTGACTAGCATTTTTATTTTAAACCAAACACTAAAAATGCCGTAGTGGTATAATCTGGTTGTAGGCAGTTCAAAATAAATATGCATGTTCATATATATTTCTGAACTAAATAAAATATATGCATTACTTATAATGTTAGGCACTCACCCCATGCTGAATTCCTGATCTGATGTGTCATCTATTTCATCAGCATCCTCATCAGCTGTAAAGAGAATTGATTATAATAGTTAAGATTTAGTTGAATTGAGTTTGGTAAAAGTGATAGCATAAATCCGAATAGAGATACAGACATCCTCATCAACAGTCAAGTGTTCGTGGGGTGGGTAGGTGTATTTACATTTCAAGAGTATGTATGTATATATAAATATGAAACGTTTGTAATGATTGTAGAATAATATATTCTGATGGAAAACTATTATTATTATTCATTCTTTTCAGAAACTTTTAAAGGTTGATCAGATTTCACGCAAATACCCGATTTGTATGTTTAACTCTCAAACCAGCACGGTGCAGTTTACTACACCTCGAGCAGCAGCAACGAAAGCACTTAATAAAGTACCTAACTGCACACCACCAGCACCACTCTAATACCAATAGACAGTACACGAGTTACTGTGTACAGTATTTAGAGACTCACAGCTGACTGAAGTTACAACTCACACAAGCCGATCACCTCATCAATTCGCCATTACTGTTGTTTGTAAACAGAGTTTGTTGTTTTACAGTAAATTATTTAATATATATTATTAAAATGTGATATATTGTGTTTAAATTGATTCTTGATTCTAAATGTAATAAGTGTGGTAGTGAGTGAATAATGTAATATTTATAATCAAATATCGTTGTTTCTGCAGGTCTAACACAATAGAGCATAGAATGGGTTATGTTAGTTTCTTATGTATTTATAAACATTTATTATGGTTATAATTAATTGTGTGTGAACTTTATAAAAACAGCCAAAAAATTGATTTATTTTGTAAAGCATGATTGTAGCTAAATTTGAGTACATGTTAGATTTCTGTAGTGTATGTATATACGACATATGTAGTGAATTTTTTAATATTACTGTTTCCATGGTAACAAATGTTTAGTTTTGTGCCCTGTATGAAGTTTTTGAGTACAGTATTTTAATTTATACATATATCATAAACTATGTGTATATTTCCTGAAACTAGATTAAATTTAAATATTTAGGATATCTTGATTTTTTAAATTTATTATTACAACATCGTTTTTATGGAATAACCCATAAACCCAACCATTTTTGCTTTTTTTAAATCAATTTTTCATAATGTAAGCTATTGACCGAAACAGATTTTGATAATTTGGGTTCTGTTTTATATATTATTTAATAGCCTACTTCTTTGTGATTATAAGGATACCAAATATAAGTGGTTTTATATTGTATAAATATTTTTTAAAAAAGCCTGCAAATCTACCAACAATGGCCCTTTGGTTTGGGATAAAGTAGCTGCCGGTTCAAGGATTAAACTTACAAATAAGAATAATTTTGTGTTGATTATGGAAATCAGATAGTAGCTTTGTAACACAGTCTAGGTTTAAATAAAACCCCTCTCAAAACACATTAATAATTCATTTTCTCTAAATAAGAAATACCTAAAATATGTCTTTATCTGTAAAAAAACGAAGACTTTGAAAAAGTTAATCTAGTTTTACCATTTATAGAATTAAGAAAAAGTATGTACAAACAATATAATATTTTGTTGTATATTCATTAATCTCCTTGAACATCTGTAAATACACATTGTCTTGCATTATAGTCAAAATGTGGTTTTTGTAACTCAATTTGAATGCACTACCAACATTTTATTTATCAAATATGTAATACATGCATCTGTGAGCTTTATTGTAATTTTAATGAGACTTGACTTGACTTAATTTTTTTTCTAATTCTTGTTCCTTACACTACTCAATAAAAAAAGACTAAATGAGGTGCTATTACTGGTACAGCCAGTCATGATTTTAGAGTGTCACAGATGTGGTGGCACTGACTAAGCCCGATTGTCTAGTGCTAGTTTGAACCACAAGATGAAATTAAGACAGTTCAAGTAGTTAAATGATGAATGCATCTAAGTGTAAAGTCTGAAATGTGGCCTTGGGTTGATCTTATGTCCACACTTGATGAAGAACTGTCTCAGCGATTTCTGGATACATTCCGCAAAGACGTCAGTGACCTATCTAGACTGTTCATTGAACGTTGTATTTGATCAATTTCTTCTACAAGAGCTACTTCTTGGTGAACAAACTTGACATTAGACTTTTAAATACTGTTTTTGAAGTTCAATGCTTACTAATTTACCCATGCTCTTATAGACAACATGTCCGCTCCAAAAATTCAAAAGTACAAATCCATGAACATTCTATACAAAGATAAATTAGATTATACAGTATAATTTGGTAGGCACAGAGATACGACACTTGATTGGAAACCAATGTAAGCTTCAAACCTTTTGATGTCAAACAGTATACTGTTTTTGTATTGTAAAGACGACGTCTACAACAATGCCAAAAAATGCCTGACAAGTGTTGTGCCTACTTCTACGAAACCCGTTGGTATGATGGTGCAACCACAGATAAATGTGTGATAAAGTAGTTCGTCGAACATGGCCTGACTTGGTAAAACTAAAACAAAACAACAGGCCTTACATTCAATTCAATTCAATTCAAAATTTCTTTATTCATTCATATACAATCAATATGGAAGAATGGTGTCAATACAGAATGTTGTTTGTAAAACCTTAACTTAGGAATGAAGACAACATGACAGAAATTAACAATAAAAATATTGAACATACATCGGTCCGTACTTAAAAATGCATACCGGTATAATTACTACCACAAACATTTCAAGAGATATTTAATTAAAATTCATCCAGTGAGTATAGTGCTTTATTGATGAGAAAGGTCTTTAGTTTATTTTTAAATTCTGAGTAGCAGGCAGCTGATGTAATAAATATCTTTTGGAAGTTTGTTGTAAAATTTTGATCCTACGTATTTTGGTTTCTTGCAAAATAGTTGTAGCCTGTGATGATTTAGTGCTATTTCTCCCCTGCCTCTAGTGCTATATCATGGTTATCTCCAACTAATTGTAAATTATCCCAATTTTTTTTACCGATAAAATAGTTTCGTAGATATAAAGCCCATAGACAGTCATCATATTTAATGATATAAAATGTTCTTTGACTGAGGTTGTTTTTCCAAGGTTCAGAATTATTCGAATGGCCTTTTTCTGTAATTTTAAAATTGAATTTAGATTGTTGGTAGATGTGGCCCCATAGAGAGATATACCAAAAGATATAATTGAATTAATGTAGGCGAAATATATTGTTTTTAAAGTGTTTGAGTCTAAAAAATGTTTTAATCTAGATAGCGCAAATATTCCAGATGATATCTTTGATGCAACTTTATTACTATGAATATTCCAGGATAGGAATTTATCTATTTCCAATCCTAAAAACCTTATGCAATCAACCTCCGTTATCGGTGTTTCATTAATTTTTATTGTTGGGTTAATCGGATCTTTTGATTGATAAGCTTTAAAAGTAATAAAATTTGTTTTATTAGGATTTAACAACAAATGCTTTTCATTAAAATAATTTACTAATTTATTCAAATTCCCCTCACATGCAAACTCTAATTCAGTTTTAGAGGAAGCAGATATTTTAAGATTAGCGTCATCAGCGTAAAATATAAGTTGGCTACCATTCATCAGTTCCGGTAAATTTCCCATATAGCAAATAAATAATAGAGGGCCTAAAATGGATCCCTGCGGTACTCCATATTTTACAGTTCTGAACTTTGATTGATATAATATTTTCATGTTTTCATTATTGTTATAATCAATTTCAACATATTGCTTTCTGTTACTAAGATATGTCTTTAACCAAGTAAATGCTTGTTTACGAATACCAAGGTCAAATAATCTTGATAAAAGCATATCATGATTTAAAGAGTCAAAGGCTTTAGTGATATCCATAAATATACCAACTACTTTTTCTTTGTTGTCCATGCTGTCAATAATAGATTCAATGAATTCTGAAGCTGCCGACAAAACTGATTTACCATTTCGGAAACCATGCTGACAGCTCTCTAAAAGATTATTTGTTTCCAGATAACTAACTAATCGACTGTACATAGCCTTTTCAAATATTTTTGATATGGATGAAAGTAACGCAATTGGACGGTAATTTTGCACTTCAGAATTATTGCCTTTTTTAAAGAGTGGTTTTAATTTTGTGATCTTTAATTTATCTGGAAAAATTCCAGATATAAATGATGAATTTATTACATGAGTTATAGGTTTTAATAATACAGAACTAGCTTTTTTTAAGACCATAACAGGGACCTCATCAAAACCCGTACTCACTGAATTTTTCAGACTGCCGATTATATTACTTATCTCTTCCTCATCAACAGGTTTACATCTAAAAATATTGTTATTAGGTTTAGTTCCTGGCATTCTACTAGCAGTCTTAGCAGAAAGTACTAGATTAGGAATAACACAGTCATCAACCAGATCAGCAAAATAGTTATTAAAAGCATTACTAATTACATAAGGGTCAGATTGTAAATGGTTGTCAATTTTTAAATTGTAATTTTGATTCTTAAATGTTAACTTTCCAGTTTCAGCATTAATAATCTTCCACGTCTCTTTGTAAATATTTGAAGCGTTGTTAATTTTGTGTTATAATATTGCCTTTTAAAGGAAGTCACTTTCTTTTTGAAATTTTTATTCATTTTTCTTAATTGTTTGTGCGTGAGTTTGCTTTTTGTTTCCCTAGCTAAAATACTAAAATCAATCAATCAATCTATAAAACTGTTGATATTATCTTCTGAAAACTTCCTAGAGTGCATAAAAATGATTGGAGTTTAGGCTATGAGATTTATTAGTGTGAATAGTTAGAAGCAGACCGTCATGGTCGGAGAGCTGAGTATTAATACCAGCCACTTTAAAACTTTTTTTATTCAGATTAGTAAAAATATTATCAATAGTGCTCACTGTTGTTTCTGTTACACGGGTTGGAAAATCAACAATGAAATCAAAACCATTTGCAGTAATTACATTAAAAAGCCTATTTCTATTTACATCATCATAATTCAGCATATTGACATTAATATCTCCTATAAATACAATGTTTTTGTATATAGGAGTTAAGGTCTCAAATAAAATGTTGATTTTTGAAATAAATTCTACTTCATGTTTTTTTATAGGATTTCGGTAGAAACCAATTAATAACAATTTGGAAATTTTAGATGGCAAAACTTTATAATATTCTACTGCGCAACATTCAAATGTAAAGTCAGATAACAGATCAGAAATTTCTTTTATTTTTATACCCTGCAATTATACATGTACCTATTTCTGAACATAGGATACCTGTTCAAGGTAAAAAAAGTGAGGTCTCTCTATTTCTAAGTACACTCAGTTTGATAGCAAATATATGTGTTCTTGCTGTGTTCTAAAAAGACAGGCCAGGCGCTTGGCGATATCTGTTCAACTTTTGATGTCGAGGAACTTCAGTTACTGCATCAACACTATGCCACCAGTGCTATAAATCTATCTATAAACAAGTTTATAGATAGATCTATAAACTTATAAATCTATAAACTTATCTAAAAAACTGACTGACCAAAGGAAAGAAAAATTTAACTGACCAAACTCGAAGTTCATACATCATTGAAATGTCTGTTGGAAGATAACAAACATGAAATAGCCATGAACTCTGGTACTATGAAGTTGATCGTCATGTATACAAGGTCAGGGGCATCCGATTTCAATTAATGATCAGTGAGCAAGGGCACTGTGAAACAAATAGTATCACAAAAGAGAGAAGCAAGTGAAAGTCAATCACACTTTCACACCATATGTATGGTAAGGAGACAATGATACCAAGACCTCCAATAAAAGCATACATGTACTAGGATTAAAATGGTTTGACAGGTCACAGAGCGTGTACTAAAGTGGAAGACTGAGTTTAGCAAGTAATACAACAGTATCAATCAGAAGTGATGCGAGAATCGTCACTCGTAGTTTACAGTTCTGGTGTGAATTTCATGAACTGCTCATCATTCAGAGGATACTGTAAATTTCATCACGAATAATTGCAGAACCCCATAAAGAGGTGAGTCAAATTAGACCAGATATAGTGAACGATTTGTATAACACAAAAACGTGTAGCAAATGTTATGATTTGCCTTCTCCAAGTCTCCACACCATTACATTTTTTTGTGATAAATGCTGTAAGAGTGTACAAAGAGACAAGAATGGAGCAAAAAACATAGTGTTGATATTCAAGAGGAAACAGACCATATTAACATGTCACCTTTCCTTATTGTCATGACCCAATCAGTAGACTATAAGGTAGAAAATCGTAGGTGTTAGTCTTGGCACTAAAAGGGTTCATAAGAAATGGTTTGTTAGAGTTAACACCTGTAATTGTTATAAATATAAAGTCTATTCTGTAAACTCAATATCCCACATAATAACTAAAATAATTCAAAAAATGCCATGATTGTATCATTCTATAATAAATTATAATGTTTTTGTAAAGTACATCCATATCAAAAGTAGGGGTGTGCGAGTAGTAGTTTTAGGAGTTGAGTCGAATCGAGTTTTTAGAAATAAATTCGAGTTGGAGTTTTTTTTTTTGAGTCGAGTATTTAACCCTTAATTTTCAAAAATGAAAACACTAAATGAAGTAAGCAATATATTCTAACAATATTTAGTTTGCTGAATAATTAGTAAATTATGATATTGGAGAGATAGGACATCAGCAAACTTACCTTAAAAGACAAGTTCACTATCACAGAGTAGTAGTAACAAACACAAAATAAACACAATCTCACAAATTTTCAACACCACTGGCTTTTTCTTCAGGTGAGTAGAGAGAGACTGAAATGGCTTCCATTATTGCTGGGTAGGTGGCTGTGGTGGGGGTTGTACATCCATGGAGCAACACTCAGGTATAGATGCAGTATTTCAGTTAGTATGTATAAAGTTTGCTGATGGAGAAGGGGTTGAAGGGAAGTGGTCTATCTTATGTTCAGATTAGGTGAGTCACTGGATTTTATTATCCATTGGTGTGCTAATTCCATCCTTAGGAGTTGGGAACTATTGGCATGGGAAGGGATCTGATTACTTTAGTGGTGTAAGGTTGGTAGGGTAACCTCTCTTTTGGAATGCACTGACAAGTTGATTGTTGTATTTATTTAGGTTCCTGGGAGAGGAAATGATACGTTTGGTACAGGTGGCTAAACTATAGGGTAGGGAGCGTTTAATGTTGTTGGGGTGACAGCTGGTATAGTGAAGGTACTGTTGTTTATTGGTAGGTTTGATGTGAATATCAGTTTGAAGGACACCGTCTTCCAATCCAATTTCAACATCAAGGAAGACTATGCGTTCAGAAAAGGATTGCCAGGTGAAATTCAGGGATAAAAAGTTTTGTAGGCTTTGAAGAAAGGTTTCAAGATTGGTTTCGGAGTCAGTCCAGATCATGAAAATATCATCGATGAAACAGAGCCAGCAGAGGGATTGGATAGGTTGTTTTTGAAGGAAAGTCTTCTCCAATTTCCCCATGAACAGGTTGGAATAGGTAGGGGCCATGCGGGAACCCATAGCGGTACCCTTGATCTGGAGGTAGTTGATGCCGGAACTTTGGAAGTGATTTTCTTCAAGGATGAATTGAGTCAGCTGAACTAGGAAGGAAGTACTAGGTTAGGTGTTTGGAGGGCGTGTATTGAGGAAATACTCAATAGCAGCTAAGCCATGAGCGAGGGGTATATTGGTGTACAGTGAAGTGGCATCAATGGTAACCAGTTTGGTGTTAAGGGTTAGAGATTGTGGAAGACTGGAAAGAAGACTAAGTAAATGATTGGTATCCTGGACGTGGGAAGGAAGTTGTCGTACTAGAGGTTGGAGTTTGCCATCGACAAAGGCAGAGATACGTTCGGTAACAGAATTATAGATGGTCACAATAAGCCTACCAGGGGGAGGGATGGTGCCTTTATGGATTTTGGGTAGGATATAAAACTGGGGTGGATTAGGCTGTTCATTGATAAGCAGGATTTGGCTGGAGGTGGTTAGGTTTTAGTGTTTAGCATGATGAAGGAGGAGATTTTTCAGTTCTTGGTTGTGTTTTTCGGTTGGGTCGAAGTCAAGTTTTTTGTAGGTGGTGGAATTGGACAACTGGAGGTTAATTTCATTGATATAATCAGATTTGTTAGGAATAACAGTGGTGGAACCTTTATCAGCAGGAAGGATCATTATGTTGTCATTAGATTTTAGGGACTTTATGGCTGGGCGTTCAGCGATGATAAGGTTCTGATCTTTAGGGAGTTGGGAGAAGAACTGAGGATCTGATACTTTTTGGAGGATGAAGTTAAGGTAAAGTTCAATAGGATGGTCAGGAGGTAGTGGTGGTGAGTCAGCGACCAACACCTTCAACCCTAATCCTACGAACCTGCCTGAAACCTGCCAAGCGCGCTTCAAACCTCCTTCCAGCTTTGACCCACCACCACTACCTATCTTTCCCTCTATCTACCTATCCCTCCCTCTCCCCCTCCATCTCTCTCTCCCCCTCTCTATCTCTCCCTCTCCCCCCCTCTACTCACCTGAAGAAAATGCCAGTGGTGTTGAAAATTTGTAAGATTGTGTGTATTTTGTGTTTGTTACTACTACCCTGGTGTTAATGAACTTGTCTTTTAAGGTAAGTTTGCTGATGTCCTATCTCTCCAATATACTAATACCTGGCGTAGTGCCCTTTAACCTAACCTGAAATTAATAAATTATGAAAATTTGTTTTAGAATCTATGAAATAATTGTATTAGTGATTAAATATTCATAAAGACATGTCAAATTAACTCTAAAATATGTGAAATATTTGTCAAAACTATAAAAAAGAGGCATCAAATAAATTCAGCGTAAAATTTTAAAATATTGAAACTAAACAAAAATTTCAATTTGGCGCTAAAAGCAGTTTATAATAAGCCTTACCTCTACTTCGAACGTTGATCTATAAATTTTAATCAAATCCAACTGACAAAATTAAATTAATTTTCTTAATTTTATAAAGAATAAAGGAATAGACGAGGAAAGGTCACTAAAATCCATTTTATTTTATTTTTATTATATTTCCCACGGTACTTTGCATACCAATGTTTACAAGTTTCTAAAAATTACAAAACTATTAATGTGTAATGCTTTTGTTCAAAAAGTTCAACCTAATAATCCATAAAACTGTAGTAACACAATAATACTGTATGTTCTTTTCACCATTGACTACAATGTTTTGTTTCCACTAACAGAAAAAAATTAATTAATTGTTAATACAATACTATCTAGCGATAACAACTGCCGACTGGTCAAGGTTAACCTTGTTTTAGTTTTCATCCTCCTACTATTCGTACTTCGATGTGTCAAGTTGAGTTGTCAAGAGATGAGCGTTATTTAATGAAACAAGATAAAATATCATGGTTACAGCAATGTAACCTGTTACAGATTTAACAGGTTACACAAAATACTCTGTTATTTTTACAACTCCCAGTCATGATGCACGATAAAGTTATATAGAACTTTATATAACTGTAACGCATGGTGGTAATGGAGAGTAAATATAGCGTGCTGAGAAGTGAACAGAACTGTAAATGAATGAAACTTTAGACTCTTGCATGTTACAGGTAAATTATCGATAATAGGACAAACTATGAGCGGTAACTCTGTAACGTCAAAGCTGCATCACTCGTAACTCAGTATCATAACGTAACATAAGGCATAACTTCAACTTAATAACCTTTGGTAACTTGGAACGTTATCTCGACCAGCCGTAACGAGGCATTGAGCCGTTAAGTAACTGATTGACTAAAACACGTAAGTAAACGTTAAGTAACGTCAGGCCATAACAGAACAACTGACTGAAACGGTAACGCGTCAAGAGTAACAGGTTACAAAAATAACAGATTATTATAACACGTTGCCAGAAAATAATAGTTACATAACAGGTTATTGAAAAAGTAAGTGCAATGCCCATCTCTAGTGTAAACGTCAACAAAAACTCATAACAAAATGGAAAACAAATCAAATCCATGGCTACCAGTACATTTTATATTGGGACTCGTCGAGTCGGCGATGTACTGGTAGTAGTTACATTAATCGTTATTTCATTGTTTTACCAGTCACGGTGCCAGAACGAAACTGCTCCAGGTATTCTATATCAAACTATTATAGCTTTTCAATTTCAATAGTTTAAGTTCCATGCGTAGTTTATGTTACAGATTGAACGTGATTTAATTAAATCTGTCCGAAATTGTCAGTCTCATAATAGTTTTAGTCAGTTAGTTCTTTGTGATCAGTTATCACGTTTTGTAAGAATAACTAGTAACAGCCTTCTTGACTATGAATAATTTGGACATGCCTTCTTTATAAATAACGAAAATAGTATTTGCCGTCATCGACATGGCCGTACGATCGATAATGGTGTGCATGAATCTGAATACATTGCGAGGACATCTCCGGTTTCAAATACGATATTATGATCATATTTTAAATACGGTTGCCTACATAAAATACTTATCTGTATAATCTATTATACAAATGGGACTTTTGTCTTGATTATAGCGTTTTACGCTCAAAGATATGACAAAACTCAAGTTGATTTCTCTAGTTTTTTTAATCTCAAATCGAGTTTTTTAAAAACTCAATAAAACTTGAATTTCAAGCTACTCGCACACCCCTAATAACCAAAAGGGGTGCAAATAATGGGACATAATATTAATGATATTATGCATATGGATTAAATTATTATACATGTTCATTCCATACAGTGTTCATCAATAAGGTTAAATAATCAGTAAAAATACTTACGAGCTTCTTTTTTCTTCCTATAGTATGCTCGTTTTGAAGTGACTAATGGTTGATCAGTTTCCCCATGTACCAAACTGTTCCTATACATCAGTAGAGGCTGCCAATCCTCTCCTCTACTTGAAGGCATTCCAGCAGTAACTCTTCGGTCCAAATAGTTTAATCTGATTATCAATAAAAATAAATATTAACTTAACAATTCAAACTTACTTAAATACAGGATTTTATTTGTATTGAAGTACTTAGTAAGAAGGTTAATGCCAGTTTCACTAGCCTTTGTTACATTTGCTCTGACTGTGGTTAGTTTGATCGTGGTTAAAATAATTAACCATGGTTAACATTATTGTGTTTCATCATCAACATATTAGTTAAATTTAACCACGGCCTTGCACATAGAAACGTACACCAGTGGGTGGAAAAAGAGCACTGTAAGCACTGGGAAAGAATAACGGGAAATGTTCAGTCCAAAAGAATGATGCAGGCACCTTCCGCTGCAATGGCATTAGATGCTCTGGACCTGAGTAGAGGGGATTTGCGAAGAGCAGTTGGATTTCTTACCGGCCACTGGTTCAGAGGTCATTAGCATAAGTTGGGAATACCGGTTCGGATCTCTTATGCAGGAAATGTTGTGAGGAGGAAGAAACTGCTCAACATGTCATATTTAACTGCCCGGCAATATGGGCCAGGAGGAATGAAACCCTTGGTGTAGTATGGGAAACAGATCAAGGAGACTGGCAGGAAAGCATTTTCAAGAAGCTCTCACGTGCACAATAAGCTCAGTAACTGCGTGGCAATTCCTGGTGCAATTTGAAGAAGCCGGCCTTCAACGTAAAAAAAGCTCAAACTTAACCAAAGAAGGCTATGCATCTAACAAATGAACAGCTCTGATTGGTTGAATGCTGTAAGAAGAATATGCTAAACTAGCTAATAAATGTGACGTGTGTTTGTTTACATCGCATAGGTTATGTCAGTTGGGATATTCATTACTAGTGTTTTAAAGTAAAGGCGAAAAACTTAAAAACAAAACCTATAGTATCTTAAATTAATAAATTTTTAAATCTTTAGCTTCTTGTTATGGCAAAAGTAAAGATAGAAAGCAGCTGAAGTTTCAAACATGTCGAAAAAGCAATACTTGACCCTAGTCAACATAACTAGGCCTTAACAATTTCCTAATAAAACAGGACAAAAAAAGCCTGATAGTAAATTTTTAAAAATAAAATAAAAATGTTGGAATGATGTTACTAACATATTTCACAGATGACATTTTTTGTGTCGCCAATCACAATTTGTCAACTCTCTCTTGAAAAAAATCTTGTTCTAAAGCATCCTCGGTTTGAGAAACTAATTTCACAACCACCTCCTTTGCTTAATAAACTGGGTATCACTTTGGGACCACAGGAGTCCAAAAATATAACCTACCCTTTAAGGTGCTTTGTTTACTAAATATTCCAAATACAACTATTCAATTTGAAATCCTTCCATTTCATATAAATTTGTTGAAAATCAGAAAACAATTAACAACAAACTAATTTGGATACGAAATAGACCTATTTAACTTCTTTTATATAAAATGAAATGAATGGAAATTTGACAGAAGCAGACGATTATTCTTAACTAACCATGGTTCAAAGTTTTAACTGGACATCTGGCCTCCTTTTAAATTTAACCATGTTTAGTGGGCATTTAACAGTGGCTAACTATAACCACTATAGATGAAAAACAAAATATCAGCTGATCTTCTTAACCATGATTAAAACATGCTAACCGAGGTTGGTGAAACTGACCATAAAACATTTAAGTGATCAACTAATAACTTCCATATTTTCACGTCAACCCATTTATTACCTACCTGACTGAACTTTTATAATATGAGGCTTTATATAAGAGTGATACCTATGTTAGGTGGTAAAGAGGACTGGACTGTCTTCTCCTAACTTCGTCGTATGAAATAAAAACAATTTCAATTTTTTCGTGTATTTTTTTGGTAATATATGGAGGAAAATTAACTATCCCAAAACAAAAACTGTAGATTTAATAAGCTTATACTATCTCAATTTAAATATGGGAATAATTTAGCACAAAATGTTTATAATGTATTAAAGATGTGACTTAAAAGTACAGATTCTAATTTAACTTCAAATCCAGCCAATATATACTCACAATATAAATAAGTTTTGATAAAATAACCACACTGATAAGCTTATCTTTATTTGCTATACAAGTTACATTATTTTGTTCATAACATGAATATTTTATAAACTCTGACATACATTTAAAAACAGCAATTTGAGTATTAAATCACAAGCTTCTCAAAAATTGATGGCTGTCTATTTGTCCTGCTGTTGATTTTTTCCAATAATAGAATTAGAAAGGCGATTTATTTACTCATACACTATTTTACATTTATTGTAACAGGTCCACCAAATTGATAGATGAATTAATTAATTTAAATAGATAATAAATTATTACGTAAAAGAAAGGGATATATTTAATGGGAATAAACCACGAAGGTTCAAATAATGTTAGAGAATTGCTGCAAGTCAGATAGGAAAGCAAACAGAAACATCTGGAATAAACAAAATACAATCTTCCTTTGTCACAAAGGAAGAAATGGGTGTGGTCCTTTCTGAGAAGTATAATCGTAAACATATGGGAATGCCTGAGACACAACAGTCAACAAAAGATAAGACAAAATAGCGTGGGACAAGAGTCAACAGGTCGGTTGGAACTTTCCATCATCCCCACCCCGGATCCAAGTAAATTAAACGACTAAGAGGATGAGTTTTGAAAGGGACCAATCAGAACGGGGAATGTAGTTAGAAATATGTCCGTAGATGGCAGTACAGGACAGACAGCAACCAAATGGTGCGGGCGGAAATAGTCTAACTCTCGAACGAATACAACAAAATATACCGGAAGAAAGGAGAGGGGAGAGAAATCAAGTCCTACGGTTGAGAGACGCCTCTCACCCCAGTCCATCTCTGATCCTAAGACTTAAAACATGTTCCAATAGTTCGAACTTTAAAAACCTCGTGGTAGACAATAACTTAAATAATAAAGTCACAGTATATTTTGCTTTTCAATATTTTCTAAATTGTGTGTTTTAACGAAGTAACTACGTTGAATAAATTAAACAAATCGCGCTACAGTTAATAGCTTGGACTCATCTATAAAATTACACAGATAAGTTTAAGTTTATATTTAATTTAAAACTGTCAATTTCAATATATATTTTTACTAAATGAAATAGGTTAGAATTTTGAATATCTATTGTCAGATTTTGAATGAATTAAATAATGATTTGTTTTTTGAAAAAATGTGATTAAAGTAATATTATAAAAGCATAATTGCCTTGTTTCATTGTATCATACAGTCTCACCAAATTACCTAAGAGACCCTGAGAAACTTAAGAAATAATCATGTTCTAAATTAAAATATATTTTTTACTATTTAAAAAATAAGAGTATAAAGAATGACCAATTTAAACTAAGAACCTCATAAAGGTTGCAAATTATAGATTGTTATCCAAAGTGATAACAAATTATTCAAAGTCAATCATACTAATACCAATTAATTTTATTAAATTAATTGAAAATATCAAATATATGTAACAAATTGTTGAAAGAAAGAGAGGCATTTGTTACATTATATTTCTATATATCTAATTAGAACCTGGGTGTAACGGTGTATTGCATGATTTATAATATCATGAATTGTAACAGTAGACTCTTACAATTACACATTTGTCGTTAAAGAATTTAGTCTGACCATCACCAAAATAAAGCAAAAAATTGGTTATAATTTTAACACAAAAAATAGTATTAAATATAATAATACCATTCAAAAAATGAAATAATTAAATTTACTATTTGAAAATTGGTTTTTAACATGTCAATAATGAAAGTTATTGTCCAATAAAAATTTAAAAACCTACACAATTCTCTTGTCCTGTTTGAGCAGTTTGTTGGTGAACTCTGTGAGTATCTCCAAGAAAGCCAGATTGTGTGGGGGTCCCGTGGGATCTTCCACAAAGTCTGCTCGTTCTACAGCAAACAGTATTCCTTCTCGATGAAGTGCAGTAATGGCTTCTCGATTTTTTATAGCGTCCAGGCCAAATGACAATGCAAATCTTTTAGCCAGTTCCTATAATCACAATAACAATTTCAGATTTAATTTTTAACCATTTTAACCCATTGTGGATCACTGACAAGCTCAGCTCGCATGCAGTGGCTGGGCCTAACGGCATGATGAAGAGTTCAGCTCGCAAAAGCGATCTGCTTTTACTTTTACCTCCAAATAGTTACTATAGACTCTACTAGGTTGCGTAAGTGTCTCTATTCATCAACTAGGTATTTTTAAAAGCGGATTTAGTTTATAAAAACTTTCATTAATATCCAATAGATCGCAGCAGTATGTTGAAGTTGAAGAAACAGTTTATATTTAGTTCAGTAATATAATACTGTATTTAGTTTAGATGTATCACGCTTCTGTCCACGTCGGTGCACCGATATAGCAAGTGACATTGAGGTTAGTGAAACAGACACAGAGGACTGAGAGGAGGCCGTTATTGTCACCAAGCTTAGTCTATTCGATGACTCAGACGTTGTTATCTCTTCACCCGAACTGCGTAAGCGATATTTAGATTATGACTCCGACATCGTCTCCGCCACCCTATAACCTTGCTCACCACTTGTTGCCACTGCTATATCACCAATACCCTAGCAGGCCACTGTTACATATAAGCAATTACCTGTAGTTTTATTGCGGCACATTGTTACTGTTCTGCCATTGCGCAAATTAATTTGTACCTGCTGGGGCGTGTGTCAAAATAACTTAATCCGCAATGGGTTAATGGTTATATGTAACTAGTTTTTTACATTAAAACAAGACAGAGGAAGCACTAAATGTGGAAACTACAAAATTCCATGTGTAAGATATGAGACCCATCCCCCCACCAAAGCTGGAAAGCGTGCCAACCGGGGGATGGCTCAAAACAAGTCGAGCGATGGGATCACGGGTGGCAGTTGGAGGGTCAAAATAACACTCGGCAGCTGAGCAAAACTAATTTATTATTCAGAAAACAAACTGGCAGGCAGAAGGCCACAACAAAAAAGGCAGAAGGCCACAATATTAACGGGCAGAAGGCCCCAATATAAATTAGCACTAAATCAATAACCATAAACACTAAATTAACAAGATACAACACATAAACTACAGAAACAACAAACTCCACAAATACCAAAATTTAACAATTAATCAACTACAGGGTGTATGGCCTATCTGCAGTTTAGCCTGAGACACCCCAAAACGTAAGAAAAATATTAAGCCCCAAAAAAAGTGAAAATTTAGAAAACTTTTGGATCACAACACTTAAACCGGCAATTTAGCCCGAATCCCTTGATTCCACCGGGCCAGGGAGTAAGCCGGAATCCCTGGGCAGCTCCGAATTAAAAGTTAAGCAAAGAACAATAATCCCCTTTTGGTGAAAGTTTAAAAATTAAACAATTTAAAAGAAAATATAACACGGTACCGTAGTAAAAAGTCACTTCAAGACAACTATTATCCCCTGACATCAATAATACCAAAACACGAAATAAATAAATAAATAACTAAATCACTAGGCCTAAACATAATAATCAACGATAACATAACTTAACCATAGGGACCTAACAACTATAAAATCTAAAAAGATATAACAACAAATAAAACTAATTAATTAATAACAAGGAATATAAACTAATTAAAAATAAATAACAATAAATATAAATAAAATAAATATTAACATCAAAAAAATCTTGGGTATTTTAAAAGCTTTTCCCTCGTTAATAAAAAATAATTGAGTCCCCATGGCTGTTTCATAATTCACTGTCCAGGTTTTTAGTTTTAGGCCTAGGCCACACCAAAAGTTCCGCAAACTTTTTTCTTCTTTTTGTTTTTATATATTTTTTTTGTTTTCTTATAAATCACCCCCAGCTCAGCCGCCGGGAAAAGATGGAAAGAACTGACCTGAGGACTGAAGACTTCTACCCCCAAAGATGTAGGGCGGGTAGCGGGCAACTCCAGGCTCCGACATGGTCCTCAGGCCAGGCTAGCAGTGGAGAATATCGAAGTTCCCCCGGACGGCGGGCTGAGGGCTGAAAGTCCCACTCAAGGACCCTGGAGTTTTAGTTTGTCTAGCCACTCATAACGAGATTCTGCAGGCAGCACAAGACAACTGACCAGACAGGCCAACCGGACAGAAGCTGCTGGAACACGGAACGAAACGGAACTGGGCCAACGGCTACCAAAGTACGCAAATCGCCGGGCAAAAGCGAATCTCAGGCAGCCTGGCAGACAACGGAAAAAAAAAACGAAACTGTACCGGTCCAAGACCCGGTACAGATATATCAATTCCTCTTTTTAATACTGTTTTGCTTCATACTACAGGACGTATCTGTGACACCAATTGTTTTAATGTGAGTCTCTTTCAAGCCTTAAAGTACATGTATTGTGACTTTTGTGTTTTTGTTCATAATGCTTTTATCTTCTCTGCCAATACCTTATTTGTCCTATTAAATCGATTCCTGGCCTAGTTTTCTTTAATATAACCTTAATTGTGTTGTGTACTTCAGTTTACTGATTTCCTACCACACTTAATATTAGCTCTCACTTATCAGGTCGGAGTCTACTTTGTTTGTAAAACTCAAATTTGTATATCCTTTTATTACCACTAACCAATGTTTTTGTTCTAAAACTTTCCCCCCCTCTCTTATGTCAATTCAACTCATGACCACAATACAAGACTAAAGCAAAATCTTGTGAAACCCAGTACTAGACTGAATAAGTGTTTTAATAGTTTTAAGTATCAACAAGTTTTGCTGTACAATAAACTGCCCATTTCCGTTAGGTCACTTCCTTGTAATAAATATAGTTATACTATAGCTAAGTGGCTTAAAAATAAAGCATTCTATACTATTGAAAAGTATATGAACTGTGATATGTTGAATTTGACAACTTAAATTTGTTTGTATCTTATTGACAATGCTTATTGTAAGCTATTTACTTGATGGAAAATAAAATTCTTGATTATATGGGAGAGAGCCAAAATATTGGCTGATTTTTTTCAGTTAATTTTGCGACAGTGAGCTACTGAAAGATAATGCTCAAGGGAGATTAATGTACTTTACATAAGATGTTTCACGATAGGTTGGCACTACTTCGGAATATGATAAGACCTAAACATAAGCAAAAAGTTCCTGTAAACATATAGCCTATATTACTGTTAAGTGTCGGCCTTTCTATATGTTTTTATTTAAAAATTACATTTCAAACATGGTTTGAGCAAATGAATTGAAAATTGGCATTCCGGAAAAAATATTAAGGGATAGTTTCAAAAATAAATTTTAACAAAATGATCTTCAGTTTCAAAATGGCAGCATTAAAGTTTTTAAAATGAAATAGCTCAAAAACCAATCATTTGATTGAAAATTTATTTGGATACTTTACATATATAAATTTTAAAAAAATACTTTAATTTTTTAAAATTGATTGGAAAATAACTTATAGTACTAATAACTAATCTAAATCTATTTTAAACAAACAAGCCTCCTTGTTAATAACAACATTTATTTTACATGAATCACAAACTAAATTGTAGAATTGTATTATAAAAGCTGCTCAATGTGACGCCCTCCTTCAGCAATCCATACTTCATTGTAGTATGCATTGTTGAAGTATGAACATGCTACAGATGACCTCATTGTAGAGTTTAGACTATGATGAACTACAAAATGAACAGCAGCGAAAGTTAAAATACCATATTATTCATCAACCATGTTAAAATTAATTTATGTTTCTAATTATTTATGGTTTGCAAAGTTGTTGAATTTATTTTTCACTCCTTGTAAATTATGATGAAGCTCATTTCTATGATTTACATTGAGTTTATTATTCTTCAAGCTCGTTTCTTATTGGATATATAATTTAATGTTATGAGATGAAACAAACACTCCAGTAAATAATTTTTTTATTTTGTTATGCCTTAAGATGGTAACTTTGTTACCGAAAGGCCTAACGAAATTAAAAAATTATTTACTGGAGTGTTTGTTTCATCTTATAACATTATATTGAGTTTATGACATTGTTATAAATATTAATTTCCCCAAGTGTTTTGTCTTGTTAATATTATTAAATCATAGGATATGCTTCATTGCACACCTAAATTAGTATTACAATGTGCAGAGTTTAGTAAAAATGTATTTAATGTTTCCCCCCTATAAATACTGTTTCACACATTTAGTTCCTGAGTTATAAAATCTAAGTTACCTTAAGACTACTGAACTCCTCCAACTGCCGGTTGATGCGTAAGTGACTAACTTCTTTCTGTAGTTCTCGAAACAGTGAAGTCAAGCTTGCAAGCATTGTTCTTGCACAGTTAGTTTTGTTGATTTCTCTAGCCTTGCCAAGAGTTGTCTTGATGATGTCCCCATAGTCATTATATGACTGGAAAAATGTTATTTTTCACAATAAAGAAGAAAAACGCCATATTCTAAGCAAGTTTATTAGATCTTAAAAATGAATTTGTTAACTTTGATTATTTGGTCCCGATAACTGGCAAATAAAAGGCAATAACTGATATCATTATAAGCTTTTACTAACAAAGAAATAAGCTTTCAATTGATGTTCTTGTTCAAGATATTAAATAAATGTTTGTTAGTATTATAAACGTTTAATTATAAAATCAAAATATTGGATCAAAACAGTTAAAGGATTAAAAGATGACTAACCAACAAATGTTCATCAGGATAGAAGATAATGTACTTGTAATCTAGAGGATAAAAGAGTATAGAAATGTTTGAAACTTACTTTAACATAGTGTTTAAAAACATCTGCAGCACAAGAAGTGGGCATCATGCTGTAGACGATCAGTTTGCAATACGAAGCTAGGAAGTTGCGTCTTTTATGCAGCTCCTCTATCTTAGAGTGTTCATCTTGTTCATCTAAACAGAACAGGTCCACAAGCTAGAGAAATTAGATGCCAACCAATAAATTAAAATTTCAACTAAACAGATTCACAGTACTTAATTAAAAGCTACAACACTGAGCGTTAGGAAAAGCTTACCACATGTATTGTTATCAACAATTAATGATCTTATCAATGATGAAAATGCAATCTGTATTAGAAAACTCAATATTGGTATGTGTTTTCTAAGATTGAAACATCCATCTGATCCCACTCTACCTGGCAATCATGGAAAAGATAAACTAGCTTTTCTTAAGTTGAATTTGATTGTATACAATAGTTTATTGTTATCACTTCCTATTATATCCACTGTTAGGAGTTTGGAGCCAGATCAAATTTGCCAAGGAATTTAGTTAAATTAGTCAATAGTTTCCTAATTAACATTAGGTGTTGGTAGAAATTACAATTATAAAAAAGTGAACGATTCACCAAACAAGTAACAAAGTAACCTCCGTACAAATATTATGGTGGTTACTTTCGGTAAACCATGTTTATGATCCAGGAGCCCTGCTCACAAAAAATAGTTGTAATTTAAGTTTTCTGTTTCATTTTTTAAGGCTGAGTTTAATTGTTTTGAGAGGGCAGAGATAAAAACATAATTTTGTTCCTACAATAATTTATTGAAATAAGAATTACTTATACAATTTCACAAAAAGATTATCTTTTAATTAAGTGAAGTTAAAAAAAATTGGTCAAATCTTTTAAACTATAAGTACTTTTAGATATTCACAGCTGAAAATCCTGCAATGCAATTACTTATATGCTAAAAAAGTGTCTTTAATTTTCTCTAGGCAGTAGGTGTTCTACTATGGGAAATGACTAAATAAGCCTGGGTACAGACAGTTTTATTCAGTGCCATTTTGAAATTGTAGAAAAAATCTTCTTTTTTATTAAATTCATACTTAGGTACCCTGTTTTTTAATCATAATATACATGCACTCCTGAATAATCACAAATTTGACAAAATTATCAATTATTAATTTTTTACCTTTATATGAATTAAAAATGCCAAAAATAAATTATACGCTAAAAATGTAATGTACTGCAGAGTGGGTTGGTCCATAGTTGGGGCCCAACCCAAACTAAGTGTCTTATACTCAAGGTTATATATGTCTCGAGATTTCTTCAGAACTGTTTCTCGTCTCTAATATACAATTATAACAAAAACCAGTGAATGGCGGTGGTAGTACGGCATGTTGGTACCCAAAATAATAAAACTGACATAAAAATACATAATAACACTATATGTTATATATATAATAGGTAAAAATAGCATGACAGAAAAA
Source organism: Stictocephala bisonia (assembly GCA_035578905.1). NCBI lineage: Eukaryota > Metazoa > Arthropoda > Insecta > Hemiptera > Membracidae > Stictocephala > Stictocephala bisonia. Next base: position 465,827 of record JAQJVL010000467.1, on the reverse strand, counting down.
AGTCTGACAGTATCCAAGCACAAGCTAATAAAAGATTATTCGGTAATCACAAGTGCCGGTAGTACACCTATTCTTTTAAAAAATAAAGACATGACAGCAACGAACATAGCCCAGTGCATCTAATATCACCTAAGTGCGGCAACAATCATTGAATGATTTTTTTATACATGTTTGCCCCTTTGACTGGTGTTTGACAAATTCAATAACTAGGTTACTTATCTTTCTACCATCTTCAATTCCTTAACAGATGACTAGTTTTGGTACAACACCATGATTAAATCTCTTTGCGTCAAATTTCAATATAAAACCATTTGTCACAAAGACACTAACGAACAAACAAAACATTTAATTACATGGCCAGTCAAAACAACGACAGATTATTAAACATACAGAAGATTATGATGTGACTAATCTGTTTTGTACGACCGTTTGTGTCTTTGAGAAAAGTGTTATCATAAACTGTCATATGTGGTTTAATGTTGATTTTTGACAAACAGAGAATTGATAATGGTGATGTGTTGTACAGAAAATAGTTATATTTGAGATTATAATTGAAAATGAAGATGGTATAAAGATAAATAACCTAGTTAATTTATCAGACAGTGAATTATATATTACAAAATTAAGCAGGTATGGTCATTATCCAGAAGTTATCACAAAAACACATTCTTTTAGTAGAAACTTAATTTAATTTTTAAAATTCATAAATTTTACACTTCATAATTTTTATAGTATAGATTTCAATATCTATTAAAATTAACTAACAACATTTACCATCACATTTATAAATAAAACAATTATAAGCGTTTGAGATGGATTTGTAAAATTAAACAAATTGTTAAAAGGTGAATATTAAAAGTTACATTCTTAATCAATTATATATTTGACCAGATTGGTTAATAAATCTACAATAATTGTAAGCATTAGATAGACAGTAATATGTAAATAGAATAGTTTTAGAGGAAAAAATAATGATGCCTTTAAAATATAAATCACGACTAGTGAAAATTGCAGAAAATCTTTTCACCCAGACTAAAAAACCAGGATTTAACTCTTTAGCACCATTTATACATTAAGCGCTAATTTATTGTAAAAAAATCAAAATAAAATTGTTTAGTTGCTCATTTTTTTATTGTTCTGTACAAGACAATAAAAGATATGATTACATTTTGAAACTTTTATTAGGTTACTTTACCTTTTTTCCTTATAAATGAATATGTAAATAAGCAAAATTTTACTTGAAAGTAAGCCTCAGGCATAGATCAGTTATGCAGTATGAATCAGTAAAAAATATTATTACTATCAATAAAATATGTATAATTGAGTACATTTACTTGAACACAAACTGATTAATACATTAAGGGCCTGCACAGAACACGTATAACAAAAAATTAGTAAATACATATGGCACTTGATTACGATGTATTCAGTACCTTCCGCTTACACGTATATGCGCTTACAGTGTTTAGAGCAAAGTCAACATATGCGCATATATGCGCTTATGGCATGGTAAGGGTTAAGTGATATACTATTAACAATAGGCCAATTTGTAGTCAATGATATGCCCCCTTCCCAAATAATATTATTTAGTTCTCTATTATTTTTTATTCGCAGTCTTTACTTTTTCCTTCACAATCTTATAGTTGTACAAGGAAGCTGTACAAGATTTTTTTTTAAATTTATAAAAGATAACCCCATAATTTATGATCAAGTCCGTAGAAGAACACAGGCACAGGTTATAAATGTGTTCATCAGGTTAAAAATATAAATATGGTGGTTAAAGAGAAGAGTAAAAAGAGATTACCTCAAAAACATTATAGAGGAAGCACAAGAACACTTCCATGGAAATAGAAGCAAAGATTTATATAGAAAGATAAAATCATTTACGTACAATGATAAACAAACATATAAGTTTATTAAAGACACACATGGGCAAGTTTTGACAAACGAACAAAAAATTGCAAAGCGATGCCGGGAATACTTCAACTCATTGATAAATTGTGATGACTCATCTGACTTTTAGAATTTGATGATATAGCAACAGTAGACCAAGAAATTGCTCACCCAACCCTTGAAGAAATCAAAGAACATATAAAACAGTTAAAAAATGGCAAAAGGGCTGGGGAGGATAGAATATCAGCGGAGTTGGTGAAAGCGGGAGAGAAAATATTTGCTTTAAAAATACATAGTCTAATTAGTCAAATATGGAAGAATCACAAATTACCAGATGAATGGTGTGTGGCCTTAATATGCCCTATTCATAAAAAGAAAGATAAGATGAACTGTGATAACTACAGAGACATGTCCCTACTAAATATTTGCTATACAATTTTTTCAAAGTGCATATTAAGCAAAATAAAACCTTTCATAGACAATATAATTGGTGAATACCAAGGAGGTATTCAACAAGGGAAATCTACCACTGATAATATATTTATAATTAATCAATTATGTGAAAAAATGTATGAGTACAATTGTAGCCTGCATTTTTTATTTGTGGATTTCAGAAAGCATACGACAGTGTACATAGAGGAAGTTTCATTAAGATACTAACTGAGTTCAGCATACCCAAGAAACTTGTGAGTCTAATAAAGATTTGACTCAATGAAACAGAAGCCAAAAATAAGCTGGGGAATAAAGTAACAGAAAGTTTTACAATTAGGACTGGATTGAGACAGGGGATGGACTATCTCCAATCTTATTCATTTAATTATAGAGAAAATCAAGAGGGAAATCGACAAGCACAATTTTGAAGGTGTAATGATTAATGGAAGGAGATTGTATTTTTTACCATATGCAGATGACTGTCTTATAATCGGCAATTCGAAGGGAGAATTACAAGAGATAATGCTAGTATTAGAAACAGTAGCAAGTAAAATTGGATTATTGGTCAACCCTTAAAAACTGATTATTTCAATATTGGCAGGAGAATAAATCATGACCGAAACATTACAATTGGCAATAATTACTACAGGAGAGTTCAAGAGGTTAAATACCTAGGAACCATATTGACCGAAAACTCTTCCAGTGAAACAGAAATAAAAGCAACATTGCAAGCAGCAAATAGAAGCCTCAATGCACATAATAAAATACTAAGCTCACGAAACATTTCCTGTGAACTTAAATTAAGACTGTACAAAACATTGATTTGTCCCGTTCTTTGGTATGGTTGCCAAACATGGAGCACATGTAACACAGACTTGAGTCGACTCCTTATATTTGAAAGAAGAGTGCTTCGGAAGGTTTTTGGCCCAGTTCTTGACTTATAAACAGGAGAATGGAGAAGAAGACATAATAAAGAACTATACAATTTGTATCAAGAACCAAATATTATAGGAGTTTTAAGAAGCAGGAGATTGGAGTGGGCTGGACATGTGGTTAGAATGAGAGCGGAGAGATTTCCTAGGATGGCTATGGATATGGCAGTGGAGGGAAAAAGACCAGTGGGGAGACCTCATAAGAGATGGGTAGATGGAGTAAGGAAAGACTTGAAACTGGGAGCCTGGCCGAACTGGCGGACAACAGCAGAGGACAGATGACAATGGAGAGATATAACGCGGTCCTCTGGGCCTCATCGCGTAAAGTAAGTAAAATAACCCTTATTTAAGTCTAGTGGTCTGTATGTTACTCATTCAATCAACGCTAAAATATTGATGCTGCACCACGAGACGACCCTGAGCCTTGACTTAATTAATTTTTGAAGGCGCTTCAACAAACTCTAAAGGTCCAGTCAGCTTTCTATGCCTACTCTCAATCTTAATCTGTTTACTATATGTCATGATATAAAGATACTAAAAAAGAAAACGATAATTAAAAACTATACACAACTTTAGTTAGCTTCATAATATAAAAAATTATTTTTAATCAACATTAATATTATGAGGGTTATCCAGAAAGTTGTGGGGTAGCGCCGCCATACTGACATCGGCGCGCGCAGCAGCTCAGTACGCTTCTAACTGTGCCAGTTGGAGCATCGTACGATCACGCGTTGTCCAGTTACAGTCTTAAAACATGAGTGCAGCGTTAGGAAATCCCGCCAAGTGTGAAGTACGTAGTGTTATACGATTTCTTTTGGCAAAAAATCACTCAGCAGCCGAAATTCATCGTGAATTGTGTGCCGTTTATGGCCCAAACATTATGAGTAAAGATGTAGTTTGTCAGTGGGTACGGTTTTTTCATAATGGTAGAACAAACATTCACGATGAAGAAAGGAGTGGTAGGCCTTCTCTTGTCAGTAATGACCTTCTGAGCAAAGTGAACGAAAAGCTTTGTGAAAATCGTCGATTCATGATCTCGGAACTGTCTGACCACTTTCCTGAAGTTTCGAAGCCTCTTACACGAGATAGTGAAAGAAAAACTGGGGTACAAGTTTTGTGCTCGTTGGGTACCGAAACTTCTCTCCGACGACGATGACAAAAAAAATGTCGTCTGCCATTGATTTTCTCCTTCAGTACGACTTGGAAGAAGCAGATTTTTAAACAGAATCGTTACTGGTGATGAGACTTGAATTTATGGAACGTGGCATGACCATTACGTCTTAAGTTTACTGCGAAACGTTAAAACGGCTGAGAAGAGCGATTCAAAACAAGTGTCGTGGCCTTCTGACATCTGGTGTTGTGTTTTTGCATGACAATGCTCAGCCTCACACTGCTCGGAGAACAAGTGAACTTTTGAAAAAGTTTAATTGGGACGTTTTTGATCATCCCACATATAGCCCAGACTTGGCTCCAAGTGATTTTCTCTTGTTTCCGTACATGAAGTCGTGGCTTGCCTCGCAGCGGTTCAACAGTGACATAGAGCTACAAAACGCAGTGACAGGTTGGCTCCACTCACAGGCGTCAGATTTTTATAAGGAGGGAATTGATAAGACTGTCAAAAGATATGACAAGTGCTTAAATCGATTTGGTGACTATGTGGAAAAATAAAGTAAAGTTGTAGTTTTAAGATGTATATAATAAGTGTTCTATCTTCACTAGATTTATTTTTATTTCAAAACGGAGTTTACTTTCTGGATTACCCTCGTATATTTGTCATGAAAGATATTATTGATATTGGTAAATTTGTTAGAGAATTGCAACACTTCAATTTTTTATAAAACTAACACATTTAAACAGGTATGAAACTTATGTCATCTTCAGGTGCTACTTACTACGTTACCCTAAATATAAAACAATTTTTTTATATATACTACTTAACTAACCCCTATCAACGTAGAAAAACATAGATAACGTTCGTGGTGAGTTCCGACTCTGAGTGTAGTGGTTCATGATATCTTGTACACTGTACGTACTTAGTGGTGTTGGCAAATCATATGCTGTTGGATAAGTTGAATTTTTTACTATTTGATAATTTTTTCTGTGTTTGATTGACTGCTCTTCTGGTCTTTGTATTGTATTTTTTCACGATTGTGTGTACCTGTAATAAATTGTAAGAAGACATAATTTTCTGACAAGTCTATCGTAATCTACAAACAAGTGATTTTTTAAGTTTCCTACTTGTCATGGGTTAGTTAAGTAGTATATTAAAAAAATTAGTTTTATACGTAGGATAAGGAAGTATGTAGCACCTCAAGACAACAAGTTTTATACCTGTCAAAAAGTTGTGTTAGTTTTCAAAACACTTGAAGCGTTGGAAATCTCCTAAAAATATACCAATACAAACAATACAAAGCTAACTTTTAAACAGATATTATTGCACGCGTTTAGATTTTAACTCAACAACAATAACTTAACCAATTGTAAATTAAAATTTGTAAAAAGACTAGAGCTAGTATAATTAAACATTTGATTAAAATAATCGTTTTTTTTTAATCGCTTCTGGGTTCATTTATTAATGAATTATTACTAAAATTAAACTTGAAAAATATTTTATAAATGCGAGGCGGGTTTTTAATTAAAGATTGTTTTTTTTTTATTCACTTATTGTTAGCATGTGTTCCACAACGAGCACTTGCATCGCGTCTCTGCATGCCTTGGCAACAACTGTGCTCAGTTGAAGCTCTAGCTAACCTGTTTAGTTTGTTCTGTGCTTGCAAAATTTTCAAGATTTTCGATTCACTCTTGCAAATTTGTCAGTAATATGGTATTGAACAAGAAACATGTTTGGTGCAGAAATTCACTGGACATATTTCTTGACTGTACGATTCTTATGCCATGCGTGAATGAAAAGTGCATAAATAACCTGAAAATAACAATGATGAGGTCCTATCTGGTCTCCATCTACATTCTTAGATGATTTCGTGACTTCAGTTGAAGCAAAAATTAGTGACAACAGACTATCGCTTCTCTCTCAGATGAATTTCCCAAAGTGTCAAGGTCTGTAATTAAGACAATTTTTTCTGAAAATTTAAACATTAAGAAACTGTGAAGGAGCACAAAAACAAAATGCTCAAGTGTTGTAAACTTTTCTGACTCTTTATGACATGCTGAGTAACACGAAACAGGATTTTCTAATTTCACTCCTGAATCGAAGCAACAAAGCATGGAACAGACCCACACACAATCTCCTGTAAAGGTCAAGGCGAAAGAGACTGTCTCAGCACAAAATCATGGCAACTGTGGGATAGGCATGGTGTTTTTCTAGTCGACTTCATGCAGCAAAGGATGGCCATAAAGGCAAAACCGTACTGCCACATACTGAGGAAGCTGCGCAGAGTAATTCAAAACAAGAGACGTGGCATGCTCACAACGGGAAATTCGCTTCTGAACGTTATCGCAAGGCCTCACGCTGCCACTCAGACCCAAGCTGTATTGGACTCATTTGGCTGGGAAGTTTTGAACCACCCACACCCTACAGCCCTGACCTAGCACTGAGCAACTTTAATCTCTGTTACCATCTCAAACATCATTTGGGTGGCATCCACTACAGTGATGATGACGTAGGGATAAAATTAACATTTTGTATTTTATCACTTTAAGATGCCAAGATCACAACAACAAAATTACAAGCTAAAAATTTAACTCTGTATTTGTAAATTTTACTAACGAACACATAATCAATCATTTTGAGTACACAATTAACAGTTAAGCATTTATCTAAATGCACCTTCAAATTTAGGTGATACTTCTGGAATACATGTATGATTTGCAGCACACTACAAGGCTCGTCGTACGGTGCGGTATCAGTACCAATTTATGTATAAACCTTGTAGAGATATCTATATAAGACATAAAGTTAATCATGTAATATATTCAGAGAGATATGAAATCAAATTGGGGCTGGCTCCTTTAATATAGCAGATTTGTAGTCAGGTACAAAATGTTATCACTTATTTCCAAAAGTATTAACATTTCAAAGTGATTCTATAACTTGTTTAGAAAAAAGATTTTAACATTGTCCATCCCTACTCCATAAAAATTTTTGAACTTGGGAGTTGCCACCACAACAATAGTAAGTAACATAGCAGCTATTTATTGCAGTTGGTACATAACAGTTTTGTATTGGTACTTAGGGACATTATTTGATCGGGGCAGATTACCACATGAGCAAGGAGTTGGACTATCCTGCTATTGTGGAGTTGCTTAAAAGAAGTTGTAATAGCGCTGGATCTTTTCTAGAGGGAGGATTTCTGCTATTAAATTTAAATTTATTCATATGTTTAATAATTCCATTTTAGTCAAAGTGAAGCATTAGTTATTAAATTTAACGTCAATAACATATTTTATATGAAAGGGAATGTTATGTCACAGATTTATGTGTTGGGCCAAATTCGTTCTTATTTTCTGAATGGAAGTTTCTACTGAATACATAAAATAAGTAGTGTATTGTTATAAAGGCTACTAATGACTATCTGAAAATCTACCAAATGTCTCTATGTTAATCAGTTTTAATTCTATATTAATAAAAATGTTCTCAGTCTGGTGAATTTAGCGGATTCCCTAAATTCCAATCACGCTTCTCATTAATAAGAAACTAAGTTAAGCCATTTCATTGAAGTTTTATATTTTATGTGTCCTTGAAGCATTAATTGATATTTTTAAGAGTGTTACTGCTCGGGTCTACTTATAGGGTTCAAATAATTAGGACTGTTGAGCAAAGAATGAGATTCAGTTTGTCAATTTAATTGAAAGGAAAAAAGATATGATTAGATAAAAAAAATAATATGATGTTATTTAAAATATAATTGATATTGTTGGTGAAAAATATTCCAATGAATGTGTCACCTTTTGTGGTATCATACCAGACAATATCATGATATATAAAATAGTACAGGAATTAGGAACCAAAGTAAGCCTCTTAAGTGGAATTTCAATCATCGGATCAATATCAAATTCTAATAAAAACATCAACAAACCTACACAGTCATAATTGTTTGATGACATACTGATTTAGATGATTCAGTACGATTATAGTCTGCAGATAGTAAGACATTTATATACACATTACTAAATAAATATAATTTCAAATCTCATTTTAAGCTGATAAATATTCAATTATAGTCCATGACTGTGCATCTGTTGAGTTGCCGTTAAAAAAACAATTTGACCTCATAATTTTGATGATTTTACTTAAAAAAAAGAATGATTATACTTCAAGGGGATGAATGAGCAAGTAATAAACTACACCGTTTTTAAAATCATATAATTAATTATAAAATATAGCCTCAATTGGTAACCAGATGGCCCTTTACATACTTTTTTAATGATTTAAATCCCATTAACTATATATTTAGTAGCCATAACCCTATAAATTATTCACTTAAAAATTAATAAATGTTAATCAATTAGAAATAAAAAATAACTTTTGCAATAGCAAATTTTTTAAATAAAGATAAAAATGCTGATCAGGGATAAGATTTTGGGAATTTATTCTATTATTTTGATAACCTAATCTTCAATATAAATTTTAAATATAGTTCTTCGTAATAACGAATGGTAGAGCTTTTCCTAATCAAAACTCTTCATCATGCACACACCCACACAAACAATAGGAATCAATTAATTTTTCTTACTTTATAATTAGAAATGGCAACGTACGGAAAGACATACCATTTGGGCGACATGTGGTCCGCAGCATGAAACAAGTGACAAGTGAGAATATCATCATATTAACATATAATCGGGCATAATACGGAGACTTATGTTAATGGGGTTGTTTAATATGTACCAAACTAAATAAATGAATCAAATTTGGAATAGTAAAACTCGCTTTCTATCTGGAAGCGAAAAGTAGTAAGAGAAATAACGAAGTGAACAAAATTAAAATAAAAAATAAGATCAACTACGTGTATTTTAATTAAAAGTAATGCTGTTTATTAAAATGTTTATTTCAGTTCATGTTGAACTTTATACTGCCAAAAGTATATTATTTAATATTAAAAACTGTGCAAAATGTGCACAGTATTATCGTTTTTCGTTTATTTACTTTTTTAATTCACAACTATTATTAATTTTGGGCTAACATATGGGAATGGTGCCTCATCAACAATTAAAGATAAAGGACAGGGAATTTTGATTCACATACCATCTAATATGTAATTGAACGTGTGAGAATTAAGATACTTGTAATTGAACACAATTATTCAGATTTTTATCGTCTGTGCTTAAACTATAACCTAGGCTTCATTAGCTCGCATGGCTGTTTGTTAATTTTGGACAAGGAATAATATTTTGTTACAACTTTAGTTAAAGTGACGAGTCTGTGTTGGATTTTTTATTTTATACAAACACAGTTTCCGTGCAACCAGAGGTACTCCATAAAACCCTTGACTAATCTTCTACGTATAAACTTTATAAAAATTGTCTTCAAATATTTTACTGATTTATTTAATTCATAATTTTTAAATCACACAGATATTCACGTTCTTATTGCTGTCGGCACTGAAATTGTTTGAAGGTTGTTAATTAAGAAACTAAAAGACCTATGAAAAATCCAATCACACCATTGTTTTTCTTATTAAAGCTTATGTTATGATTAATAAAATTTTATTTTAAACTTAAATGATTTTAATCCTAATTAGATATAATTTAGGATTTTTTATTAGTTTTCACTAAACATCAAATTTAAATTTGTATTGCTGTCGGCACAGAAATTGTTTGAAGGTTGTTAATTAAGAAACTAAGAGACCTATGAAAAATCCAATCACACCATTGTTTTTCTTAATAAAGCTTATGTTATGATTAATACAATTTTATTTTAAACTTAAATGATTTTAATCCTAATTAGATATAATTCAGGATTTTTTTAAGTTTTCACTAAACATCAAATTTAAATTTGTATTACCAAAAACATGTTACTGTATCACATTCTGATTTTAATAAATGAGTGCTAGAAATGTTTTCTATTTGTTTATAAATTTCAGAATTTTAACTTTCCAAGAAATAAAAAGTTCTTATCAATTTCCTGAATCAACTTTTTCTTGGCTTTTAGTGATAGTAAAATTAATTGCTTGGTCGCATTCTAATATATACTTCAAAAATTAATAGTTATGATATTTTGTTTTTATATGTAAGAAAAAAAATTGATTTTAGATTGATTAGTATTTGTAATGGTTTACTGAAGTGAAGTAGGAGAAAATCTGTGCCGGGAAAACCAGGGTGACATTGCCGCAACGGCAATGGGTTGCTGTCTACTCACTTTCACAAAGCCATATGATACTTAAAATAATAAACTTAGTAACTATATTAAAACCAGTTATTTTCTCTATTGGACAGTCCTAGTTCAAGATGTCTTCAAGACAGGCTTTCACTAAGGTCAAGCTAAAAATGATGTAACGTGTGATCTGTTTTTTTTAAGTGGAAGGTAGTGAAGCACAGCAGTCCAATCAAACGCGGCAACATCATACTGTGTCTCTCGGCACTGATCAGCCTTCGTGTCACATTGTTAACCCTTTTAGTGCCGGCGTCCGTATAGTACGGACGTCGGTAGTTGTAGGAAAAATGCCGACGTCCGTATAGTGCGGACGCTCGGTTTTTTCAAACTTACAGGCTGCATGATTAACCAAAATGCCTTAAATTTGGACAGTGTTTAGTACGATAGTGTCGCACTCCAACGATGTATTTGTTCGTATGTTTTGGTTTCATATTTCGGTGTTCCATGAACTTGAAAAACTAACCTCACAAGTGATTCAGTTCAGTATCAGTGTAGACGGTCTGTGTTTGTTTACGTATTGAATGGGTTTTAGTTTAGGTTATAATTGTGTTATTTATTTATTTCTATTGTTTATATTATATCTTTAGTGAATAAATATGAGTAAAAGGATTCGTTGTAAGTCTCCAGTTAGTGAGAACACGCTAATAAACGATCTTGCCGCTAGTGGAGTAAGAGTTGATGACGGCGAACTTAGTGATAGTTTTGTTGAAAATATAGTATCTGAAGAGGACTTATCTGATGAAAATAGTAGTTTTGACGAACTATTTGGTGGGGATGATACAGACAATGATCCATCATATGAACCCTCACAAAGTGACAGTGATATGGAAGACAATAGGTCTAGGCCTACTCTTATAAGTGACAGTGTTTTACAACCACAACCATCCACATCAGCGGCAGTTCAAGACCCATCTAATGTTCAACAGAGACAAAGGCCTAGAGGAAGACCTAAACAAGGTATGTCAAACACATCTCGCACTCAGAATATACAGTCTGTTAATCCACCATATCCTGTAATTGATGATGATTGGGAAGAAGTGAACCTTGAAAGTGATTGTGGCAAAAGCACACAATTTCCTTTTTTTGAAAACCCTGGGCCCAAACATTGCCCACCAGGAGATGCAAAACCAATAGATTATTTTAATTTGTTTTTTACTGTCAATTTACTTACAATGTTTACCAATCAAACAAATCTGTATGCAACCCAATATCTACAATCTAACACTAATCTATCACCCGGTTCAAGAGCTAGGCAATGGAAACCTGTTACCGTCAATGAAATGAAAGCCTTTTTAGCTGTTCTATTGAATATGGGGTTGAATGTAAAACCAGCTTTGCATCTTTACTGGTCTACTACAAACTCTCAAACCGTCCAGTGGTTCAGAAACATGTTCAGTCGAAACCGCTTTCAAGCAATACTCAATTTTTTTCACATTGCTGATAATACGACATTGCAAAAACCTGGTCATCCTGATTATGATCCTTGTGGTAAATTTTTACCTATAGTTGAGCATGCCAATAGAATATTTCGTACCTACTATGTACCACATAGGGAAATATCAATCGATGAGAGTTTGATAGCAACCCGTAGTCACTCTCAAATACTGCAATACTTGCCTAACAAGCACCACAGTCGATGGGGCATTAAATTATGGATGATTTGTGACAGTGTGTCAAGTTATTGTTTAGGGTTTGTCTGTTACAAAGGGAAACAAGATAGAGTGACTGGTGTTGATGACCCTGGTTTATCTCATAACGTTGTAAAAAAGATGCTTGATATTGGAAACTATTTTGATAAAGGATACCACCTTTTTGTAGATAATTTTTTTTAACAATACCAATTGCCAAATATTTGTTTAGCAGACAAACACATATCACAGGAACTGTTCGACGTAATAGAAGGGGAATTCCAGATCAGATGAAGCAAAAATTCCAAGTAGGCCAACAACTTTATATGAGAAGTGGTGCATTGCTTATGCTCGGATTTAGAGAAAAGAAAACACAAACAAATCCTGTATTATTACTGTCCACAAAAAGTGAAGCAAAGTCTATTGAGAAAATTAAAATAAGAAACCATGTTGAAGTGAAAAAGGACAAACCAGAGATGATTGACACTTACAACAAATACATGGGAGGAGTAGACATGAGCGATCAAATGCTGTATTGTTATCTAGATGAGAGACGTACCCTCAAGTATTGGAAAAAGGCAACATTGAACATTATATCTCGAATGGTACTAAACAGCTACATTTTGTATAAAAATAATACTGCAGGTAAAGAGCTTACACGTGTGGAGTACATGATCTCAGTTATTGAACATGTGGGTAAAGAATGGATTGCAGCTAAAAATGCACCGGTTGACATCATGGGTGGAGGAGACAATGCTGCTTATGGAATAGAACATTTACCTGGAAGAATGGAAAGAAACTGCAGTGTTTGCAGCAAGCAGAGTACATCTTCAGGAGGGAAAAGGAAAAAAGCAAGGTTCTCCTGCAAAAGATGTGGAAGAGGAGTCCACCCAACTTGCTTCGGTGAACACAAATGTTAATATTTTTTTATGGTGCTCATATCAATAATGTATATAATATGGTATTTTTGTTGTTGTAAATATGAAGAATAGTCATGAACTAGTTGTTTTATTTGATTTACAAGTAGTGTGTTAGATATTTTTTGTGTAGAAATGAATATAAACCCAAAACTGATGAAACATGTAAAAAATGGACAAATTTGGCACGGTGTCAAAAATTAGAAAATTAGCTGCATTTTCACTTCTAAGCAAGGTAGGTTCACAAAAATCTGTCTCTTTACTCATAAATAGATGTAGATTATGATACTATTCTCAAAATAGGCTCTAGATTTTTTTTGGGTAGCATTTATGGTGTGCAAACTTAAAAAAAATAAATAAAAAAAAATGTTTGTTGATAATATTAAATTTTTGCAAATATGATAATTTCATTAATATTATTTTTGTGTTTACAGCATGAACACACAATTATTTTAAATTGAAATAGTGAAAAAAGTAACTAGATATCTTGAAAAATAACAAAGTTAGAGCGTTTGAAGTAAAACCTTGCATTTTGGCTAAAAACACCCTGGCATTTTTCGCATATACCAGTGTAAAATGGCCGGCACTAAAAGGGTTAAATCTGTTCAAACAAGCTTCATAACTGGTCACTATCTAATAATTTATTAATTAATGTAAAAAATTTCAGGTGATTAACATTTACTTAAAATATATTCTATGCTAGTTTCATTATCAGTCAAATGGAATCAAACTAAAAAGGAAATTTAAGTCTTAGGGGTGCTATTATCTGCTGATATACTGTGCGTGTATGGGGACGGGTGGGAGAGTCATTACCAGTGTACGTGTATGAGGCATGGTTGTGTTATCACCACTGTACGCATGTGAGTGGGCAGGTGGGTACTGGGCATGGGTGTGTGAGTGCATGGTGTACCCATGCATATACAGTAATGAGGACTCTCCCATTCACCCAACAATTCATGTACGGAGGTATTTAAAGCAGACCCACACTTCCAATGAACAGATGGACCTTGTGCCCAACCACCCTCCTGATAAACAGATGTACCTTGTGTCCACCTTCCCTTCCAATGAACAGACGGACTTTGGTGTGCCCACCCACCCTCCTTATGAACAACTGAACCTTGGTGTACCCGCTCGCCTCCCCGATGAGCAGATGAACCTTGTTTCCTCCTTCCCTCCCAATGAACAGGCGAGCCTTGATATGCCAACACATTCTCCTTATGAGCAGATGGACCTTGATATGCCCACCCACCTTTCCTACTTTAATTCTGACTAAAAAAAGCTTGATAAGGTTGAAAACACAATATATTAAAAGGTTTTCAGTTTCTTTGTGCATCGATTGGTTTCTATTATATTATTGCATATATTGTGGGCACTAAATTATAAAACACTAAAATCAGGCTTTTCAGATCCCCCTTCCCACCTATAACAGACTTGTAACGGTAATACTAAACCCCCTTCAAAAATTAGGTAACACAGTCGACAATCCCCAGTTCTTTTTTTTCATCCACTTTCATGCATATTTAGATTTATGATACAGTGATTGTTTAGCCTTTGTTCTGTTTAGAAAATAATAGGTGTAGAAAAATTATTAAATTTAAGATCTTTTAAAATAATCTTGTTCTTAAGGGAAAAACTAATCAAAATTATGAGAATGATTTTTAACAAATTGTTTAGGTTTAATAGTTACATAATGCTGCTTAGAACCCCCTGCTCCTCCACAACGCTGTCGAAAAACCCCCTCCCCCTTCAGGCATTACAGAATTTAGAGACAGTCCCTTAGGAATTGGTTTTAGTATGTAGGATTGTACGACAATGTTTGAGTTAGAAGTTACTCTGAAACATAATCAAATGTATGTGCAAATAGAGGTCGACTTTTGGACTGAATTTCAGTTAGAAAAGAATAAAATGCATGAGGTGTTATTCATATATCTGAAAAGTTCTATCCAAATTTAAAGACATTATCTTTATTCACTCTCATTGTTAACTTTATACTTATGTATGGTTTTAATCTTTTGGGGGGACAATATGCAACGTTGTAAATCTTAGTTCCCAAGACTTAAAATACATAAAACTCCTGTAGCTGTACAATTGCTGTTCAATCAGCTCGTATAAGATTTGTTTTCAGTTAGTACAATTGATTTCCGCTTAATAAAATCACTCCCTTTATTTTTCAATCTTCACGAGTTTTCAATTTCATGAAACAATTTAGTTGAAAAGCTTAATTTTTATTTTTTTAGTTTCATTTTCAAGATGTGTACCTAATTTGCATACTTGAACATGATTTCATGCAATTGCCTTAAACAGAGAATCTGATATAAAAAATGTAAGAACTTTGTCAAGACATGTGTCTTTCAGTAATCTGTCGCCTCATTCAGATCATACATTTTTTATATCAGATTCTCTGTTTAAGGCAATTACATGAAAATTATGTTTAAGTATACAAATCAGATACATGTCTTGAAAATTGAATAAAAAATTTAAAACTATAAGTTTTTCAACTAAATTATTTCATAAAACTGAAACTCATGAATAAAAGTATCAATAAATCTGCATTACTGGGGTGTATGCCAAATGGTATCACGAGCTTAAGCCGCGCTGATTTTTATCAACAGCACCTTCAGTAATTTTCTTATAAAATTAGCAACAGCAGATAATGTGAAAAGTATCAGAGAGAAAATATCAACACTTTATATATATATAATAGCATCAAAAGCTATAACTTGACATAGTGAATCCTGACGATGAATGTTATTAAGGCGTTGAGACCTGATCTGCTAACAACATATCTTCAAGAAAAAGAAACACCAGCACGTATGGTTTTTTGAAGGCCTATTAGCAGATAATTAATATTAATTAATAATATTTAATATTAATTAATTAATAATAAATTGATAATTATTATTAATTAATTAATAGCTGATTACTTTCTATTTCAAATTTTAATTATTCTTAGATCAATAACAAGTGGTGTATGATACAACTATATATATTTTTTTTTAATTTGTAGCCAAAATCTTCAATTTTGTATGTAAATAAATTTAATTAATCTGATCCACTATTCAAGCAATTTTACATACTTTACGTGAATGAGCCAATTTTGGATACTACGAACCACAGGCACAAGTTTATGGATTAATGTTGTAACTAAAACAGAGTTTTGAATGGCTCATTGTGTTTTAAGTGACAATTTTCTGCATTGAGAGTTGGTTTTATAACCTTGGAATGAAATAGTATTCCCATCTTGGATTTAAGGTATTCAACCAACAATTGTAGTAATAGAATCATACACGATTATAATGATACGTAAATGGTAATAACTTCTATTTTTGTATCAGTATTTTAAATAAAAAAAAGAAACGTTACTGATACGATTTAAACCAGGGTTCCTCACTATGATTTTATGATGAGCCTTATTACTTCTCTCAAAATAATCCAAGGGCCGCAAGTACATTTACATGCAGTTCTTTTTGTATGTTTTCTATCTTGCAATTCGTCTATCTCTCTGTTATTAATTTAATATTTAGTGCATTAAAAGAAATACAAAGCATTCTAAGCATTTTTATGACTTATAAAAATACCAAAGCAGTTGTCACTTTAATAAATTACTGCAGTTCATAAGAATTTTAAGAGTCGCAAAAATTGTGTTAAGAGCTGCATGTGGCCCGAGAGCCATGTAGTGAGTATCCCTGATTTAAACAGTCGACCAGCAGTTGAGAGTAAAATAAGAAAAGAGGACAGACTTGTATTTAACAGCATTCATGTTTCTACCAGTATTTTAAATGTGGACAATGAGACATGAGGCAATAAAGCCATAAGAGGGAGGGGAGTAAACAGGCTGCTGTCGTTTCCTCGTACAAGGAAGTACGGTCTTGCTTTCTGATTGACTGGTCAAGCTATTGGCAGCTGAACTCACTCTCCTTCACCCAGTACTATCCAATAAGAGAACTCATCTGACGTATGTATAGTACTTGTTAATAAAACCTTTACACTTGTATTGTTTAAATTAAGAGCCTTCTTCATATAAGCTACATAGTACATTATTTATGGCAAATTTTTAGTTTATATAAATTGAGTAAAAAAAGCAAATTCCTCTGCACAGCTCTGGCCCACAACTCTCCCTACACCAGCTCTGCTTGGTGTAATAGTCAAAACTAAACATCTGTCAGATTAGTTTATAATTAATTGTTTTCCAAAGTTTTACCGAAAATGACAACGTCCTTCTCAGTTTAAAAATGATACCAAACTAATTTTTAATTAACTGTTTTTGTCATACATAATTTTAAAACAAAGCAGATCTCAATAAAAGCAACCTAGATGTAATGGGTAAAATTATCTAGCGTAGGATATATATATTATTTCTTTAAGAATATTAATTCACTGCTCTCCCCAAATGTTTTGTGAATGTTTCATTAAATGAAATATTTGTACTGAGCCATTTATTTATTCATACTGACAATTTTATAGTATTAACTAAAGTTACGGAAAACTTAACATTAGAACACCATTTTACTAACTCATTGTATTTAAATTTGTCTATTATTGTCTTAAAAGAAAAATTCATAATCTGAAACTCTAAACTTATTTGCTTAGATAGTATTATGAGTAGTTGAAATAAATATTGAGAGATGAGGAAGTAAGATGGAGATGAACAGACTACTCTAAACTCCAATTTGTGATATGACCATAACATAAAATATAGAACAAATAAAACATATATAGTCAGTACTTTGACACAACTAATAAATTTTAATTCTGCTTCAAAATGTAATACATCTAGAGACTTACCTCCTAAATATCGTAAAGATGAATTAAAAGTGAAAACTGTGAATTAATTATAATTGATTAGTCAAACTTGCACATAACATGCTATTGCTAAATAAAATCAAAGATTTTCAATTCATTGCATTAATCTCAATTTTATTATTGGGAGATTTACTCTCAAACTTAAAACACATAACCAAACTAATACATAAGGTCATATTTATGCAAAAATAACGAATAAATAAAATGCTGCCATTTTTTATTAAATTCACTCAGTCGCAACACTAATGCGCTCTCAAATGAATAATGAATGTCAGTTCACTTCAGTCTTGAGTAAGTTTATAAGACATTCCTCTGATTTATGTCACTCAATTGTATAAACTAATATGGAAGTCATCTTGTGAGGGTTACAGATGTCACAAATGAATATGGAATCAAAGCAACATTATGATTCATTTACAGATTATTTTATACATGTAAGCTCAGAGGAACTAGATTTAGTTCCACTGAGATCTTGGCATTCATTATTAATAGATACATTGTTATTAATCTGCAATTGGATAGTTCAATATTATTTAGATATTTGTTTTCTGTTTCCTTTAAGTAGATATATATGCATATGTAAGTATATGTTATGAATTCTCTTTGTTTGCAGATTCACTCATAAGTTTACAGAACATTAATTTTATGTAATCGATTAGGTTAATTAATCAATGTATTTTCAATTAGGGGTGTCGGGGTATTGTTAGATGACTCTCAAAGTGTAAACACAAGTGCCATCGAGATCAATTTGTGAATGTACGAGTACAAGGCTAACAGTTACAAAGATGCCAGATGCTTTTGGAATATTACAGGAAATAAAACATGTCTTTGAAAAGGATAATATTTCCCCCCCCCCCCAAAATATACACTAATATTCAAGTATTCAATACTTTTGTAATTTTTCTTTCAAGTAATGCAAGTTATATTCTATAATAAGTATAATAAAAATAATAAACATCCCAAACATTATACATTATCTACATAATCATATAATACATTAATTTTTCAACAATTTTGTTATTTTTCCTTCAAGCTCAAAATAATTTAAGGATTTAGAACAGTAAATTTATTTCAAACGAAGTCTCTTCAAAAATAGAAAATGTGTTAGACATATAATTGAGATTTTCAAGCTAAAATAAATGGAATGCATCTCCATTAGCCTGTTACATCTCAATAGATATATTTTTTAGTAGGACTTTGTGTAGTATACCACTTTAGAGAGGACTTCAAGTATAGTGTACTACTTAGAGGTGACTTCAAGTATAGTGTACCACTTAGAGGTGACTTCATGTATAGTGTACCACTTAGAGGTGACTTCAAGTATAGTGTACCACTTAAGAAAGGGCTTTGTTTATAATGTACCACTTTGTTAAGGGTTTAAGGCTCAGTATGCCATTTGATGAGGCATTGCTTTGCCTCTAACTCAGATTATACTCTTAAAGAGACATCATAAAACTTTTCTTATTATGCAATCCCATATGTTGGAAGTCACACTAAACTATAGGTCCCATAGTAGCTGGTAAAGAGGCCTATTCAATTCTAACTTAAACAAATTAAATATGTCCTTTCATAAAATAAAATATTAAATTACAATCCTGTTATTGTAGTTAAAGCTGTTATTGTAGTTATAACTATATGCCCTGTATATGATTACATTGTCAAATAAAGTAAACATGAAACAGAGGCTTTGGACAACAGACGGAAAACATTTTAAAGAAAATGATTGTGTGAAGGTATTAACTAACTGTACTTATATGAAAATTATGAAGAATTTGAAAATTATATATTTACCAAAACCAAAACAGGCTAGTGGTTTGATGGAATGGTATAGAAAAAGAAAAAGTATAATAGAACTCTTTATGCAAATGTGATCCGAGGGTTACATGTAATACATTGTGGGTTCTTCCCCAAGATGACATTTTCATTAATGTGTTAAAGAGAATTCTTTGATGTAAGAACATTTCTTTTGTGCATATCTTAAAGGTTGCTAGACCACCTAAAAAGTGTTACCTTGAATAAGATTGTTGAATGTGATTTTGCTGAAAATAATATTATGTACACAAAAGAACATAAAAATATGAAACATTACGTGGCCATATCATCTACACAATTGTACCATAATTTGTTAAGTAATCTGTTACTACACTCAATGTTACTTGCCTCATTCATAAACTAATAACTGAAAACACCGACCTTCCTCTTGGTAGATGAAGACATTGTTCTGTATGAAGTCATTGAGGGTACTCTGCAGGCTCTTGTCCGCCTCATACACCAATTCCCCTAACAGCGGGTTTGGGTTTGTGAACAGCTGGTTACAGAACACCACCAGCAGGTCGCAGATGGTCAGGTATGCCTGAATATTAAAATGAATATTTGATATAATCATCTTTATAGTTAATTAAATGTATAATTTTTGAAACTCTTATTCTTTACTGCGTATTATAATATGATGACCTTTTGGTAACAAAGTTACCACCATCATACACTACACAACTAAATTATTGTTTACATTTGTTATTATTTTAAAAACATGTAGTGAAATAAATATCTAAAATAATTTGAATAAGAAAATAAAAAAAAAAACTATAAACTAAAAATAATAAATATACCTAGTTTGTTATTAACAAACTGTATTTTTTTCATATATAGAAGGCTTTTGTAAACATCTAGTCGTTTTTTATTCCTAATTTCTTTACAAAGATTACATTTTGTGAAGTTATGATGGAAATTTATACAGTGCTTGGTTATAGCTCATTTGTTAGCTTTTTTATTCTTATTGAAATTTTTCTGTTGGTTTGGCCAATATATGTTTTATCATAATCATCGCACTCAATTACATATATTCCAGATGTGTCTTTTTATGTATAGACATTTTAATTTTGTCTTTTGAAATTCTGAGTAAATATTTTAATTTTGAGGTAAATACATTAAAATTAAATTAAATATATTTTAATAATTAATTAATATAACACTTTAGTTTAGAGTAATATTTATTTGTTTACATTTTATTCAGGGAATTATTGTTGAATCAACGTGTTTTCTCAAAAAGTAAACATGTCAAACATGTATGCTTTTTTACTTATCTAGTCTTGATTTTGGCTTATTTCGTAGAAGAAAAATAATCTTAACTCTCTCTGGATTGCACACAAGACTGATTTTCTCTTTCAAATTTTAGGATTTTATAGCTCAAATTCTATTAAATAGATTTTTACTTTATATCTTTTTAAATATATTAGTGTTATTTGTTGAATAAAAATTAATAAATGATATTTTGTTTCATTCTTGTTTAAATCTCACATTGAAAGCAATGCCAATTTTTATGAACAACATACAGTAAAACTTAATTAGTAACAACTTTAAATAGCCACAACTCGGTCTTATTAACATTAGCAACATTATAAATATTTTCAAAACTAACTATTAAAAAGCACTATTTACGGATATATATATATGCATTACTTATAATGTTACTAGTAAAATACTTTAATAGATAGTAATTTATTCTGCAATTACACTGACAGTAAAATAATATGCAGGTACACAGGATCAAAACAAAGACTCCGATTTGGTATGTACAATATAAGCAGATGTAATGGAAATCACTCTAAACTCCGACAAACATTATAAAATACATAAACTACAGATAGATATATCTTTGATAGTCAGCTGCTGCTATATTTGTTTGTTTTAAAAACTTTAACTTAAAAGATTTGTGGTTACACCATTATTTATACTGTGTTAAATTTAATACACACAACAAATAATCAAAGTACAGAGAGTCAGGATAGCCACTCTACATCCACTTTTGAATTCTTATTCACTTAGAGATTTATTTGGTAGCCATTGAGTCTTTTTCAAGGCAATTGAAAGAGATTTTCTAAACAAACAATAACAGTTAATTTCAAAAATTCAATTATACAATATCTCGAGTTAACACTATGAAATTCACTGTTTTAATTCCTTTCTTTTCAAAGAATCCAAATTCTTTGTTCCTCTAGCATTGTAACTATAAGTATTATCAATAGAAAACTCTTATACGTCGAAAATATAAAAATTGCTTTTTGCATTAACAACACATTGGCTTATTGTTATATAAGGAAATAAACCAACTCCACTATAATGAGCTGGTGCGATGGAAGGTTCATATCACTAAAAAAGTTCAAAACGATACATTCAGTTGTAAACGAGGTAATCCATATAACAGCCATGTTCCCCTCTCCATCTAGAAACATCTTATAGATTAATCTATCAAATAGAGTTCTAATGGAAACATTATGGGATTTTATAAATCACATAGTGGCATACTAGAACAGATCATGGAAACTCTAACAGACAACCATGGTAAAAACTAAATTGGAAGTAGAAAACTGAATCATTCAAGAGGGCATAAAAAATTCAGCGTATATATTTAAAACAAAATATTTCTTCATTAAAAACTAAATTATGTTTATCATTACACATTAATAAGCATTAATAACTTGCGAATTCATAACAGCTCCTTTTACATACAGCTCCTAGTATTTTAAAAATTACCTCCAGACTATTTGTAATTTACAGAATGTCACAAATTTGTTCAGTTGATTATTTAAGACTACTTTATTTTACTTATGTGGACTATGCTATTGTGTTTGGCTTATGCATTTATGGAGCTACATCAAAATTTAATTTAAATGGGGTACTAATTAAATTAATTAAATAAATTCTAGAAAAAGATGTTTACTTATTATTTTAAACCTTGATTGGAATGATTAATAAGTAAATAATAAATTTTCTAGTTTGAGTTTCATGACAGTTTAAAGTCATTACATCTACCAAGCTATTCTCTACACTAAACCATCAATGAAAGCTAACAAACTGCCTTTAACCCTAGAACACTAAGCCTCCTGAAAATTATGTGGATACTAAGCATTCGTAATTTTTACGACTTATGTTAATTTTTTTTAAACTACGAACGATAGTTTACTATTGTTTTAAAGCATGTTAATTTGTAAATATATATATTACAATGATTAATTATGAGTATAGTTTATATAAAGTATAATTTTTTTACAATCTGGAAGGCTTTTAATACAGATAAGCAAAAAAATGTAAGGGTTAAAAGAAATTTAAAAAATATATATTAGAACAATTGTATTTTTACAACTAAGAATTTTTTGTTGTACAAAATATACTTGAAAACATCATTTTAAATAGAAGAGGATGAAATTTTACAGTTTTCTATTTTTGGCGCAAAGTTGAATGTCTAACATCTAATCAATGGGTAATAATGCATAAGTGTAACAAATATGAAATACAGTCATTCAATAACCATGGCCAATGAGTTACTTCTTATATTTTATGAAAATAATCAACGAAAGTGTCTTAGAATATGTTCTCACTTCTCGTCATCAAACTGGACACAGCATGTTGCTTTATGTTCCGCACATATAGGCTGGTGACTATGGATCATAAGCCTTCGTAAAAATCACGAAACACCGTTCACTGCACACACACCGAATTGTGCTACAGGACAGATCACCCACGACTGAATTCAAAGGCCAGTGACAGAACCTGTCACGAGAGGGGGGGGGGAATTCGAGGCGGGGCTTCCGCGCCAAACCAGTTTTACCAATTGCCGTCGTAAGTATTACGAAGGCTTAGTGTTCTAGGGTTAATAGGAATCAATCACTGGTATCATAGTAGACAAAAGGGTAATATAACAATTGAATCGCATAAACTGGAATTTTTTAAAAAGGAAACAACTTATATCGGCACAAAATATTTAAACAATTTTCCCTCATTTATAAAAAACTAAAACTGTTTTAAAAACATTCAAATATTATTTAAAAGATTATACTTTAATGACAAAACTTTATACAATTTTGAAGAGTTTGAGGCACATTTTTTGTAAGATTACAAATATTTTGTTTTTAGATTATGAGATTAATTGTTGTAAAAGAGGATTTTATTGAATTTGTTTTTCCTGAATTATTTAAGTTAAGGAAATATTGGTTAGGACATATAATTGTCATATACAATTATTGTATTATTCTTAGAAAGAATATACAATTTTTTACAGTTAATTGACACCATTCTAATATGAATAAAGAATATTTAAATACAATTCAATACTGCTACAAACTGTTCATAAAAATGAATCTGGCAGTACATTCTCCACAATCAACCATAATCCAGACTCACCTAACTTTTCTACTAAAATTATAAATAAATAAAATCTGATTTGTTAGTAAATATTATATAAATAATTAATTTAGGCACTTAAAATTAAGAAAATGTCATAAACACAACAACAAAGCTTATACTTTAAATATATGTTACCTCTTCTTTGTACATCTGATTACTTTCCAGAGTGAGCATTTCCTTCATAGTGTCCAAAAACTGGATCAACTTTGGTTTGAGCTCCTGGCAGGTGTCTGACCCACTCTCAGCCAGCTCCTCCAAGTGGTGCAGGTCCCACAGTATGCCAAAGTAACACGCAGAGATTGAGTATTTTACTGCCTGAAATCATATTAAGTACATCAAGTTCAAGACTCATTAATTTAGTCTCATCATTAACCCATTGAGGTAGTAGTTATTTTTGCTATGTTGCTCTAGTGGGCAGCAATTAAAATGTGTGAAATTGTAAGAGTTTAGTTGAACTGATATAACTTTTTTTCTGTTATTGATAGAGTAATGAAACTTGTTTTATCGTTTTTCTCATA
Source organism: Stictocephala bisonia (assembly GCA_035578905.1). NCBI lineage: Eukaryota > Metazoa > Arthropoda > Insecta > Hemiptera > Membracidae > Stictocephala > Stictocephala bisonia. The sequence continues at coordinate 441,188 of JAQJVL010000467.1, read as the reverse complement.
GAATTTGCTGTAATAAAATGTATACCTAAACTTTCTATAGTAAATATTTGTTTGTTTGTTATTATTAATAAATTTAAAATAACAAATTTAGTTTTAAAATTTCAAAAGTAGACCAATTTTTTTTATTTTAAATATTTTTTTTAAATGAACAAACCATTTATTGTATGAAAGTACATCTATTTTTGTACATAAAAAGTTACTATAACATATATTTTGAAATACAGTTTACCTAAAAAAAATAAGAAATAAAACTTACAGTGGCTGATTTTCATTGTTTCTAATGTAGCAAAGATGTTGTTATGGAAATTTCAATAATGGTGTCTTACAGCAACAATTTATTATCTTAAGTATCTTGAAAAACTATATTTATATAAAAAAAAACACTATTTACATAAAAAAAAAAAACACTATTTACAACACAAAATACTATTTACAAGGCACTCTTGGTGTGAAACTCCTTGAAACAATTTTCTAGGTGCAAGGGTGCCTGGCATTTCTCGCAAAGCCAGCGAGTTTCTAATTATAGTTTCTTTGCCATACAAACTTTGCACAATATAAATCTAATTCTGAATCACGCAATCTTTTCCAATCTATATCACAACCGCAATTATTACATTGACAACGCACATAACCAAAACAACTTCGCGAGCAGACGAAAACAAACTGGCCACTGCCAAACAATAAAACAAATAACAGCTGATTGAACCGTGTATATTCTGCGGACAGCAACAAAATCAAAGGCATTTAATTCTTAAATGTTACGGAACAGCAATACAGCACTATCTGTTGGAAAACCTAGCAACTATGATCACAACTGCGTCATTAAAACTTGCGACGTGCTGTGCACGTCAGACGGCACACGGTCCCGCGGAAACGGGACGTGCCTGGCACGTCAAACTACCTTAATGGGTTAATTTAGTCTCAGATAGAATGTAAAATATTATTTAGGTTTTGTTTGGGACAGCAAAGCAGGTTTACGGTTTTTTAAATTCCTTGCATTCATGGAGATATTTCAAGAAGACTGGCCTTATTTTCACACCATCACAGAAGAGGGTTAATATTAGACCTAAGACATGCAAGAGTAATTCATATTTTATTTTGTGTTTTAACGTTTGTATGAGTTTGTGTGTCACTTTTATAAGACTTATGATTAGAATTTTTTAGTAGGTAAGCCTGCTTTCCTGCCTCCCCCCTCTAAAAAAAAAAAAAAACTAAACAATACCAGCATTTGCCCAACTGTGAAAATACAGTACAAGTAAATGTCACACAACACAAATTTATTACAATATAAGCACAAAATGCACAAATATATTACAATACAAGTACAAAATGCACAAATATTATGGTGATCGATTTCGGTGAACCACGCTCACCTTCCTCAGACCAGAGGGATTCACTAAAGAATGGAAAATGGTGTTCAACAACTCAATTTATAGGCCTATGATCACGTGACCACATTGACGAGTTCAATTCAAAGTGAACAACGAACTGGGAATGTAGCATTGATACACAATAACTAAGTCTTCAGTCAGTTGTAACTTAACCTAAAAATGCTTGAAAGGAACAGAAGTGCTAGTTATATTCATTAGGACGCATGAAATTAAATGGGATTGCGCGCATCAGCTATACTGGACGAACGAACAAACCACTAAGAAAGAATGAAACTTCTAGTGCTTTGTTCGTTTCATCTAGTTCGATCATCGTTGTATCATTTTGAACTAGTTCATTCGCCTAGTTCATTACAGTGAATGAATCGGCCGTGAATTAGTCTTGGAAATTAACCACCAATTGACCGATACTGTAGACATGACTGTCAGTTCTCTAATCTAAAGTTAAAACATGCTATTGATTGAGAAACAATTTTACTTTTTGTTTTCTCATTCCCTTCAGCATTCACAAACAGTTGAGGTTACATACTGTACAAGGAAAGTTAGTACGTTGTGAATGGACTAACTATTGTGTTATTTTGAAATAAAGCCCTTGTTTATGTATCAACTGTGGATATTTTGTAATATTTTACGTAGTTACTTATTTCGTTTATGGTGTAGTAAGCCTACTTCTACAAAATTAGAATCTAACTAAGAATCGAGAAATTTTAGAATCGAGTCGTAATTGAAATCGAGAAAATTTTGAAATTGGCATGTTCCTACTTTCAACATATCTTATTGACTTAAACTGAATAATGTTTATATAGTTTTTATTGCGATGCTTCATAATCACTCCCGTCAATATAGCCATGGTTCTAATACTATATTCATATTTACAGCCTACACAGTGTAACATTGTGGTAAGCAGATTTTGGGAATCAAAAGCTTATCATGTACAGTTTATAATAAATTAACGGTTTTTTTTCTTTTTCTTGTTATAAGATCAGGTATTTGTTATGCAATTTAAATAATAAAATTAAATTAATATCTTGTGCTTGTCTCGGATAAACTAAAGATGTGTCCTTTTAACTTTACGATAGATGACATAAAAACCGTTAAAGTAAAATCATGCAGTATGAGGTTGGTGACTCGTTGTGTATAAATTAGTTGGAGCTGACAACGTAATACTCTTGACACTTCAAAGTGTGTTTGTTGTATTAACAAATAAACTCAATTGATCTTCATCAACCTGATGTTGATAGTAATGATCGTTTATGATAAGTACTTCTGCAAAAAATTATCGTTTACAAAAAATAATTCTGGATCTGCAGCAAATGTGTTTTTGTTTCCTGACACAGTAAAAGTACAGCCTTACCTCTTCTGGGAACGTTCTGTTACCATCTTTAGCTTCTACTACATCCTTGAATAAAGAATTCCAAATGTTCCAGCTACCAATATTGTGGCAGGAGTAAAAAATTGAAACTTTCTTTAAACTGTTGACAACATTGAATGTCTCATCATCATCGGGAGTCTCTGCCTGTAAAAACCAAAACAGCAACTTTACAATTATTGTGCCAATGTTCATTTATGATACAATTAATTTGTTTGTTTAATCCTCAAATTAGTAATTAAATCTATGATTAGTAATTTTGTACACCACCAAGAATATGTTTAATAGAACAAAAACTATCCATGTTACTGTTTTTGTTTCCACTTTGCTAATATGATGAGAGGTAACATTACAAAAAATATTTGTTTCATAATAGTTGATAACTTTATAAATAACTAGCTGTACTCACCCACTTCACCGGTCATAATCGAAATGTACAACAACCTCTTAGTCTAAAGACTTGCGATCAAAATATAAGTAATAATTCCAATAAATTCAAGAACATTAAAAATTTACTTAAAGTAAATTAAACTAAATATTTTGTTTTTGAAAAATAAATATTTTATTTTATTATCAAATTTATAACAGCTGATCTTATGTATAATTTACTACTGTACACAATTCTATAAATATTTTATTCAATTTTTTTTATTTAACAGCAATTAATCAAATAAATCAATCAATTAATATAGCTCCATAAGAATACCATAGGAATTTTGGAGGCTAGTTGGACGGAGCCCTGAGGTCAGAGAGAAAAAAACGTTTCTTAGTGAGGCTCTAGGAGCCAATATAAATCTATGTACTAAATGTCAAGTTAATTGGATGTATAGTTTTGGTGAAATCGTGATGAATGGTAAATGGATTTTATATATATATATATATATATATATATATATATATATATATATATATATATAGATATATAGATTATTAAATTGTAAATTTTCCGATTAAAATGAGTTTGTTCTCTTTGATAAAAAAGTTTCAAAGACTAGAGAAATCATTAAGTATACTTTTAGAGGGCACAAAGTACTATATTTGACTGTGAATCAATAAAATATTATGTTTCTCGCCATGTTTACCCATGTCCTATGATTTGGCTATGCATGCTTTAAAACAAAATTGTTAATTTTCTGATTAAAAACAGTTTGTTCTTCTCGATAAGAAAGTTTCATAGTCTAGAAAAATCTGTAAATCTACTTTTAGAGGGCGCAAAGTATGGTAATTGACTCTGAATCAGTGAGATATCGTGTTTCTAGCCATGTCCATGACCTGGCTATACATGTGTTCAGATTAAATTGTATATTATTCCATTGAATACAGTATGTTCTCCTAGATAACAAAGTTTCACAGTCTAGAAAAATTTTTAAGTCTACTCTTAGAGCCTGTAAATTAACCAATTTAATTTACATGCACAAATCGAAAATCTAGCTCTACCTAAGGATGAAAAAGGTGAGATAGAGCAAAAAGTCATACGGCAAAAGTTGTAGATCGTCTCAAATCAGGTACAGAAAATGGTGTTAAGTTTTGGTGTAGAACCATTCATTTAGGCGCTACAGTCCAATTAGAGAAACACTGTTTTTGGCATTTAACATTTTTGGCACTAAAAGGGCTGCCATCTTCGATTTACTAAGAATTTTTCAAAATCCCTTCATATTGCACATTTACAACATAACTCCTTTGACTCTAAAAAATGTCAGCCTCAAAGGCTTAGTACTTTTTTAGTTACAGCGATGAGTGAGTGATTCAGTGGTATTTGCCTTTTATAGGTATAGATGAGTTTTGTCACATGTGATAGCAGGTGGGTTAAATTATAAAAATTAGTTTACTTAACAATTCAAATATGTAATCCTCAATTTACTTTGAAAAATGAGTATTTTAATAAAATCAGGAGAAAAGGTAGATTACATGACAATCCCTGGAGAAGCTAAAGCTGCACTTTTTTGTATGTTGTGGTAGTTTTCACAACTATTGGAGTGGATATGGCGTAATTAATTTTAGTTTATCTACTGTGAGCATACATTTCAACAGTAACACCAGTTGTATAGAAGTTACCTCAATTAAAAAGATGCATATTTGAGAAAAACAACAATGCCATAACAATACCAATACATTGAGTTTGTACCATCCTTTGACATATAGTAGTAGTACTGACTGATAACTTACGCAAATTTCTTTGCTTTTTCAAGTAAAAATTTTTTGACTCCTGGGACATGCCATTAGAAATGTCATACCAGCAGAAATGTTATCTGTTATGATCATTTCTTTAGTCCTTAGACACTCAAGTCAGAATTTAATCAGATGCCATCACTCCTAGGACATATCAGTAGAAATGTTATGTCTTGTTTATACTCTTGACTAATGACTTCCCTGACTATGTAAAAAACTTCAGCTCTGTAGTTATGTTTGCAGACGACACCACCCTCCTGCTCCAAAGTGAAACAGCCGAAGATCTCAGCATAAAAGCCTATGTAGCTCTAAATATGACCCATGACTACTGCTCTTTGAATGACTTGGCCGCAAACCCATCCAAGACGAAGCAGATTAACTTTGGAGGAAGAGGGGTTCAAGTTCCTGTGTTGCCTAACATAAGTAGCGAAGAGGAAACCAAACTCTTGGGACTAACCTTGGACGCTAAGCTTACCTGGAATCCACATATTGACAGCCTCTGCAAAAAATTAAACACCGCCACCTATGTAATAAAAATAATAAAAGGTGTAAGCAGCTGGGAAACAGCAAAAATCGCATACTATGCACTTATGGAAACCCACCTGAGATATGGAGTCATTGTATCGGGCAGCACATCAGCAGCAAACCTGAAGCGAGTGCCAAAAATACAAAAATCGGCTGTAAGATCTCTAACAAATCTGGATTCCAGGGACAGCTGCAGACCAGCATTCAAACAATTAAAAATAAAGACTGTCACAGCGATATATATCCAAGAACTCATTCTTCATGTGGATAAGCTTGGACTTCCCAAGGCAACCCGACCACATAGTTACAATACCCGGAATGCGTCTCTGATACCACCAGCCAGACATCGAACTGCTCTTCACGACAAGAAACCCTCGACAATGGGAGCTCGACTCTACAACCAGCTACCAACTCTCTAAAAACAACTAAAAGGGAATGCACTGAAGAGGAAACTCGATTCGTGGTTGTCAGAACATCCTATCTATACAGTACAAGAATTCACTGAAAAGATAAACCAGAGTTACACTAATACTCAACCATAAATGACAATCATGTATTATTATCATGTATCATATGTATATTCTGACGCATAACCTGTTCTCAATGTTCATGTTAATAAAGAGATTCTGATTCTGATTATGTCTTATCTTTGGTCTTTAGACACTCAAATCAGATGTCATCATTCCTAAGACATACCAGTAGAAATGTTATCTGTTATGATCACTTCTTTGGTCCTTAGACATACAAGTCATAATATCATCAAATTTGATCATTCCTTTAAAGTACACATTAAAGGATCAAATTTTAATTTGTTATGTACAAAGTTATGCTAGTTAAAACCAAAAATATTTCCGTCTTCTATGACAAATGATAATTTTATCAAAATTCCTTTATTAACTTTTTAACATAATTTTGGATTAAAAATTAAACTTTACTTTCATATAAAGTTTGCTGATATTTGTATTAGAGGTTAATGAGCTCGTGGAACTGGTGAATGATGTGGCAGAGTCATATACAAGACAGGTGCTGCATGATTTTTTGTTAGAGGGATATGATCTAACTGCTTGTTTTTGGATAACATTGGAGTTAGGATGAACCAGAATTCAGTGAAGGTTAATTTTAAAAGTAAAAGTTGTCTTGAAATTATGTTAAGTTGTAATTTTTGTCTTTAGTAGACTTCTCTGGGAATTATAGTTTCTTATCATTAAACAAACTAAAGAGAAAACGGACTTGCACAATTGAACATTACCCTTACCCCTTCTATGAGACAGTTCCATTCATCCATGGCCTCCTTGTAGCGATTGACAATAGCGTCTATCAGCGTACTTCGCTGGACATCACATCTTGTATAAATAGCATTGCCCTCCGTGCACAGTACCTCAAGTGTCTTAGCACAAGTCTCTAATACATCTGTATCTTGGTGCTTCTCTACCACTTGATGTAGTTTCTTCAGCAGCAAGTCCAAATTCTACAAACAATAATTTTATTTTCAAGAAGCTGTCAGTAAAAGTACAAATACAGGTGATCATAAACATAATTTTGTTGTACAACAACTACAAATTTTTTAGTTTCTAGTTGTTAGTATTCTATTAAGTTTTCCTACAGTGTAAGTGATAAGGGGCAAGCATTGGGAACTACCTTTGGTTAGAGGTTGGTTTTTAGACTGGGCTAAACAGATTTTTATATAGGTTAGTAGAGCAACAGTTTGGCATTTGGGAGTAAATGTTGGGAAGTTTGGAAAGAATACTAAGGAAATGATCGGTGTCCTTATCATAAGAAGGAAGCTGTTGTACCACAGGTTGGAGTTTGTCATTGACAAAGGCAACCTGTGGCAATCATGTTCAGTAACAGAATTGTAATAGGCCTGCCAGGTGGAGGGATTGTGCCTTTGTGGATTTTAGGTAGGATATACCTGTGGTGGAGTAGATTGTTCATTGAGCAGCAGGATTTTGGTGGTAGTGGTTAGGTTTTAGAGTTTGGCAAGAGTGAAGGAGATTTTTCAATTTACTACTATACACCACTCCCCACAACTCACCTACCCATCAATAGTGCATCTCTCTCCTCACCTGAGGAAAGTGCCAGTTGCACTGAACATTTGTGGTGTTATGTGACTTCTCTTTATGTGTTCTCTAATGCAAGGTGTTAGTGGACTTTTCTTCTTAGATAAGTTTGCTGATACTATTTCCTGATCTAGTATCATTTAACCTAACCTAAAATTAGTATTAAATATTTAAGGTATATAGTTAATATAATCTGTATAATATTAACTTACAGACTCCTGACGGGAAGTAGTATAAATTTCAAGATCAAAGTATTGTGGGATGGAGATAAGATTGGCCAACTTGTCAGGATCTGCTCGATACTTGTCAATTAGTGGGGGAAGAGTAGAAATGAAATGTTCTGTGAGTTTCTGCTTGTCATCCTGTACTTGCTTGATTTCTTTCACTGAAGGAATCTAGAAAATTGTAAACAGAGTTCAATTGTAACAAATGTTCAAATTAAAGCTTACTAAAAAAATAGACCTTTTTAGTCTTATTTAACTCACCCTACATTTTCTCATCTTTTGACTAGTCCATGAAATACAATAACTCTTAATTTCTCACTATACAGATATTATTATTGGTGGTGGTACAATGACCATATATCTATATGAAGAATAGGCAGTATAACCACCGAAACCGCCATTGTATGTTTCCAATAAGAATTGTGTATTTTGTTTTGAGGTTGGAGTATACTACTAACCCTTGTATGCCCATGAATTAGCATTGCACATAAATTAATTTGTTATAAATAGTTCTATATATATGAAAAATTACTAGAAGAAGAGAAGAGAAAATTAACATGAGAGTTGTATTTGTTTACAAGAAACTATCATCATGGACAAGATGTTTCCCCTGTAACGATGTATTTATGGTTTGTATGTCCTACCATTCTTGACATATCACTCAAGATTTTAAGCAAGGCTAAGTGTTTGGTCAGCAAACCAACCGGTAGCAGAGATCTGACATGGCATGTTTTCAGTGACTGTAGAGACAGCAGATGAAAAAAGTGAATTTTCCAATCTGTCAGTTAAGTTTGCAGTGATATGATCCTTCTAATCCTTGCTTCTCAGCTATAATGCTTATAGTTCACTCTCCCATAGACTCTTGAGATGTTACTCGATTAAATAATGATTCATATAGATATTTGTTACTACACTTACCTATAATTTTACAATTAACACAGTTTTGCATAAATGTCAAATGTCAATTTCATGTTTGTAAAGTGTCAGGACTCACCTTCCTGTTGGGGCCGCGACCAACTGGTGCCTCTCCCATAGCGGCCTGGCGAACACAACACACCATCAGCTCAATTAAACTAGTCTCCTGACGATCATCTAGCGGCTCCTCTTGTACACCTGCCATATAAACACATTTGTATGTTAAGAGCCATATAAAACGTGACATGTCTTGGACATAGATTTGTAGATATTTGGTCCAAAATAACAACTTACTGTAACTGTGTTGCTACTTTGAGATTTATTTTATTTTCATAGAAACAATGTTTTTAATTTAAGATAAGGAAGCACTATATTGAGTATGATTTTCAAAATATTTTGGAATTTTATGATTTTCAATTGCTTTCTATAACAACCATTAGTCCAAATCTGAAATTTAAAAATGATTTATTTTTATTATTAGTCTAATCCTCTTTAAATGGAAGACGATAAACAAAGTGAATCAATTCTTCTTGGTGCTTTTCTTGTTGGCCCAAAAATTATTTATCACTATCAACATTTTTTTTAATCAGTCCGTCACTGATAAATAATACACCTAAGCTGGCTAATGCATAAAATCCTTCTAGTTATCTACCTGGTTCCTCCAGCAGCAAGTCAGTCATACACTCCCAGTCCTTCATCATATCATTGCTTTCAATCAGGGAGTCCACAAGATACGCTCCATGTTCATGTAACTAAAATCATACAATGAATTTTAGGATTATATTACTTATTAATAAGAACTATGAATAGATACCAAACTGTATTCATTGATCTAGCAGAACTCCTCAATACATGACACCCAGTCTTGGTTTTAGTTTAACACAATCGCAAAACTTATTTTTTGTAATATAATTTTTTATGATAAAAGTATTCTGTTTTATATTGCTTATTCACAAGTACAAAAAAACTCATATAGTTTGTTCATTGAGTAATGAACCTTGAACGAGGAGACACTGTTTCCAGCCACTTTGTTATAGTTAGGGAAGCGAGTTCAACAGAGCTCCACTGACCTTCATTCACATTGAGCCCCTCCTGTATTACACAAGTGAATAATTCCACTTTTGTGTCATGCCACATGTTTCCCCTTCACTGCTCTCTTCCCATTCAAATCCAGACACTCTCTCTTATATATATCTCGTATGGTTTATTGTCAGCTACCATTCATTCATATTTTTTTAAATAAGGCTTTAATAAATATACAGCTTTGGAACAAAATCAAAAAGTCAAGTTATTATATACTAATAAAAATATAAAGTAATTTCCTGTCCACAAAAGTAAAGCCAATCCATCAAGCCACATAAGACCTGCCTCACTGATTCTATAATGCCAGCCTATTCCATCACAAAAGAGCGCAGGGGGCAATCTGTATCTGTGATTGATTGTTTGAATCTAGACTCTCTTGTTGGGGGATGATGTTGTTCGAGTCCACAGTAAATTTTTAGAGCTGTACATACCCCCTGGGTAGTTCTAAACAAGCAACAAATCTGGTAGCTGGATTGTCAAGAAATGTGATCTCCCACACACTCTCCCTCCAAACTTCATTACTCACCAATAGTGATGGGACTATCGACTAGTTTCAAATATCGACTATTCACCAATCGACTAGTTTCAAATACCGACTAGACTAGTCGTTAAAACTAGTTGACTAGTTTTTACGTTTGGGTCTGATTGGACAGAAGTATTCATCACTTACATTACTCGTCCACTGAATGGCTTTGATTGTAGAAAACTATTCGACTACTTTTTTCTGTCCAGACATGAGTTTCTGCATTGATAGATAAGTATAATATTGTTTACCTGCAATGTCAGTGCCCTCGGAAAGGTTATTTTTTACTTCTGGACAAGTAACCAACGACCGAAGAAATTAACTTGATCCGGAAAATCTCAACAAAATTTTGTTTTTACATGCTAATATGAAAAAATGTAGTTGTGAAAGCAATACTTTAGATAAATATTTCAATATATTCAAACTGTATATAACAACTATGTATTTTGCTAAAGATTCAAGTAATGTTTGTACCTAACATTGGTTTATTTTGTTTTAAAATGTGTGTTAATTATGTTTGTTTTAATTTTGATAATAATTTGGGTTTTAAATTGGCAGAAAAACAGTTGATTTCTACGTGTTATGTTCTTGACTAATGTACGTATTATTTGTTATGTCTTAATACAATTATTAATAACTAAAATGTACTATTAACCAAATTTATATAGTAAACAAAATATTATATTATTGTATTGTGAATATTTTGAATATGCTTTCATTTCATCAAATAGTCTATTTTATGTGCTATGATGTTATCCAAACGACTAGTAGTCGTGAGAATTACGTTTATTAGCAATTGTATAATCGACTAGTCTAGTCTTACAAACAACTATTAAGCAAACGGTGATTCAAATTCAAACGAGCTCTAAAATTAAGATATGACAGACTAGTCTATATACAACTACTTCAGACTATCGACTAGTCGACTACTTCAGATACTAGTCGATTACCACATCACTACTCACCAAAATGCCAATTTGTTACCTGCAACTCATATTCATATATATGAGCCGATTTAAATTTTGTGTCGAACACTCATTCGTATAATACTAGAAATAGAAATAATATTGCAATATATTTTCACAGTCTCTCAAAAACACTTAATAGCCACTTAATAGTTTCTTTAAAAGTTTATAACAAGTTAAATAAATCTATTTAAACATATCCTAAAGAAATATTTTTTAATAAATTATATAACTGATTGCTGAAAAATTCTTTTTATTTTCTAAATGAATTTTATTAATTTGACAATATTCTACTGTAGTTGTTTTCTTAGTATGTATTTTTTTTTTATTTTTACACTTTCATTATTTAGTCTATTCAATTAAAAAATACTTGTTTTTTGTATTAATGTTTTCATTTACAGTATAGCTGATCTTGTTTAGACAATCTGTAAAAATTGTGCTATGTCAATGCTTGAAAAGTCTTACAACAAATAAAGATTGATTGATTGATTGATAATCAATTTGCATACCTAACATTCAACCGGTTAATTCAACTGATTCTTTTCATGCTGATTTAGTACTGCTTTCCCATTTATTTTTATTTTTATTATTTTATTTTTCATTTAACAATGCCACTTATAAGGTAAAAGAAACTCAAAAAGAACACACATAAGCACTTGCAATAAGCAAAATATGAGGGTTTTTATCATGCATCTTAAGTATATTTACCATAGCACATGAAGTATATTTGTGTGTTTGAATAGAAAATTAAAGGTTTTAATCAATGGAAGAGAGATGATACTTTGTTCCACTGTAAGACTACAGAAGTACTAACCTATATTAAATATTAGTGATGGGTCGGTTCCATTTTTTCGGTTTCAGTTCGGTTCTTTACTGAAATCGGTTCTCGGTTCTGAGTACTTTTTGAGAAAGTCTCCAAATATTTTTCCAATGCCTTTACGCCAGTGAGTCAACAAATTATGTGGAATCAGTCAGTTAAAACAGTGCATAGTATTTTGGTGATTTCTTCAATATGAAGTATAATACACCCTAAAAATCTATAAAATGACATACGATATTTCCATACCTCTCTATGTGTATGGGTGGGCGGGTGGGTCAATACCACTGTACGTGTATGAGTGGGTGGGTGGGTAATACCACTGTACGTGTATGGGGGCGCGGGTGGGCAATACCACTGTACGTGTATGGGGGCAGGTGGTATTGATGGGTGGTGGGTAATTAATAACTTTGTCAATCACGTCTTTAAAATCCAGGTAGGATTATTTGAGTTTCAAGGTTTATAGAATTGTACACGTTATAATACCACTGTACTAACGTGTATTATATGGGTGGGTAGTGGGTCAATACCACTTTACGTGTATGTGTTCAGGTATAAAAACTGTTTTAATTTTAACTTTGTACGGTATGGTAAAAGTAATTTAATACATGTATGTCATTTTTTATGGACATTTGTAAGTTAAAATTGGTTAATAACTACTTCAATAAAAGTGTAGCTATTATAAGTAATCATGGCTCTGTTGTTGAACATTTATAATATATATCTGTACGGTACAGTGAAAATGAAAAAAAGTTTCATTTTTATAATAATGTATTAGTTTTCCTATTGCTAAGTTTACCTTGTATTATTATTAACTATAACTACAGAATTAACAATTCTATAATTAGAGAATTGGTAACATTTTATTTATTCTCAGGATATGATTGTTTATATTTATTGCACAAAAAAAGTATTTACTTTAAATTTTAAAAAGGTATACAATTTAGCTAAATGGAATATAATGCTCAAATTAATATGCAATTGAAATTTACCTTGAGGAAACTACAAAACTTATAAGCCTAGAGAAAATTTAAAAAAACCTGCCATTTTAGTTCTGGTTTAGTAATAAACTTATTCAAAAACAAATCACAACAATTGATTCAAACTATCACAACTAAATTTAAGAGGTTGATGTAACTGTAGTATGTTAAAAATAAACAGAAAAACAAATACTAAATATAATTAATTTAACAAAGATATGTTTACTATCGAAAAAAGAATTTTTTGATTAACTATTGTTTCTTTTGTCAATAATTAGTGATAATACTGAATTAAGAAAATATAAATGCTACTCACATTCATAAAAAACTATACAGCCAATAATATAATAAATTTTTTTTAGAAATTACAGAATACATTTTGTTTTAAATTTAAGAAATAATAAACTATTTTGGATCAGTAAACGTTAAGTCAATGCAATTTAAACATTAATACTTTAAACATTAATCCAATTTAAAACTTTGTAAAAAAAAAAATAATTAAAATAAAACTTAACTATTTTGTTTAGTTTTGACACAATATTAAACTTAAAAATTTATTTTTCAATCCAATTCCCAAGATTTTGTATGAATTGTTTTTTCATTACAAGTCTAAATAAATTTTAGGTTAGGTTAAAGGGCACTAGGCCAGGAATTAGTATATTAGAGAGATAGGACATCAGCAAACTTACCTTAAAAGACAAGTTCACTAACATCAGAGTAGTAGTCACAAACACAAAATACACAAAAGCTCACAAATTTTCAACACCACTGGCATTTTCTTCAGGTGAGTAGAGGGAGAGAGAGAGAGACACTGAAATGACTTCCACTATTGCTGGGTAGGTGGCTGTGGTGGGGGGGTGTACATCCATAGAGCAACACTCAGGTGTAGATGCAGTATTTCAGTTAGTATATATATATAAAAATATAAATGAAGTTTGCTGATGGGGAAGGGGTTGAAGGGAAGTGGTCTATCTTATGTTCAGATTAGGTGGGTCACGGGATTTTGTTATCCATTGGTGTGCTAATTCCATCCTTCGGAGTTGGGAACTATTGGCATGGGAAGGAAGGGATCTGATTACCTTAGTGGTGTAACACTGATCAAAATTTTGATTATGGAGAAGAGTATGGGCAGAGACAGGTTTTTCAGGATTTTGGACTTTGCAATCATGTCTATGGCCATTCATGCGTTTACGAAGGGTTTCACTGGTAAGGCCAATATATTGGGCAGGACAGTGCTGGCACTGGAGTTGATAAATTAGATTGGTGGAATCACAGGAGTGGTTTCCAGGTATCTTGTAGGTTAAGGAGGTAGTGGAGCTGGTAAAAGATGTGGCTGAGAGATGAATAGGGCAGGTTTTGCAAGATTTCTTGTTACAAGGATTGGAACCGGGTGGTTGCTGGTCTTTAGGACAGGTCAGGATGTTGGGATCAGGTAACTTAGGATGGACCAGGATCTGGCGGAGGTTTTTGTTTTGTCTGAAAGTTACAGTAGGAGGTTTTTCAAGGAGATCTTTGGTGTGGGGGGAAGCTTTTAAGATGTTGAAGCCATCTTTCAGGATTTTGTTGAGTTTTTGTAGGCCATGGTGGTAATTAGTGATAAGGGGTAAGCATTGGGAACTGCTTCTGGTTTGGGGTTGGTTTTGGGACTGGGCTAAACGGATTTGGTTTTTAACAAGGTTGGTAGGGTAACCTCTCTTTTGGAAAGCACTGACAAGTTGGTTGTTGTATTGATTTAGGTTTCTGGGAGAGGAAATGATACGTTTGGCACGGGTGGCTAGGCTATAGGGTAGGGAGCGTTTAGTGTTGTTGGGGTGACAGCTGGTATAGTGAAGGTATTGTTGTTTATTGGTAGGTTTGATGTGAATATCAGTTTGAAGGACACCGTCCTCCAATCCAATTTCAACATCAAGGAAGACTATGCGTTCAGAAGAGGATTGCCAGGTGAAATTCAGTGATGAAAAGTTTTGTAGGCTTTGAAGGAAGGTTTCAAGATTGTTTTCGGAGTCAGTCCAGATCATGAAAATATCATCGATGAAACGGAGCCAGCAGAGGGGTTGGACGGGTTGTTTTTGAAGGAAAGTCTTCTCCAATTTCCCCATGAACAGGTTGGCATAGGAAGGGGCCATGCGGGTACCCATAGCGGTACCCTTGATCTGGAGGTAGTTAATGCCAGAACTTTGGAAGTGGTTTTTTTCAAGGATGAATTGAGTCAGCTGAACTAGGAAGGAAGTGCTAGGCTTGGTGTTTGGAGGGCGTGTATTGAGGAAATACTCAATAGCAGCTAAGCCATGAGCGTGGGGTATATTGGTGTACAGTGAAGTAGCATCAATGGTAACCAGTTTGGTGTTAAGGGGTAGAGGTTGGGGAAGATTGGAGAGGAGACTAAGGAAATGATTGGTGTCCTGGACGTGGGAAGGAAGTTGTCGTACTAGAGGTTGGAGTTTATCATCGACAAAGGCAGAGATGCGTTCGGTAACAGAATTATAGCTGGCCACAATAGGCCTACCAGGGGGAGGGATGGTGCCTTTATGGATTTTGGGTAGGATATAAAACTGGGGTGGAGTAGGCTGTTCATTGATAAGCAGGATTTGGCTGGCGGTGGTTAGGTTTTGGTGTTTAGCATGATGAAGGAGGAGATTTTTCAGTTCTTGGTTGTGTTTTTCAGTTGGGTCGAAGTCAAGTTTTTTGTAGGTGCTGGAATCGGACAACTGGAGGTTAATTTCATTGATATAATCGGATTTGTTAAGAATAACAGTGGTGGAACCTTTATCGGCAGGAAGGATCATAATGTTGTCATTGGATTTTAGGGACTTTATGGCTCCGCGTTCAGCGATGGTAAGGTTCTGATCTTTAGGTAGTTGGGAGAAGAACTGAGGATCTGACACTTTTTGGAGGATGAAGTTAAGGTAAAGTTCAATAGGATGGTCAGGAGGTAGTGGTGGTGGGTCAAAGCTGGAAGGAGGTTTGAAGCGCGCTAGGCAGGTTTCAGGCAGGTTCGTACGATTAGGGTTGAAGGTGTTGTTCTCAAAAAACATCTTCAACTTCAGGTTGCGGCCAAAGGAAATGACATCAGAGACTAAGGAGAACTGGTCTAGGTGAGAAGTAGGAGTGAAAGTAAGGCCTTTGGACAAAATGCTCAATTCAGGTTCGGAGAGGGTGTGGTTTGATAGGTTATACACGGAATGGTTGGAAGGATTGACTGTTTCCGTGGGTTTGACACTTGCGGGGGATGGGTTGGTACACAGTTTTTTGGGAAGAACAGGGAGTTGGCCAATGGGTGTGGGTATATTAAGAAGGTCAGCTAGGTTAGGTTTTGGGCCTATAAGAGGATAGGTGGATTCAAGGGTTAGGCCTAATTTGAAGGAATCCAACTGTTTGGAGGGTTTGTAAGTAGAGTTTGGAAAGTTTTTTTAGTTTGGTTTGGTTGAGTTTGGTTAGCAGGTTGTTGGCAGTGGTAATAGTATTGGTAAGTTCATTGATAAGATGGGGATTGGTGGATATGATCAGTTCATAGCAGGCAAGTAGGCTAGTAACAGTTTTATTGTGTTCTTCTTTGTACAGATTAAGGATGGTTTTAAGGATATGAAGGGAGTGACCATTAGATATTTCCAGGATTTTGTTGTGCATGTAGGAAGGCATAGCAGATATGGCAGGTTTAGAGGTTAGGCCTAGGGGGACAATTTCTAGGGCCAAACAATTAGAAAGAAAGGAAATATGGCTGGATAATTTGGCTAGATGGAAGGAGTGGTTTTTGAATTGTTTAAGCCAGCACTTAGGAAGATTCATGATGGAAGAGGACAGGAAGGCAGAATACAACACAAATGGAAAACAATTGTAAAAGGGAAAAATGACTTTACAATTTTAGGTTAGGTTAAAGGGCACTAGGCCAGGAATTAGTATATTAGAGAGATAGGACATCAGCAAACTTACCTTAAAAGACAAGTTCACTAACATCAGAGTAGTAGTCACAAACACAAAATACACAAAAGCTCACAAATTTTCAACACCACTGGCATTTTCTTCAGGTGAGTAGAGGGAGAGAGAGAGAGACACTGAAATGACTTCCACTATTGCTGGGTAGGTGGCTGTGGTGGGGGGGTGTACATCCATAGAGCAACACTCAGGTGTAGATGCAGTATTTCAGTTAGTATATATATATAAAAATATAAATGAAGTTTGCTGATGGGGAAGGGGTTGAAGGGAAGTGGTCTATCTTATGTTCAGATTAGGTGGGTCACGGGATTTTGTTATCCATTGGTGTGCTAATTCCATCCTTCGGAGTTGGGAACTATTGGCATGGGAAGGAAGGGATCTGATTACCTTAGTGGTGTAACACTGATCAAAATTTTGATTATGGAGAAGAGTGCCTGCCAAATCCTGCTTATCAATGAACAGCCTACTCCACCCCAGTTTTATATCCTACCCAAAATCCATAAAGGCACCATCCCTCCCCCTGGTAGGCCTATTGTGGCCAGCTATAATTCTGTTACCGAACGCATCTCTGCCTTTGTAGATGATAAACTCCAACCTCTAGTACGACAACTTCCTTCCCACGTCCAGGACACCAATCATTTCCTTAGTCTCCTCTCCAATCTTCCCCAACCTCTACCCCTTAACACCAAACTGGTTACCATTGATGCTACTTCACTGTACACCAATATACCCCACGCTCATGGCTTAGCTGCTATTGAGTATTTCCTCAATACACGCCCTCCAAACACCAAGCCTAGCACTTCCTTCCTAGTTCAGCTGACTCAATTCATCCTTGAAAAAAACCACTTCCAAAGTTCTGGCATTAACTACCTCCAGATCAAGGGTACCGCTATGGGTACCCGCATGGCCCCTTCCTATGCCAACCTGTTCATGGGGAAATTGGAGAAGACTTTCCTTCAAAAACAACCCGTCCAACCCCTCTGCTGGCTCCGTTTCATCGATGATATTTTCATGATCTGGACTGACTCCGAAAACAATCTTGAAACCTTCCTTCAAAGCCTACAAAACTTTTCATCACTGAATTTCACCTGGCAATCCTCTTCTGAACGCATAGTCTTCCTTGATATTGAAATTGGATTGGAGGACGGTGTCCTTCAAACTGATATTCACATCAAACCTACCAATAAACAACAATACCTTCACTATACCAGCTGTCACCCCAACAACACTAAACGCTCCCTACCCTATAGCCTAGCCACCCGTGCCAAACGTATCATTTCCTCTCCCAGAAACCTAAATCAATACAACAACCAACTTGTCAGTGCTTTCCAAAAGAGAGGTTACCCTACCAACCTTGTTAAAAACCAAATCCGTTTAGCCCAGTCCCAAAACCAACCCCAAACCAGAAGCAGTTCCCAATGCTTACCCCTTATCACTAATTACCACCATGGCCTACAAAAACTCAACAAAATCCTGAAAGATGGCTTCAACATCTTAAAAGCTTCCCCCCACACCAAAGATCTCCTTGAAAAACCTCCTACTGTAACTTTCAGACAAAACAAAAACCTCCGCCAGATCCTGGTCCATCCTAAGTTACCTGATCCCAACATCCTGACCTGTCCTAAAGACCAGCAACCACCCGGTTCCAATCCTTGTAACAAGAAATCTTGCAAAACCTGCCCTATTCATCTCTCAGCCACATCTTTTACCAGCTCCACTACCTCCTTAACCTACAAGATACCTGGAAACCACTCCTGTGATTCCACCAATCTAATTTATCAACTCCAGTGCCAGCACTGTCCTGCCCAATATATTGGCCTTACCAGTGAAACCCTTCGTAAACGCATGAATGGCCATAGACATGATTGCAAAGTCCAAAATCCTGAAAAACCTGTCTCTGCCCATACTCTTCTCCATAATCAAAATTTTGATCAGTGTTACACCACTAAGGTAATCAGATCCCTTCCTTCCCATGCCAATAGTTCCCAACTCCGAAGGATGGAATTAGCACACCAATGGATAACAAAATCCCGTGACCCACCTAATCTGAACATAAGATAGACCACTTCCCTTCAACCCCTTCCCCATCAGCAAACTTCATTTATATTTTTATATATATATACTAACTGAAATACTGCATCTACACCTGAGTGTTGCTCTATGGATGTACACCCCCCCAC
This sequence comes from Stictocephala bisonia, assembly GCA_035578905.1. Classification (NCBI taxonomy): domain Eukaryota; kingdom Metazoa; phylum Arthropoda; class Insecta; order Hemiptera; family Membracidae; genus Stictocephala; species Stictocephala bisonia. The sequence goes on along the minus strand of JAQJVL010000467.1, from coordinate 422,057 downwards.
CACAGCCACCTACCCAGCAATAGTGGAAGTCATTTCAGTGTCTCTCTCTCTCTCCCTCTACTCACCTGAAGAAAATGCCAGTGGTGTTGAAAATTTGTGAGCTTTTGTGTATTTTGTGTTTGTGACTACTACTCTGATGTTAGTGAACTTGTCTTTTAAGGTAAGTTTGCTGATGTCCTATCTCTCTAATATACCAAGTCTAAATAAATAAACTCTAATATCTACGTTCATCATAAAAACCTTTCATTTTTCAAAATTCACAATAAAACTAGAAGCATAATTAATTTCAGAATGTTAGCTAAGTTGTAAACAGAATGGAATTTTTCCACAAGGTGTTCTTTATTATGCAGGAAGTGGTAAGAAAGTGTTGACAAACAAAGGTGGAGCTCAGGTGGAAAGGACGTCTGGATTCTTGAACAAATACTGAATGGCTTTAATTCACTGCCTTTGCAAGTGAATTCCTATTCATTAATGTTATCTGTCTCTTTTCACTTGCTGCTAAGGAAGTGCCCAGACTATGGGCGAACATTTTCTGACTTACATATTTTGTTTATCTCGTGGCCAAATCAATAGAACCGAGAACCGACCCATCCCTATTAAATATTATAATTTAATCATACCTCAGATTCAATGAAAAACTGCACCAGATCACGTATAAGTGGTGTGTTAGGTAAGCGCTTCTTGCCACGCTTAGTGCGTACTGTCGCCCCTACATCTTCTGGCACAAACAGACGTTCATTAAGAAACTCACCAGCTGCTTGTGCCACAGCTCGATGACTTGAGTACACCAGCTCATAGACATGCTCACAATCCTTATCTGTCAGAATGTCGCGATGATGCCTGCATCAAAAATTGCCTTTAGTCAAATTTTTAACTGAAACACTTTTTTTAATTATGCTAACCCCAAGTGCAACACAACTAAAAATTATTACACAGTTAAATAATTGTAGAAGAATTTAAATATTGAAATAATTCAGTCCTAGTTAGGGACGGGTTGATACAAATTTTAATTCTGATACAGATTTTTATTCCAGAAAATCAATCCCGATTCCAATTACTAAGATTACCAAATTCCTAAAAAAAGTAAAACGTCATAATCCCTCAAGTAGCTTTTACATAATAGTGTTACTATATTTTATTTCTATCAAGTCCCGTAGCCAGTTAAAATGGAGTTGACCATAAATTATTGGGATACAACTTGTCTAATGGCCAAGAGATCACATTTTTATATGAATCCATGTATATATTTTAACAGAGGAAACATTATTTTTCAAATCCAATTCAAATTATTACATATTGATTCCCAAAATGTGATCAATTGATTATTTACAAATTAAATAAACATAATTTTTAATTCCCATTACATGTAATGTGTTAAGTTTATTCAATCACATTTTATTTCATATCAATTAATATAACAACAAAATATAACATGTAAAACAGTCAAAATAGTTTGCCAAGAACTTATAATACTTCTTTTTAAATATTATTATTAATAATAATATCATAACTGCTTGTTTGAATGCAGCTATGGAGCATCTTACAGCTGATTCTAAGGCATATTGAATCTTATTATGTATGCTTCTCAGCATTTCTGCAGCGCTTTAATAAACTTACATTTTATTGTGTGTCTTAGTAATATATACCGTTTCTCCCTTTACGAGCTCATTTTTTATTACAATACACTCCACTTGCTGCTTACGAAGATATAAGTTAAATTAGAAGGTTATAATACCAAAAGTCACATCTCATTATAATCAGTTTCCAATATTATTTATAGTTAACAGTCTCACAGTTTTGACAGAGGATGAAGTACCTCATTTTAAATCTAAACGTAATTTATTGTTTAAAAACTTACTTAAGTATACTAATGACGAGTCGTACTGCCTGCACAGCGACATCATACTCCTTGTCCAGAGTCATAGCTACAATCCTGTCCTTGAATTTGCTGGTGAACAATTCCAACTTCCCTTTCAGTTCCTCAGAGGCATACAATGGTTGCAAAGCCTGAAATGATTTTTTTTTTTAGTTTTCTTTGTTAACCCTAGATTGTGAGCATCAGGTGAACAAATGTGTGCTCACTATGTCTAGGTTCTTATTTCAGCGCTGCGCAAACCTTTTTTGTAAAAATCATAAAAAATAATGGTTTTGTTATCGTATGTAAATGTTATCATAACGCTTTTCTTCTCAAGAACTGTACTTTTACATACTACCATCAACACTTCCAAAAATAATTAGTAAATAATTACTGTCATGAAAAGATTGAAAACATTTTTAAAATTTTGTACGTAAATTATAACTTATAACACTCCTTAAGAGCACTAAAGAATTTTTATAAATAATTCCAAGATAGCCAAATTGTTTATTATTTACTGCACTATAGTAATATGTTGTTACATTTTAGATAAACTAGTAGGTTTTTTTTGAAGTGTTTGTTTACAAAAACGCAAAAATGTGCAAAGATACAGTATGATCACTGTAGGTAATCAAATAGTACATGTAAAAACTCAAAAAAATCATCATTGAATAGACAAGAAAAAGTTGTTTAGGAAAAATAGTCATATTGTACCCATACACAAATTTTTATATTTTTAGTTTACTGGGAAAATAAAAATGTTACTACAGAAACTAAAAAGTTCAGTGAAAAATTACATAACAATCCAAAAATAAGGGGTATGTATATTTTTTTATAACTTTTTGCTACACTGATCAACTCTACAACTCTCTGTCTATCTAGCTATTTTTTTAAAAATTGTATATCTCAATAAATAAATTATTAGCTCAACTTTTATCAACAGTATACATTATGCCGTACCTCGCTTTTAGGAAATCATGTAAACAAAGGTATACAAAAACTTTTTTGTAAAATATCCTATGCAGCTAAGAGAATGAAATTTGTTTTGCTGGATAGAGTACTTCATTCTTTACAGACTGACATTTGGTACACCTTATTCCATCTTCTGGTTATTCTTCAGTGATATGTCAAACATCGGCAATTTTACTCCCTCCAGACCTCCGCCGGCCGGGAATCGAGCGAGATTTTCGAGTTGCACGTTCTAATTTTACTTCCTATATTTATAAAATAGCATAACGAAATTATTAAATATCTGATATGTATAGAACAGAACATTTTGCGTCGATTGGTACCAACTTTGTAATGATTGTTTGATAATAAACATATGTTTTATTGATTTTAATGCAAAAGCATAAATTAGAAGGGGTTTCTCGCTCTTAAAAGGGGTTTTGTGAACAGCATAAATTATGCCGTTCCTCGTGATCTAGGGTTAAAGTTATTACTAGAAATATCAGCAATTAAAGTACTCATCAATAGTATGCTACTTGTTGATGCTAAGTTCACCAAACCAGCATGACAGTTTTTGTTTTTCAAAATTAATATCATTATCATTGATTCATTAATATCATTAAGATCAGTTATTGGTTAACCTTGAATGTTTCATTCTAGATAAAAAAAACTATTATTGTTTACCATACAAGCTATAGTACACTTCAGCTGTGTACTATACATTATCAGCTAACTAAACTTAGATATCACTTCTATAAAACTGGCTAGAATCCTGCTTTCTTATTTATTTTACAGTTAAAAAATTATTGTGGGCAGGTGGTATTGAAAATCAGACAATTTAGTAACAATTTATTTGGTTTCCTACTGTAATTTTTGTTTCTTAAAACACTAGAAGCGTTAGAAATTATCAGCAATTTTACCAATCATGAACAATCCAATCCCAACAAAATACCTTAAAAACAAAAGTATTTTAAATTACTGAGATATTTTGTAGCATATTACAATAACTAAGGCAATTGATTAAGATGTATTTAATTTTAATTACATTTTAATTCAAATATACTACATGTACCAGTATATATTTATTTTTAAAGTTTTAAAAATGTTTTACATTCGAAGTGGTAACATTAATACGAACATATTTAGCTATAAAACTAGAGCCAACTCGTTAGGGCTATTTATAAGACCAAAAGTAAATAAAATTATTTTTAGGAAATCATTTTTATTTTTAGGACCTAAAGTGTTTAACTTGTTACCTGTAAAAATAAAAAATAGTAAGTTTCAACATATTTTAATGTAAACTGAAGGTTTGGCTTCTACAACAAAATAACCTAGACCAAATCTTAAGCGTTTTACAATAGTGGTTATTTTAATTTCAATATCACATTGTTTTAGATGTATAAATATGATAGTTTAAGTAAATTCTTATGTAGATTATTTTATTTGAAAGGCACTGTTTTATTCTTTTGTTGTACAGTACTTGTGTGTATGTATGTATGTATATGTATATATATATGTATGTATATTGTCTCTTAATAAATTTTGTTGTAATTTTGGTTTTAAGGAAATTTTAGTTTTTATTATTATTTTAGCATAGTCTAGAAGAGCAAAAACTTTCCAAACATTCAAAGAGTATAATTTTATTAGTAATATAGTGAATTTTTATTTTCTCAAGATAGATAACGATAACTAATCAGTAATTGTTACTATAGAAAAGGAATGTTTCGATCAGCACGCTGCAGCGAGCCTAGCCGCTTAATTATTATATCTGTTGTTTTTTTTTTTTTACTGACTGTTCAATGTTATTATAAAGTTGATATAATCTGAGCTGTCATCACTTATCAGGAAACGGATGACAGTAATTCCTAGAGAAATACATGTATTTTGTTTCTGTTAAAATTGGTGGAATAGATACATTCTTATTCTTATATATATATATTTGTAACAAGTAAAATGTTATGTCATTTTGGACTATGTATTTAGTAATTATGTATAAATATTTTAACCCTTAAAATGCGGAATATGATTATATGCGCTTGTGCACAATTGCTCATAATGCGGTATCCTTATATTTTACACGAGACAATACTTATAAACCTAGATTAATGTAAATACGCAGCAGCGAGCTCTACAGTTCAAGGTCAACACTAGTTTTAGGTTGTTATTCTGAATCATATGAACTGGTTACTACGCAATGACTGTAATAAATATGACGTTTTAACTTATCGCTGCCATTTTCGAGGTTACTACTAACACTCGATGCATATATATGCAAAATGTGAAAGCTCAGAGCTCAGTCGCTTGTTGTTTGTTGTGTTTCAAATGTAATTACTAAACCTTGTTTGAGTAAAAAATTTTTATAATTTGCCCTTCACTTTATATTTTTGTCCATAATTTAACTATTTGTCCATAATTTAACTATTAATTTTTGTCCAGTATTTGTTATAATTTAACTAGGCCTAGTGTAGATAAATTACTTTTTTAAATTTTAATGCAATAACAGCTTTTTATTATTTGAAACGTATATTTTTTTTAATAAGATACAATTTTTATATAGTTTTCATTAAATACAATGAAAACTACGTAAAAATTTATCTTATTTTTTTACTAACCTTGCAATAAACTGCTTAAAAAAGAAAAAGTGTAGCTTTACAAAAATAAAAAATATAAATACAAAAAAAATGTGCATTAATTGCAAAATTACAAACAACTGCTTAGCACTTTAAGAGTTAAAAGGCAGTGGAAGCCAAAAATGAATAGAAAGATATGCAACTTTAAATATTTGTTTACTTTCAAAGAAAAAATTTGTTTTACCTGTAAACATTTCAGTCTAACTTCTCCTACTTTATCGTGAAGTGTCCAACCAATATACTTCAAGTAAGAATCATCCAAAAAATTCTGATGAAACTTTTTCATCCAAACACCTATTTCTGCCATACAGATGGATCTTATTTCTGGAAGGGTATCCCTGAAAATAAATTATAAACAAATATTACAAAGGATAGTCTATGAAAGTGTGCTATTGTCAGTGTAGATTATTTGTGTTACAATAGCAATTGGCTTGTCCTTGCCAGCAGAAATCATAAGATGTTGCCGTCCATCCTTCGTAGGTATTTTTAATGTACTTAGTAATTGACTATCCATCAACTGACATAACTGAGCTCAGTTTTAGCCTCTGCAAACTAGCTATAGTTTTTCAAGAGGAAGTCAGACAAACATAGATTTGGGCCTTATGGGCAAAACAATCTAATTGAACTCAGACAGCCAAGCAGCACTAAGGTCACTTGCATCTTTCAACTTCATCTCAAGTCTAGTTTGGGACTATGATGGGGTTCTTAAAACGCTGGCGCGTTCCAATAGAGAAATCCTATCATGGGTGCCAGGTCACACACGTGGTACTGGGAAACGAGAGGGCTGATGACTGTGCCAAGAGAGGCGCTGAGGAACCTCTCATTGGCCCAGAGCCGTCATGCGGGATTGCTCTTAGCCTCGCCAAGAGGGTTTCCTCTACATGGGTCGCTGGCAAGCACCAGGAGACCCGAGAGGCAACACCAGGTAACAAGCAAGCAAAGGAGGTCCTGTTGGGGCCATGTACCATGCTGAATAAAACTCATGTACGTGCCTGAGGCCCATGTACCAGAAAAAGTTGTTATTTATGTTAGTAAAATTAAAAGTTAATAAAATTAAAAATGCAATATAATTTCAATTATTACAACTCAGATGTTTTAAGTTGTATCTGTTGAAGGTAAGCACTTAAGGTTCATCAATATTATATGGAACCACTTACAGGACAGTTGCAATCGCTTTTAAAGGAACAAAATAGACTGATTGAAACCCAGATACTAGGTTTAATTATGAAAATGGCTCTGAAAAATTAAGACAGTTGTAATATAACTGCAATTGTTTAAAGATTGGGTGAAAAACTTTACATAAAATAGACCTCAATATAATGTGAATTTGAGGAACTAACTATAATCTGCTTCATTGGGCAGATAAAGAAGTATAAATGAACTACATATCTTACATAAATACAAGCACATTGGACAATGATGTATACTTATACAGTAGACTCGCGATAATCTGACAGAGTTGGGACCGGAACTAATTATAACCTGCTTCATTGGGCCAACAGAAGTATAAATGAACTACATATCTTACATAAATACAAGCACATTGGACAATGATGTATACTTATACAGTAGACTCGCGATAATCTGACAGAGTTGGGACCGGAACTAATTATAACCTGCTTCATTGGGCCAACAGAAGTATAAATGAACTACATATCTTACATAAATACAAGCACATTGGACAATGATGTATACTTATACAGTAGACTCGCGAAAATCTGACAGAGTTGGGACCGGAACTAATTATAACCTGCTTCATTGGGCCAACAGAAGTTTAAATAAACTACATATCTTACATAAATACAAGCACATTGGACAATGATGTATACTTATACAGTAGACTCGCGATAATCTGACAGAGTTGGGACCGGAACTAATTATAACCTGCTTCATTGGGCCAACAGAAGTATAAATGAACTACATATCTTACATAAATACAAGCACATTGGACAATGATGTATACTTATACAGTAGACTCGCGAAAATCTGACAGAGTTGGGACCGGAACTAATTATAACCTGCTTCATTGGGCCAACAGAAGTTTAAATAAACTACATATCTTACATAAATACAAGCACATTGGACAATGATGTATACTTATACAGTAGACTCGCGATAATCTGACAGAGTTGGGACCGGAACTAATTATAGCCTGCTTCATTGGGCCAACAGAAGTATAAATGAACTACATATCTTACATAAATACAAGCACATTGGACAATGATGTATATTTATACAGTAGACTCGCGATAATCTGACAGAGTTGGGACCGGAACTAATTATAACCTGCTTCATTGGGCCAACAGAAGTATAAATGAACTACATATCTTACATAAATACAAGCACATTGGACAATGATGTATACTTATACAGTAGACTCGCGATAATCTGACAGAGTTCGGACCGGAACTAATTATAACCTGCTTCATTGGGCCAATAGAAGTATAAATGAACTACATATCTTACATAAATACAAGCACATTGGACAATGATGTATACTTATACAGTAGACTCGCGATAATCCGACAGAGTTGGGACCGGAACTAATTATAACCTGCTTCATTGGGCCAACAGAAGTTTAAATAAACTACATATCTTACATAAATACAAGCACATTGGACAATGATGTATACTTATACAGTAGACTCGCGATAATCTGACAGAGTTGGGACCGGAACTAATTATAACCTGCTTCATTGGGCCAACAGAAGTATAAATTAACTACATATCTTACATAAATACAAGCACATTGGACAATGATGTATACTTATACAGTAGACTCGCGATAATCCGACAGAGTTGGGACCGGAACCACGTAGGATTACAGAACCTATTCTATTATGGATTAACGAGCCTATAATGGAAAACGTATTTTACAACTGAGGAAAAGACAAATATAAAATGCTTCGTGTCAAAAATTGTTTACCAGAATGAAAACTACGTAATAATTGTAAACAAAACTTACCACTATGATAAAACACTCCTACTTGCCTGGCCATTATTTAAAATAAAAATGTTTTATAAGAGTTTAAAAAGTACAGTATAGTTTATGACATTGAGTGTACAAATTATAAAACACTTATAACTAAATTTAAATGTCTTAAATACACATGAACTTTATTGCTTGAAATAGTTATTGATTGTCTTCTGGGATTGGTTTTTAAAAGAATAAGTCATCACTTTCTCTTTCTGGGATTGGTTTTTAAAAGAATAAGTCATCACTTTCTCTTGGAGATTTTTTAACCAGGCGATATTCTCCAATTCTACGCCTTTCTTTTAAAAATAGAATTGTAGCAACCGATATTACTGCATCACAGCTGATGGTAAACGTCTTAGCTGGCCCAGCCTCCTTGATTGCGTCACTGTCATTGTCATCCTGACCTACAATCTTGTCTACGATATCTTAATTGCTCAGATCAGCGTCAAGCTCAGTCTCAGTTAACCATTTTAATATATTATTGTACAACTCCTTCCGATTAAATTTGGTGCACTTACCGTTTTCTTCATTACTTCTCTAACCTGTCAAAGTATCTTCATGGCTGTCGGATTACCAAATCTGTCGGACTGACAAATATCAGACTAACGCGAGTCTACTGTACTAGTATATTGTTTTTACTTTAAAATCCGTATTAACTTATCACCTGAGAGATTAGTAAATTATGAAAAATGAGCTGTACTGCTGTTAGACATACTCACATCACTAATATTATTCGGAAGAGCAGGGATCCATTCTTTTTTACCACAGAAAATTAATGAACAACCACATTTGTTTCTGTTAAATATTAAAACATTCAATACTTAATTCATTAAAGTAATTTTATGCTTTAAGGTTTAATACTGAAATATCTAATAGCAGAAGGCCAACTGTTGTTCCATGGATTGCCGAGCCAAGGCCAAGTGAAGGCTTGGGACTAGTCACAACTAGTATTATACTGTCAATAACAAGAAACAGTTATAATTATCATTGATACCAATAACATGAGGAAATACACCATTAGTGACAATTTTTCTATTTTGGATTTTTTACAAAAAACTAACCTGTATCTATGGACAAAGACAGATTTAAACATATATGTCAACATATTTTTTATTTCGTCCATATTTTCCTCCAGTTCCTGCCTCTTTGCCATCAGGGACTCCAGCCGATCACTCGCCCGCTTGTCTCTCGCTTTTTGTCTCTCAGCCTCATACTGCCGTTGTGTATTGTCCAAATTGATGGACACAACCAATGCAACATCCACTAATGCTGTCATTAGCTTCATTGCTGTAAATGGTCAGAAAAATTATTATCCAAATACGATTCATTGGTTCATAACAATAATGAACTCAAATTATTATATATAGTAGGATAGGTTGAGTTAAAATTTGTTAATATCAAGAGATGAGGTAGGGACCTACATATTTTATGCTAGATTCCAGTGACGGGATTATCGAATACTCTGTATTCGTATACCCAGTAATATTTGTATAAGTATTCATATAAAAGTATTCACTACTTCTACTATTACAGTACTCAGACGTACTTGCTTCTGTTGTTTGAATCACTATCCTCAGTGGCCTTAGTCCCCCCCCCCCCCCACTCCAAATATTACTTATTTTGCCTGTCCATACCTGTACGTTTGACAGAAAGAAATATATTTGACATTTCAACATTTCTATCATTTGTGTGTCAGGCGTCTGTCTGTTTGCATTTGTATAGCTTGAATTACTATTAATAAAACTATTGACAATTTGATTAACATTTAAAATATTAATACAGTTTATATTAATATTAATACAGACTATTAATACAGTCAAAACTCCAATAAAAAACTGTTTATAGTACAATAAACTCTCTGAAAAAATCAAATAAAACAAAAATGAGTAAATATACGTGTGGAGTTTGTACCATAGGCTGTAAATACTCCTCTGTATTGTGTAAAAACTGCAAAATATGGTTTCATGCAGAATGCGTTGGCATTTTGATATTTGACTACAAAAAAATATAAGCAATGTAAAACATGTTCAACAGGCATAACAAATGAGATAAACAGTTTATCAAATACTACATAGATTACTGAAACAGTTTTAAATACTTCAATATCTAGTGTTAAAGATAGGAATATAATGGTAAATATTCCTGAGTCCGAAGACATTTTTTCAAGCGAGGATATTGATAACTTTGAAGCCAATGTCAGTCTGAGAGAGTTATCTGAAACTTTCAATCAACTGCAGTTTGAAAAAAATGTGGCTGTAGCATCTGTGGTACGAATAACAGAAGAAGCCGAGGATAGTATTTTAAGTCTAAAGAAAAAACTGAATCTCTTGAAAAAGAAAACACCTGGTTAAAAGATGAAACTAAAAACATAGATAATCAGATCATAAAGCTGACAAACGATGACCGATTTGTATCAAGACATGTAGCAACTGAATGTGATTTAGGTAAATCAGTCAACAACAAAGAATTAGTTCAGTTTCTAGAAAAAAACTCTGAAAATAAAGTTAGCAAAACTCTGTTACAGCAAAAAATTAAGGATCTAGGACGTGAAAAGAATATTTTAATGGTACTATATTACCATTTCCCTTACCCGATCAACAAACATTAAAAGAATTGGACATTGGACATGGAAGAAAAATAAAAAATTTAGAAGACAAGTATTGTGAGGATAATACAGCTAAACATTTAATTATAGAAATGCTCACGGCAGACACAAATAACGGTCCAAGCAGAAATTGTTTACAAAAGGACAATACTCAACATCGAGCAAATCCTACACCTTTCACTGAGCTACAAAATAGACACCAACATATGAATAGGCTTACAAAAATTAATAGTGAATTAACTAAAAAACAACTTTCAAAATTGACCTTTTTTTACTGCCAGGGATATGATTTAGCATTATTTTTAAGAAATCAGTCAAATGAAAAATATGATGTGTCAAGCCATATCATGCCAGGAGCTCCAAATGAGACTGTACTTGACACAACAACAAGTAGCACAGTTTTTCAAAGCTTGACAAATAAGGATTGGTGTTTAGTTATGTGGGGAGGAAATAATATATATAATAATTGTTTGTATGGTAAAAACTAACTATAAAAGGAGTTATGATCTATATAAAAACCAGAATAAGTAAATTTACACACACTAACCTCCTGCTATCAACCATACCATACAGATATGACCTCAGAGAAAACACAATGATAAAAAGGATAAACACCCAAATTAGAAATATTGCCCAACAAAATAGTCATATACTTATAGTGAGTGACCTTCATCTTCTGGAAAGGCGTTATCATACAGGTCATGGCTTGGACATCTCGAGAAGAGGAAACAAACATGTATCAAGACTTGTGAGAGAGCTGATTGAGGAACAGTGCTTCGCATTACCTTTGTCATCCCTACAAGAATTTCCTCCACTTCCAGCACCCAAAACAGTAATGGTTGACTAGTTTACAGTGATAACGAGCTGCTAAGTGATTTACCTGAAGAGACAACCACCCTGCAGGAGACCGGCCAAATAGTGAGCCAGCCAATTGCCACTTTCGTAGAGATCAACCAAAATATTCAGAATTTTCAAAATAAGAATTTGTGTGATTTAAACTTCTTTCCGATGGTCTACTCCAATCCATCTTAATTCATAATCAACTTTTAGAATTAAATGTCATAAAAGAAAACCAGAATTATATTTCACGTAACTTGAATAAATTTCATAGCTTTAAAGATAAAGAATCTGCTACAGGAAAACATGACCCTTCTGTTTCATATTTCACCAAAATATTCAACATTTATACTCCCGTAAAGAATAAAGGCCACCCCTCCCACTACAACTACACAGTTCAAATCCAACCATTCTATTTGTGCCACCTTTTATTTTGACTGTTTCAAGCATTCCCAAATGAAATTTTTTAATGTATAAAAAACAAGTTAACAAGTTGGAATTGTCAAAATAACAGTACTAAGAATTAAAAAATTACAGACTAAAATAACAGAGTTGTTAGAGAAAAAATAGATCAAAAATAATTGTACTATGTATATAAGAATGCAGAATATATGGTAATCTACTGACCAGCCAGAGTTGCAGTGTGTCGAAAGGCTCGAACTTGTGAGTCCGAGAGACCTGTCAGTAAGGAAATAACATTGTCCATTAAGTATTGATCATAGATAATGGAATACTGACATTGTTTCACTAGTTGGGCCACAAAATCACAGAAGTTCTGCCGGAACTTTTTCCATTGTTGACCAGTCATGATTAAAGGATATTCACCACTTTCCTAAAAACATCATAGTTAGTTAAATACAACTGCATATTATGTTTTGGCTGATTTTAAAATAACCAGAAACTTAATAAAATAGGTTATCCTTTGTATTCCCCCCCCCCCTTAATTAGCATATTATGTTAAAAGTTCATAGAAATTAAAACAAGAAACGTGTCACACATGTTCAATATTTGTAGAAGATTTTATATGTATTTTGTTGATTGATTTTAGTAAAACCACGTTTACAATCCTCAAACTAAAGGGATTCAAAGAGTAAATCTCTTTTTGAAAGGGAAGACTAATGACAGTTCTTTGATTGACTCAATCATAGCCCAGGAACAATGGCTATGGCTTTGAAATAGACACTTTAAGTAGTATTCAGGGCTGGACCTACGAAGTAAGCCACACCAATTTAACATGATTTGGTTTCTAAAATGTTTGTTTCATTTAATATGGGTTATATTTGAACTATATGAGGACAGTGGTAGAAAAGCCTATGTAATATTTTAACCCTTTGCATACATAAATTATTTTATACCCTATTTTAAAGTAATGTGTAATTATGTAAAAAAAAAACGTTTTATTGAAATGTGAGGTTATTTTTTTAAGTTTTAGAAACATAAAGGAGCATTAAAAAATACAGATTTATATTTAAAGTAAAAATTATAATTTTTTATGATATTTTATTGTAGATGTACAATTATAATGAAAAGTACAAACATAAAAAATGTTCAACATTATGGTTGAAACTTTTAACAGTACCTGTCATTAATGATATAATAATAACTACCCCAAAATAATTGAAAACTATAAAATAAAGAAAAAGAACGATAAGTGATGAAAACAATGTGCTTGGGTGTAATGACATACCGAGGATATTTCCATTTTACATGTGTGCAAAAGCAGGAGACAATGACGGTGCCGCGCCCATGCATGCAACGATTGGCTGTCCCACCCCTTTTCATTCATAGACGATTTATGTTTTTGACAGGCTGAGGGAGTTAGCTTAAGACATATATAAGTTGATGCTGTACTCTAGCAGTAGTTTTTGGAACTATGCCTTACACTATCGACAGAAATATTTCATTTCTATATATTAGTTTACCCCGTTTGAGGTAAAGTGAAGGCTGGGTATACATCCGTTTGATGCGTACGAAGGGTTAAATAATATTATGTAATTATTGGTTTACCGTTGGGCAAAATGTGAATTAGGCATTTATGGGTATACATGGTGAGAGATATAAATATTATTTTTGAACTCCGTTATCAATGGGATTGGCCACCGGCCACCACAATATTATTATGTTTTATATAGTGTAGATACATCATAATATCTAAGAGGTGATGTCCAGTACATGTTACCATTCACTGTGAATTTTATGGGATAATCTAAACCATTTTTTATTTTGTCATCTAAATTAAAGATAATTAAACTGTTTTACTTTTGTAACAGAAAAATATTATTTTTATAGTAAGTTTATTGTACAAATATAATTAATTCATGTACACCAAGTATTTTCCCTCAATTTCTTTCATTTACCTAAAATACAACAAAACCTTACTAATTTCACTAGTTTAACCCTTTTACCGCCGGCGCCCATAGCGTTGGGACGTGCGAGAACCGCCAAGGTATTTTTTGATAAAACGTGAGCTTTTACTAGAACTATTGTAGAATTTTTATTTTTAGAGGTATCAGAATGATTTTTTTTGTTTTTCTTGTCATTATATGGGCTTGTTGGCAATGACTTAACATATCATATTTTGTTATTTCTATAATAATTTTTTTTCAAAAAAACTAGTTCAAAATTACAAAAAAATTCCACTTTGAACCTATATAAGTGGTTGACAAAAAAATCTTAGATACATTTGTGTTTGTTTATCTGATTCTACATATATTTGTTAGTCTAACAAACAAATAACCTCATATAAACACACTGCAAACAAACACCAAGACTGAACACTGAGTAACTGACAGCTTGAACAATTCGTATCAGCTGTCTGGTAAACCACTAAAGTTTTTTTCCCAAAGACTATCGAAAAAATATTGCGAGTTATACAATGGACTATAATTATGTTTAATATTGTCTTCTAATGTCATTAACAAAAATTTTGGTGGTTTTAGTTCATTATCAAGCAATTAAAACGTAAAATACTACGCGTCCGTACTGTACGGACGTCGGCGGTAAAAGGGTTAAGTTTGTAATATCATTAACACTAATAGAACACAGTAAAATAATTTTAATTTCCCATATAAACTACAAATTTTCAAATAAAAATACTTATAAATTTATAAATTACATCGAATATAGTATACAACAAATTATTAATAGTCGTAACATTTACGTATGTTTAATAACAATGCAAATTTAAGGAAGGCTAGTAATCAACGGTTAAAACATTTAACTTACTTCATCAAATTCTTCAGTCATTTTTCTTATGATTGCTGCATGTTCCATCTGAGCAGCCATTTGAGCTGTAATTTTTCCTTTGCAGCCGGCTGCATGGATAAAAAATTGCATTAAGGCTACAAGAGCTGTGTCTCTATTGACCTTATAAGCTTCTATCCAGTCATCAACAATCACCTGTTAAAAAAAAAACAACAATTAGTTAAAAAATTTATCCTTTGCAGGAATAAAAAAAAAGTGATATACATTTTTTAGTACAACAACCTTCTTTTAAATTCTTAATTTCAGATTATGTTATAAGGCACTAAACCTAGAATTATAATAATAGAGTATACAGGGCATCAGCAAACTTACAAGAGAAAAATAAGTCTACAAAAAAATTTCGCAAAAATCAAACAAATACATTAAAACACATACAAATCTAAACTCAAGTTCCATTTTTACAGTTAAAAATTGTACTTTCATATGTTTAGTTGTTGTGTTTGCGTTATTTGATTTATTAAGTTTATTTATTTTGTCAGCAATTAAGTTTGCATCTCTCCTACCATATACAAATAAATATTACTTAAATAATATAATATCTAAAAATATTTTGATTTTCCGCAATTTTTTTAAATTTAAAATTGTGTTAAATTATATATTTATAACATAACATTTCCTTTAATTTTATTTCATTATAAGGAAAAATAATTTATACAAGTGAGGTATCAATGTATCACTATCTACGTAAATATTAGGTTTGAATTAAAATAAATAAGTTACTTACGCTAAGTGTGCCAATATAGCAAGTTTGAATAATCTCACAACTTTGAAGAGTGCATGAAAACAATTGATCTTTCGTGTAAATTAATCAAAGTAAATTTAATGTAAATATTCAAAGTACAATCCTGCAAGAGCATTTTTCACAATTCTAGGTTAAACCTTGTTTTTTTAATCAAAATGTCAATTTAAGATAGTTTAGTCATGAATGAGAATGATTGCTCCATTGTCCTTTTTTACCAAACTTATGGTATATCATAAAAGATGTGGTTATAGCGAAGACAGATATAGGCCTATTAGAAGCTATGCAATATTTTTGTTATTTTTCATTATAACATAAATTTGATTGAATTTTCACAAAATAACATATCATAGATAATTATCAAAGGTAATAAAATATAATAGATTTTATGATATGTTGCACAATATTCATAAACTCTATCTGTTTATTTATGCTTTGCCACTTAAATATTACCACTTTGTGTAGACAATATGTCAGATATTGTTTACATCGTGAACTGTCCTATTTATATTCTGTTGTCTCTGCTTAGTCCGAGTATTTTATTTGATTGTTTGTATTTGTTTTTTATATATATATATATATTTTTTTTTTTTGAGTTCTCTATTAATACTGTTTATATTTGATTTTTATAAGGCTGTTTGATGCAGCAATTTTTTTTTTTCGATTCGATGCAGCTTTGTGATTCAAAGAATTTCTATTCGAATCAATGCAACGCTATTTGATGCGCACATAAAGAATTTATGGTTTTCTATTAAGTTTTAGAAGCAGTTGAGTAACAATAATACCTTTTGTTACAGGTACCGATCTTGCTAGTACAAAGAAAGATAATTTTTTTTATCAAGCAAATGTTAGCTATTTTTTGTTATATGTATGGAACATTAATATAAAAATTCACTTTACATCATCAAAGTAAGAAGGTCAACTAAAAATAATATGAGGAATGTAAGATGAAGGGATTCACAGAATGCAGTTAGCAGTACTAAAGAACAATAAATCATAATTCTTTTGAAATACAATTTTAGGGCTTAATACATTGTTTAGCACTAAGCACTCTTATGTAATTAAATAACTAAGGACAAATATAGGAAAAGCTAGTAATAAAGAAAGTTGATGGCTCTGTATTATTAAATTCATTAAATTTAAATTCCAATAATTGTACTTTGCTGTTGTTGTGGAAGAGTAGCTGGTCAAAATTTAATTTTTTACAGTTAAAATAATGTCACAGGCAATAAGAAAATTTTATAAAATAATGGAAAACAACTTAATTATTGTTATACACTATCATAGTTGGAAAATGATGACAGCCATATAACTGATTACATTTTAACTTACAATGAGTTGACTGAAATCAATGTTAATGCAAAGTCACACAAGCACAGATAAATAAAGCTTACTATATCACAGAATTTGTTTACAAGAAGCATAATTTTGATTCAAGTACAACAATCTATTATTAAAATTAATCAAACAATATCAACAAATGCAATAAAATATAATTTATTTAATACATTAATTGATTTTTTATATTAATTCTAATTTTAAATATTTTCCGATAAAAAAGTTACAAATATACGTTAATAGAGTTTTTTTTAATAACTAACGTTCAATTATACTTTTTTTAAATGCAAATAATCTTGGCTAAAGTATTTTAGAACACAGTGCCAACGTACTAACTGAATTGAAATCGAAGATAGGGAATTATTGTAAAAAATGCAACAAGTTTGAATTTATAAAAGAAAACAAGATAATACTATGGTTTGATTGGGAAATGTTTTGTTAAAAGGATGGATGGGCCCAGTTAACAAGTCATGATAACGATTGGACCAATGTTATCTGCAATATTCAACTGTTATCAGCAATATTCAGACTGATATCAACTATATTCGAGGTTGAAGACATAATTTATTTCACTATTCCAATTATCTACGTAACAATTTGTATCCCAATATAATGCAGACTAACTGAAATAGATGGACTGTTGGTATGAGAGTGTTCTACGATTCATAATACGCTGCACACACTTAAATAACGATACCCATATGCATTGCTTAATGGACTTTAATAATGCTCATATCAGTTTGAGTTATCTCCGTGCCAAACTCTGTTTGTTATCGTGTTTGTAGATTGCGCTCATGCCTGTCCACTCGGAAGGAAAACATACTCGAGTAATACTCATTTGACAACTATTTTACTGTAAAATATTTTATTTACATCAAAGTAGTAGTTCTATTAGACGCACCAGTAAATATTATAGACGAAAAAAGAATTTTTTCCTAATAATTCGTAATTTTGGCGCATCAGAATAAATCAAGACATTGATATTGCTTATGCATCATGGCACTATCGATGCATCGACATTTTGACTAGTCCTGAATCGAATCATCGATTCGATGCATCGCACACCTCTAGTTATTTATACTTGGGACAAAGTTCTGTTATTTTCTGTCTGTTTAGCATGAAAATACCATCACTGCTCGAAAATTGTGGTTTTTTAGGGTTTTACTTGAACAGCGAATAAATGTCAATTGTTCGTTACTCTAAACTGGAATAACACTTCATCTAGTTGTTTAGAAACATATTCCCTACAGAAAATACATGTAGGTTTACTTTTCAGTTTTTTTTTTTTTACCATGGGTTAGAGTGGCTTGAATTTTTTTTCTTGTTTGACATTTTTAAACTTAGAAGTACAAGAAGGGTGTAATATTTATCCATAGACATTTTCAGACGAAATTAATTTGTTTTCAAAGCCCATTTAGAGTATATAATAAGACTTATGGTTTCTAAAATTTAGCTTTAAAAGTCTATAAACACCTCTAAATAGCCCGGTATTTCTGTCTTTTTGTATTATAGGCTGGTTACGAGAGGGTCAAAAGGAACATGCCAATAGCTTCTTTCTGAAGTCTTAAGTCAAAATTAGCAGTTATGTTTATTGATAAATTAGTTCTAGATACTGTGCTTAATTCTTACGAAAATATTAGTTGTAATCGGTATAAAGATCTGGTATACAATTGTGATTGGCATGACAGATGATAAAGTGCACAGTTTTAACTAACAAAAAAATATTTCAGTAAAATAAAGCATAAAATCATATCTATTATTTTCCTTACTCCAAACTAACATTCTACTGAACAAATGCATACCGGTAGCGTAACTCGTCCATTTCGCACAATCAAGTACAAAGACGAATCTTCATCATTTATTGTTTCTGCATATGACCTCTTTACTCCTTTCCTCCGAGTTGCAGACCGTTCCTCAGCAGGTTTTCTGGCAGGGGTTGCTGCAGGAGGAGGAGCGGGAGGGGTATTATTTTGCTGGTTTGCATCTAGAAACACAAATTTGACCAATGACTTATATACAGCACAGGGACTAAAATCATATTGGTTTAAGAATCTGAGACATAAGTTTTTGACTTTTGTTAATATTGTTTTAACTTTTAAGAAACTATAAAACTTTTTGGAGACCAATACTCTGTGTGCACTTTTATAATCAACTTATATTGCAATTAGAACTATGTTCTCATTTTATTTGTTCAATAAATTTTGTTAACCTAACGATAAAATGTAGGCTATGGCATTCCCTATACTGCTGATAAATACAAGATAATTTTGTTTGTAAAAAAAAACAAAAAAAAACAGTACGTATGTACTCAGAATATAAACTCAATAGAATAGATAGAGGAATTCAAGATACCAAACAGTCACACCAACAATTACATTATTCAGCTGGATCACTGACTGGTGATTACAATGTTACACCAGCGTGTATCACTTCACTCTCATATCACCCATATATTAGTGCTTTACCGATGAAGAAATAAGCTACCTTTATTTTAATCTGATCCAGATTTCAGATAGTCCCAATCCGAATAGTTGTAAGGCCACTTTACATATATTCTGCATGTAAAAAAAACCAGTGTCAGGGTTACACAAGGCCTGATACTTCCACTAATTATACTAAACAAATTATTTGCTCAAATTCCACACGTACAAGCCTTTTGTAAAATACTCACTTCTAAGCCTAGCTCTGGTGATTCGGCCACCTCTTAAATTCAAAGGAGTCATTGGCTGTTCATACTGCGCAGGAGCGTCATAGTTCATGCTATCACTCTCTTGCACTTGTTCCTGCTGTACACTCTCTTGTTGTTGTTGTTGTAGTTGGGCCTCATACTGTTGTTGCTGTTGCTGCTGTTGTTGTTGAGACTCGTAGTGTTGTTGCTGTTCATAAAGGTGGTGTTGCTGTTGCTCAAAGTTGTTTGCTGTTTCATACTGCTGATTGCTTGCATAAACCTCAACACTGAAAAGAAATGTTGGTTGAACAAAATTAGATTATACTATATTACTAAGTTGTTAGACCAAAAAATTAAATATAAAAAGAATGTTGTCTGCACATTGCTTAAAATAGTGTCAAACTTTCATTTTTTAGCATTTTATGAACACAGAAAATCGCAAAAGAGCCTTATCTCAATTTCTGAATGTCTTTCTCAAAGTACCAATTTCCTTATTTGCATGGAAAATAACTGAGCTATTTTTTATCACACCTATTTTCTGTGTTTTATGTATGTTTGAGAGAATATAGACTACATTGATTTTCAGAATATTGACACAAAATTATAAACAATATATTTTATACAGCAATGAGATACACTATTTGAAATGTATAACTTTGTTAATGTAAAATATAATTTTATTATTAGGTGTAAAAAAACAAAATATTTGTATCACGCTAAACAAATTGTTTGGATAAAAAGTAAAACAATTAAAATGTAAGCTCTATGCCGTACTTTTACCAAAATTTTATCTCAGCAACCTACAACATTAGCTTGCAGCAAATTTTGCATTAATATATTGCAATAAATATAAAAGATACTAACAAATATATTGGCTTGTGCAAATTGAATTAATTATTCTTAAATAATTTACATAGCCTGAAATGTGATAGTAATTCTTATGAATATTTTCTTCAGAATTTATGATCTTTGATCATATACTAATGAATACATTTGACTCATATAAGAACAGACTAAAAAATATCATAAATATTATTATGGTTAGGAATCAAAGGTAGTTTTAAAAAAAAATTATATATATAAATTAGATGGTTTATTCTGAGATTGTACATACCAGTACCATGTTTATACAAAATAGGCAAGTTTCCAAACATTTATATATCAATAGATGTTAATTGAATTGAATAAATTTGAAAATGTTGAAGAATTGTAATATACAGATATAAAAGAATATTTAGGATTCTCTAAAAAAAGTATTCATTTTTTTAACATATCTTTCAAAAAATGTTATAAAAGGTTTTCGTTTTAATGTAATTGCAAAGTTCCTGTTAGCAAATATTTAAATGGCCTATTACGTTATTATAAAAACGTACTGAAACTAACAAAAACTGTATTTTTAAAAGTCTAATATTTTCAGACATCATTAAGATAGCAAATTTAAATTCGGAACAGTGTTGTTTTCATTTACATATTACTATAAACATTGCTAAAGCTGCAGTTTTATTTCTTTATTTTTATTTATTTGTTAATTTTTATATTCAATTTTTTTATTTATTATTATTCATATTCCTAAGATGCAAATTGTCATGATATAGTCAAATGTTTCAAATCTTTTGAACAAATTCCGATTACTTTTACTCCATGAAAGTTTGAGGCTTTCAGCTTTTATAGGAATAATTTTTAGATGAAACCAGGTCCATTTTTTTTCTTTCTGTCTACATAAATGGACTAAATTTTCTCTAAAAACCGCTTGAAGAAGGTGTTTTGAATTGTAAATTTGTGCTATTTTACTTTATTTGCATTAAGAAAACATCTTCAAGTTTACTTATTTCTTGTTCGCCCAGTCTTTATAATCAAATAGTCTATTCTATTAAAGAGGGAATTATCTAACCATAACCTCTATACATAATATAACTCTCAGAGAACATAGTCTTAACCAATACATCTTCACTTACCCTCCATGCATGGGTGTTGACTGGCCCCCATATGGAGTATATGGTGAGTACGACTCCTGAGCATCAGTCATACTACCATCCATGGGTGTCATGGGATTACTTGTATCATATTCTGGAGGAGGGGGTTCATCCATACGGATACGTTTCCCAATACTTCGAGGATGCATTTTACTAGTTCGTAAATTTCCTCACTGACTGCAACTACACAATTAAATTAAGTAATCAAAATAAGGCTGTTTAGTACTAGATTTCAACAAAAAAAATATCAAAACTACAACATTTCACATCTTTATATTTCTAAAACACAAAACAATCCTCATTTTATTGGCGTACCTATTTATATCACTTTCTTATAGGCAAGATAAAGGTACAAACTAAATATTTGGTTAATGGCTAATGTAAGTTAATAACGGGAAAATCTTGAAAGTTTGATATGTTCGATATAGTCATACTTTTGAAATTTTCATCTATGCCTAAACCTACTGTTTTTAAGCTCAAAATACTGAATATATTAATATTTTTTGTTTTATTAGATTAAGTATCCTTCAAAATAAAAGTAAATAAAAATTAGAAATCTAACACATTATAGCATTATGATAGAACAAAAGTATTTTTATTTCAAAATATTTTCATTAGGACTACTATTTTAATTATAGCATACCTTAAACATCAATAATATTCTTGATTAAAAAAAGTATTAATAACTCACGATCACTTTCACCATCACTGATGTTCCAACACATATCTGCCATGTTTCAATCAGCTTAATAGAGTTAGAAGCACAAGAAAATTACAAATATGAATAAAATGCTCTTTGTTTGCTAGCGAGTTGCCTTAGTTCCAAATTACCTCACATAGAATCAGCACTTAGTATGCACTTCATATTTTATTGGAAGACAAGCAAGTAAATTCAACTGAGACAGTCAAATTTCTCAGTGCAACTGTAGACAATAACCTAAATTTTCTTTCTCAAACTGAGCATACTTTCCACCGCATAAGTTCAGGCAATTTTGTCGCTTATTATGGTCTGCTATATTCCATCTGGTTTATGCAGTGTCCATTTTGGAGTGGTGAGATCCAGAGGACGCTGCATTTGATCAGTTTTACAATGAACAGATCTCAGTCATGTAAAGATTTTTTTGTTCTTCTAAATTATTCACATTTCTATCAATCCACATTTTTTAAACTATTAGCTTCGTCAAACAAATTATTTCTAAATTCTCAAACCACCCAAATTCACATTACTCTCCCAAAAAGCTGCAATCTGACAGTTCCATCTCACTATACAATGTTTTTTAGAAACAACTCTTTTATAGGCCGTATGGAATTGTTTTGTAAAACAAAATCACATTATGTTTTAAGTTGAAGTTAGACTGCAGAAATTTAGAAAAAATTAAAGGCATTTTTGATAGAAAGGTACAGAAGCCTAACTATATACTTTCTAGACGTATCCGGAAATGTGATTTCTTGTTGAAAAAGTGATGAAATATGAGTACAGTAGACTCCCGATTATCCGAGTGGATTAACCACGTTGCGGATCAACCACCATCATGAAAAAAAAATTAAAGCACATATAGTACATAGTCTAAACAACGACGTTATTATGATATAAATAATGATAATAATTTGATTTGTAATCAAAATTTAACTTATAATTACAGATTGATAATGATCACTAGATGATCGAAATGTCTCTTGATATGTAATATATATGATATATAAAATTTAAAATTATTATCATTATTTCCGCTCATCAACGTTATCTTCGAAACACGCAGGGTAGTTTTTTACAATGTACTTCGCATGCCACTGATGAGTCACGTCAGACGTGGCTGTGGCACGCTCTATTGTTTTGAGTTCACTGCCGTCTGCCACTGTGAGTCAGTTGTGTACAATAGTATTGTATTACCAATACAATAATTGGTCGGTAGCGTAGTTGGTTCAATCCCAGCTTCATGTGCTAAAGGTTGTCAGTTCGATCCCAATCAGAGTCATAATACATTTTGAGAAGGATAAGCTAACCACCGGCTGTTCATTTGTCATTGGGCTATTAATTAATGAGACTTTCTAAGGAATAGTCGGCCTTAGTTTATAACAATGACTACATTCGCTCATCAACACTCATCACACTCATTCGAAATCCATATTCGCCCATATCTTGATGATCGGCATCTTATGAATAAATAAATAAAAAATAACTAAAAATAGTCAGTGCAGTGTGGAAGAGCTTATCGACTGATTTACTAGATGGATGCACGGAAAATCCATAGAGGGGGAACAAGATACAACAGCGTTTGATATTATGGTGTTACAAAAAAATTTTGCAAGCACTGTAAGAAAAGAGTCTAGCGCTAAGAATAAAAAATCTATAAAAGCCTTCTTTCCAACCCAACAATAAAAGTGTTTGTTTTACTTTCATTAAAATTTTTTTATGTGATTCAAGTGATACTTAATTAAATGTCAGTATGTACTGAACTACTGTATTGTAATATTTGTAATTGTTTTATTTTTAAACCTAAACACACAGTAGGCTTAATTTAAGGCTCAGAGTAGATTTTAGTCATTGCCAGGCAATTTTAGGCTAGTTTTGGACTATCCACAATTTTGATCATCTACGAAAGGCCAGCCACTCATTAACTTGGATAATCGGGAGTCTACAGTATATAATTCTTGAGGAAGATGGTTTTGGCCGTGGAAAACTGGGTTTTTAACCGAAAAATCAAAAAACTAGTTTCTTGTGTGATAGTGAAAAACCCAACTTTTTTACGAATTGGAATTTTCAACAATATTTGTCATTTTCATTTTAACGTACTTGTTTTTTAATTCTGAACAAAAATATATAATTGGTTTTTCAATCAAACTAATTTTTCAGCCCGCAAAATACACTTTTTACTTACCTTAAACAAAACATAATCTAACTCATCCTAATCGTCTATAATACTTAACAAAAAATTCATAATTTGCATTAAATTTGAGTGCCTGGCATCCGTAACGGCCTACTGGCCATCACTCCGGCAGGAAAACGTGCGAATTTGTTTTTGGTGGCTAGTCAAAGTTCCTATTAGCATTGTGCATATGGGCACCATAGGTGATTTGCTGTGGACGTAGTTTTGTCATGATATCTCGAGAAATATTTTTTTTAGACCAAAATAGCTGCAAAATTCATGTTCAGTATGAAAAACAACAGCAAATTAGTAAAAATTATGGAAAAAATCACAAAAAATAAACGGAGATAAATTGAAAAATAACATTTTTGAATATTTTTTTTTTTATAAAACATTATTTCCACGGAATAACAAGTATTTTCTCATAAAATATAGACTTGATTTCACTAACTAGTAAAAAAATTTTAGATTGGGGAGGCGCCTTGAAAGCGCATAAATACCAAAGGAACTACTAGCTTCTAGGCTACAGTGTTCAAAAATTCTCCCCTGGTGGATCCTAGGACATAATATAGGTCTAGTTGTTTTTTTCTTTTTTAGTTTTGTTTTTTTATTTTTTTAGTTTAGTGATTAGCTAAAAGTGTTAGATTGTATTTTTTTAAGTTGATCTTTTTAGTTTATGAACAGTTATTTGATGTAAAATGTGCTGTTCCAATGCAACATAAATTGTCAATCAAGGTATTTAATTAATGACTTATGACTCAACTAAAACTCCTGATTAGCATTAAAAGCAAGTACCTGGCCATGCATTAGACTAATTATTATCAATAAATAATTCTTGAACTTAAAATCTCTATTATTGATTCACCCTTAGCTACAGTCTAGGACCACATCATTTAAGGGGGGGTTTACACGCAACACCTTACTGTACGTCTTTTCTTATAAAATGTACCTATTCTTCTGTGTTCACACATCAACGTCTTTTCTTATGTTTTAGCTCAACTCAGTTCCGTTAATGTTTAGGTTATGTTTACATTTTAACTATAGTAGAATGGAAGAAGGGCTTTTTTGAATATTTTCGCTTTTTCCCACTATTTTGACTCTCGTTAGTGGTTTTTTCTTATGGTCACTATAATCCTTGTTTTTTATTCGCCAGAAACAAGGAAACACCTTATACAGCTCAATAAAATCTGTAAGAAATTAACGAGTACATAAGTTAGTTGTAAACCTGATGACATAAAATAGTAAGATACTTATTTAATAAAAAACTAAAGGTATTTATGCAGTTTCTTGCCACCAAACAAATTTGGAACATTTTGCTTGAAATGGGTCTAGAATTGGCTGTATTTTCACGAGATATGCTTTTGATTCTGCGGAAATAACTTATTTTACCGAAAAATTCTAAAAAACCAATGTCACAAGGTTTAGTAATTTTGTCATATTTCTGTTAATTTAAATGGCATTTTAATCATCTTTTTTATTTTGATGTTTTTTGCCCTGAATACAAATTTGAAAACTATTTTGGTTTATTACAAATATTTCTAGAGATATAATGGAAAAACTATCGTGGTGAATCGCGATTAGCGGCCATTACGTGATCATTATATTAATTCAACTATTAATCACAAAAACAGAATTCACCTATACTCCCACCGGAGTAACGGCCGACAGGCCATCACGGAGACCAAACAGTCAAATTTAACGCAAATAACGAATTTTTATAGAGGAAATAGACAATTAGGATAAGTTAGGTTATGTTTGTTTGTCAGTAAAAAAAGGATTTTCGAGCTGAAAAAATAATTTGACTACGAAACCAGTTATATATTTGTGTTCAGCATAAAAAAAACATGAAAATGGAAAAAAAAGTTGTTGAAAAATAACGATTTTTGAAAGTTGGGTTTTTCACTAGGCTATTAGGTAAAAAACTAGTTTTTCGAATTTTGGGTAAAAAACGAGTTTTCCACAGATGAAATCTAACTCCTCAGGAAATATAAACTCATTTTTCACCACTTTTTCAACATGAAATCGTATTTTCAGAGGTGGCAAGAAAGTGCATAATTACCTTACTTTCTTAACCCTTTTAGTGCCGACGTGCGCCGTGAGCGCACGTCGCTATTTATTCGAAAAATCCCGGCGTGCGCCGTGAGCGCTCGTCACTACATTTTACTAAAAATGCCGACGTGCTCTGGGGGCGCACGTCCGGTTTTTGCTGTAGTGTAAATTCAATTATTGACCAAACGCCACCAAACTTTGTGTTTTGTTCTACGCTCAACAATTATGACATAATAGCATATGTTTACCGCTACATTTCCGTTTCGTCATTCAGTGAGTGTATGTTTTGGTTGTTGTTATTGTTTTGTTGCTAGGTGATCGTTTTGTCTAAATTTGTACCTTTTTATTCTTTTATTTTAGTTTGTATGTATTATTTATAAGTTATGTAAATAGATTGAATCATGAGTAAAAGAGCGAGATCGTTTGTAAGTGAAAATACAATCCTAGATAGTGTTGCACAAAGTGGTGTTCATGTTTATGATGAAGACGATCTAAGTGATACTTTTGTGTCTACTTAAAATAGATAATTTTAGTTTTATGTACTTTCTTTATTATTTTATAAACTATTTAAAACATTGGACTCAAGAACATGTGTATAGAAATATTTTTTATGGATTCAGTGCTAAGTATGTCATCTTGGATTTTACCAAGAATTTGGGATTTTACATGGTTTTTGAAGAAATACTATAACTTCTCCATTTTTCAAGGTAACTGCTTCAAATTTTGTGTGTGTGTTAACAATTAGATTTACTACAATCTGTACTAAAAACATTTTAGTGTAGGCTACATATAAAGGCAGTTATATATGGTCAAAGTTAAAAAAGAAATTATTTATTTATTTTTTTTACAGACACAAATTGTAAAAATGTTATCCTAACTTCATGAGTATTTCTTTTAGGTACTACACATAATTACCTAACAAACAACACCTCATATGTTAATTTATTCAAATAAACAAAAAAGATATGATTTTTTGTTTAAATGTTGTAAAAATCTTGAAAAATGGCCTGGGATTTTTCGCATACACCTTTATAAAACAGGTTGGGATTTTTCACATGTACATTGAAAAAATGTCTGGCACTAAAAGGGTTAAATCGAAAATCTTAGCAACCATAAATAACAGCACAGGAAAGTAAGTAATGTAAGTTATGGTGATTTCTATTTCTAGCAATATGGCAAACAAAGAAAAGTGTTCACACCCTCCATCTTATCATTGCTAGTATTTGTCATTGCCAACTTGACATGTTTAGCCTATTTACTTTTTGAATATTACTCACCAATTCTCTTAAAAATAATTTGGCACTATAATAATATAGATCCCAGATTTATTTATAATACACTAACAATAAAAGAGCAACATTTCCCACTTCACAGCTACACCGTCACTAAATAATTCAGTTCACTAATTATAATACCACATACTGTGATAATAAACCCTTTATTCCGTAATTCCTAAAAATTAGTAAACAGAAATATACAAACGACCATTTTCACATTACCATATATCAACACTAGAGAGAGATGGGCGTTATTTAACGTAATAGGAAAAATAATATGATTACTTCTTCGCACCCTATTACCAAGTAACAGGATTACTGGTTTTACCCTATTAAATTTGCAACGTAGTCGACAGAGCTGCAGCCACCAGCTCTCAATGTAGGGACTGAACGCTGTGAACAGAACAAATAATAGGAAGGATAATATGAGCCGCTGAGAGCAAAAGTGGTGTAAGTCAAAAAACTTGGTTTTTGGATAATGATGTGGAAACTAAAAACTCTGTAAAAATAATACCACTACCATTATTGGTTTGAAACATTTTAAAAGTCAATTGACATTATATTTTTCAATTTTTTATGGAAATAAACTGTTAAAATAATCATTAATTGCCCTTAAAAAAATAATTAACTGACTTACACCATTTTTGCATGTTATTGTTCTTATTCACTATTTTTCAGACTTGCACCTACAAAACTGACACACCATTATTATGCCCACCTAGTTACTATTAAAGGACATACCAAAAATAATATTAAAGGGGGTTAAAAATGAAATACAATATAATGGGTTGAACAAGTTCAATTTTAATAATTTATTGATAAGTGTAATATGAGAATATTAAAAACTATTTAAACATATTAGAAATTGATGGCTTTATAGTAATAAAAACTACTGTGAAGATAACATTTTGGGTACTTATTTAAATTTAATCTTTTATGAGTCTTCTTAGTTATTCACCCCTTCATCCGCAAGTTCACCGTCTTCAAAATCTTCACTTTCTTCTAATGGGCCAATATCTTCTCCATCACTGGATGTTCTTAAAGAGTTGAAAAACTCATGGTGAATTGGAGGGATGTAGGGCAGAAGTCATCCCTTTTGGCTGTAGTTACAGGACGGAGTGCAGTGTACAACTTTCTTTGTTTTATTTGATAAAAACTGTGTTTGGCACCTTGTTTGAGAGGCAAATCTAACTGTTCAAATGGCTTATCTTCATCCAAGGTTTGTTTGTAAAACATTTTGTGGGGGGTCTCTTTTGTAAAACACATCCATTGAATATGGAGCCAGTTTACTTTATTTCCTCCAGTATTTTTCTTTTTTCGAACAATTGATTTTTCCAATTGAGCAGTAGATTTGAAATCTTCTTGTGTCATTCCATACAACTTAAAAAGGTTCTTTTTCCTTGCTGATCGTATTGTTTGATACCAATCAGAGGGGACATAATGTGTTTTGTTTTTAGCAGCCTGCTTCTTTTGGTTTTCTTGATATTTCTTTTCCAATCAGCCTCATTTTTTCTCTTCCTTCCAGGTATATGTATTTTGTTTCCATTATCAGGGCCTAAAAATGTAACAAAAAATTAGCCAAATGAAAGCCAGGACTACTAGTGTTGGGTAAAAACGTTGTGTCAGTTTAGTTAAAATTCTATCTCTTCTACTTAACATTACTACACTTATGTCAATGCTAATATTATATAATTCCATTACCTGACTGTAATTGTTTTAAAACACCAAATAACTAGGCTGCAAACGAATAAAAATACCGAAACTATACAAACGACCTAGGCCTAAAGGTTTTAGGTTATTTGTTTACTATTAGACATATTATTTGAATATATAAACACTTACCATAACCAATTTCTGATGAAGATGATTCACTGCCAGGTAAAAAGTCTCTGTCATTGTCCGTGTCATCAACAAAATCCGAAGAATCAGATTCAAAAAGCATTTCAAAGTCAAATCACAATAGAACAAACCAAAACAACAAAAGACTGTGACTTACACCACTCTTGCACACAGCTGCAGAGGCTATTAGTTAGCAGTCTCTGTATTGTGCTGCTATCTGACGGGAAAATATTGAAGCTTGACTTACGCCACTTTTACACATAACAGATTAAGGTTAGAGCTACTCCTAAGCATATCAAACTCAATTTGGCCAAAAATTGACTTACACCACTTTTGCTCTCAATGGCTCATTATGATTCCGCTCTCGATTACTGGTTTTACCCTATTAATTTTGTAACGCAGTCGACAGAGCTGCAGCCACCAGCTGTCAATGTAGTGATTGAACACTGTGAACGGAACAAATAATAGGAAGGGTAATATGATTCTGCTCTCGCTCTCGTTTGCTGAAATTGATGCGCTGTTGTAAACAGAATATTGGGAGGGGGAAGCAAGAAGAGCCTGTCAAACATTAAACTACTTGTCGTATTAGCCATGAAACAAAACATATACTTTTAGTATTTAACATTTAATTACAGTATATCAAACTTTTATATTTTTACAATGTATTATAATAGTTAATTATTTTTATTTCTTTGTTCTTTATAAATTTTTATTAATGTTTTCATTAATATATACAATTAAATATTCTGTAAATAGTTAGTGTTACACATGGTTGGAGGACAAAAAGTCCAAACCAAAAAATCCAACCCGGAAGGACCAAATCTATTAGGTCCAAAATTATTTTGAGAAAATCTATTATTTTCTCAAAATAATTTTGAGAATAAACTATTTTGAGAAAATAAAATATACGGTTTATTAAGCTTTGAGAATAAACCGTGATCCACTTGGGTAGCAGCCGTGATCTACTCGGGTAGCATCCGTGATCCACTTGGGTAGCAGCCGTGATCTACTCGGGTAGCATCCGTGATCTACCTGGGTAGCAGCTGTGATCTACCGCAGGTTAGGTTAGGTTAGGTTAGTTGCTTACTTCAATAAGCACCATTTTGAAATAAAAATAAGTTCAAAATAAAAATAAGCTCAAAATAACAAGTATTGGACTTTTTGCTTAGACTTTTAGGTATTGGCTGTTACAGCTTTTGGACTTTTTGTCTTGGGCTTTTCGGTTTAGACTTCTTGATTTGGACTTTATGTCGCACAATCGTTACACATATGTATGTAACACTAAAGTAGCCTCTTTTTTTATTAGAAACGAAATTTTAATACCTCATCATTCAATAGGCTTTAGTATGTGTATGATATTTTTATAATAAAAGTAAGAATTATAAAAATGTTTTTACTTCGTCATGTCTCTTTTATAGCTTAAAATAAATTTTAATTTAACTGTCTTGTTATTGAACATTATTTGATTAAAATTATGATGATTTAGCAAATTAAAAACATAAAAAAACAAACAAAAAAGTTTGTGAAAGTATCTGTATCATCTGTCAACGGTTTGATACAACACTAATACGATGTGTCTAATATTCACTTAAAACAATTAATAGCGTGTAGTAGATAGAGAACGGAAGAATCAGTCTTATACAGTAATAGTGTCAAATCTATCGTCTCTACTGGAAAGATCCGGCCAAGCGGTAATAGGGTGACAAAATATATTCACTTCTGTGTAGCTAAAACTAATTGCGTGTACAATTAATAGCATGCAGTAGAACGAGCACGAAAGAATCAGTCTTATCCTTGATTATATACGCACTTAAATGAGCAACGAGGTGGTGTATTTACTAATAATATGTGCGTTTCGCGCTAGTTGTAAGCATCAATTCGATATTTTTTAAAATATTTTAATTTCAGCCAAATTATATGCAAAAATAAAGAACAATTTATACTGTCTTTGTCTAGCATAAGATTAGTACTTAGAAAATCCGCAAGTTGCGTAGCTGTCTCCAGCTTGTGAGTGTATTGGTCAATTGCCGCTAGGTAGCATTAGCTGTTAAATACATCAAACACTTAAATGGAAAGATTTTACATTATTTTTTTATTATTATAACCAAAAAGTATTTTATTAAACTCAACCGTAACCATAAAAAAATATTCCAATATTATTATTTAAAATAAAACACCTAAATTAAACACAATTTAATATGTTTATGTTCTGTAACAATACTACCTACCCAGATAAAAATAAAATTGTTAAGTTTTATAGATATTATA
The DNA here is from genome assembly GCA_035578905.1 of Stictocephala bisonia. Taxonomy (NCBI): domain Eukaryota; kingdom Metazoa; phylum Arthropoda; class Insecta; order Hemiptera; family Membracidae; genus Stictocephala; species Stictocephala bisonia. Next base: position 389,923 of record JAQJVL010000467.1, on the reverse strand, counting down.
CAGTGATCAACTCCCCCATGTATTATGAGTAGTAACATATAAAATAATTTTTGAAGGCCGTTTGGGTTGTGTAATTCACAACCACTAAGGCCTATTTGCCATTAGCATTAGAGATAGAAATTATTGTTGTTTTGTCCCGGCTACGTGTTATAACGTTTTTCAGCCACTCAGCCAGCCGACAACAGGTTGCGGCAACCTGTTATTTTGGCAACTGTTGTCGACTGCTCGTTTTCAATCATTGCGACTGGTGTTGTGTTATTCAACTTTTCACTATTGGTTGCCTGTTGTTTTTAAATTGAGTTAGTGTTGACTATTAGTTGACTTATGTTTAACGGATAATGTTTTTGGAATGAAATTAAATTAAAAGTCAGTTCATAAACAGTTATTTAATTAATGACATTACGTTATTATACAATACTCATAGCATACATTATTATTTGTTAGTATTTTTTGGAATTAATAAATAAAGAGTTATTAAATTAACATGATTATGTAAATGTAATTCATCGTTAAATATAATTCATTTTGACTACACAAATAATTAATTAGATATAATTTAAATACTACAACAATGTCATATTTCGGCAATGCCAAAGACCGGATTGATATACTAAACAGACGAATACCGTTGTAGGTTGAAAGGCTGTTGTCAAAATAACAGGGAGTTTTCAGCAACGCGTTGTGGGGATAACTGTTGTCACGTGACAACACTATTATTTACCCTGTTATGTTATATAACGGCCATCTCTATTTGCCATTTTGCAATGATTAATTTATAGTACTCATACTCGAATGCATTTAGATTTGGATTAGATTGGAATTGAATAGAAAAGTGATAGAAGATTGGCTGTTGCAAAGTTATAGGGTTACAGTATTAATTTGAAAAACGTCCTTTCATTTATAATCTCAAGTAATTTGAAGGTAAGCAATGTTTGGTATACATGCACCTCCTTTCCGTTACATAAAAACTGAACACTTTCGTAAACTTTTGTTTAAAATAAGCATATACTTAGCAGGTACAACGAAATCTGTTTTTATTTTGGACGTTCACTAGGCATTCTGATGAATTTTATTTGAATAATAATCCAACCAATTACCGTACTTAGTTATCATGTACATCCTTTGTATCCTTAAAGTGAATGTTTTATTCAAATTTTGAAAAGTACTGTTCATTGATTGGATAGTCAAGGGGAGTTGTAATTACACTAGTTAGGAATTCTCTAATTGGGACTCAGCCTATCTCAAGTATACTATTAGAATGTTTTTCAAAAACTTACAAAGACTATTTCTGGTTATTAAAGCTTATTGTTCTTGTACTTGAACATGGCTTGTTTTAGCCCTGTTTTATGTACTACCGTACCACATGGCTAAATTGAGTTGTTTTACAACTAACATCGACATTTAACACTATCTGAAGATTTAACCATTGATTTTACTATATAAATTACTATATACTATATAAATTACTATATACTATATATCCATGTATAGTAAAATCAATGATTTAACTAACCTATATTGCAGGTAGAAAAATATGGGGTGGAGGGTAGAGATTCGCAGCTGCATGGAAGAAGACATGAGAAAGCCAGTACCTATTTCCTTTTCTGATATTGATTTCAAGAACGTCAAATATCTGTCGAAGTTTGCTGTCTGTATAGGCTACTGTACTGTGGAATTGTAACTCCGACTTCATGCCATTTGTGCTCCACAGCATTAGTGTGGTCTGGATCCATGAAGATAAGGAAGTAGATAATCATCATATGCTGTAAACCCTTCAGCACTCAGCAGGTTTTCAATCACTCATAAATGCATTGGCTTGCTCATCTAGGTGCGTATATAATCAAGGGTCTTATACAGTACAGTAATAGTGTCAAGTCGATCCTCTCGACTGGAACGATACGGCCAAGCGGTAATAGGGTGACAAAAATAATAGGATGAGTCACCATATTACCGCAGCGCTGTGGAACGTTGCAGCCTATTACCGGAATGTAGCTAGGTTTCCCATCTCTAATCAACACGCACCATCTCTCTCACTCTGACATTACCAATGTTGCCAACCTAACTTGGCGTTTATTCCCTATATGAACAATCTTAATTTCCCTAGATTAGCAAGAAATTCCCTAGACCCATAAATCTTGCGTAAATACCAGCGAGGACATAATAGAATAGAGAATACAAGCCCTATACAGTAATAGTACATGAAACCAGGTAATAAATTGTGGAAAAGTTCGATAAAATAGCAAGTAGATAAATCGATTTGAAATCTGTTGAAATTTGTTAAGGAAGGCATCAACACCAGAAATATACTAATTGTAAAGTCCGGAAACGGTTCAATTACATATTAAACAAAAGCAGTAAATAATTTGAATAAATATAAAAAAAATAAATTACATATTTTAATGAAAATTAGTAAAGAGGGTGTTTTTTAAGTCGCTAATTATGATTTTAACATGAACAATTTAGTGAAACAAAATGGCGTATGGGAAATTATGCTTTTCCACCATTATCACAATTGCTAAGAATGGTTGTTACGACGAGATTAACATGACTTGATACTGATAACCAAATCTAGATTTTTAATGTAAAGGCTAAATAAACGATAAATATTTCCATTGTATCATCACTGTCTGTCCTACATACAGGTAAAATAACCCTGCATGTAATATGAAACTGCCCCAAGTCTTTTGTAATATGAAGAATCCTAATATTTAGGTTTTATATCATACGTCGATATATTTTATATTTATCTTAAATATATATTCAATATTCGTATTTATTAGCAAGACTGCCTATATTTCCCTAAATATTAGTGCTTTTTCCCTGTTTCCCTAGGATCTTCGAGAATTCCTTAAATCTAGGTAAATTCTCCCTATGTTGGCATCGCTGCCCTTTACATCAAAATCAAATTTTTACAATCGAATCGATGAATATGAACAAAGTTTAAATATCGATCATTGAGCAGGTTGGCCAACAAGATATTGACTGATTAGACAAAGTCAAGCCAAACAATATATACTATAATAGTTGAGTAGTGATTAAATAATAATAATAATCAACAAAAATAAACAATCAACAATAATGATTACTCCAAGTTAAATTTTAGTTTTAGATTTAACATCTGCTATACCAGAAACTCTGGGCTAAAACTACCTTGTAGTAGTTTTATTTTACTCCAAAATAAGTAATCGTTTTTAACATGATTGAAATAACGTTTTATTTAGCAACTGATTTACATATAATTTATAAATGGATAACAAAAGTAAAAAAATAATATGATATTGGATTTTACGTGTGCAGTCCATGAAGGATCACCTGATGATAGAAAGCAAATTGCATAGCACGCAAGTGGTATGAGACGTTCAGAAACCACCATCTGAAGCGCATGCACAACACTTGATCAATTCACAAGTAAACTACCAGGAAGGATGTTCTGATGGCTGTACGAAGGAGATACAACACCTTGTGCTGTAACATTACCGCATTATCACAAAAGCCATATTTCCTTGCAAGTACGCGCTTAAATGTTTGAAGACGTGTTGTTTGCTGCAAAATTCATTTGGTCTTACTGCCTGGTAATAAATTTAATAAAATAAAGTACAAGAGAAACTTTTGTAAGCAATATTGCAACATATAATTGGACATTCAACTTCGCCTTTTACAGTTTGTGAATGAAAACAAGGACATTCGTGCATCCACACGTTTCATGTCCCGTGGGATTGAAATGCTAACTCACAAGACAACTCTTAACCGAAGGCCAATCTTGATAAAGTTGGCTTAGTCTCAAGGTGCCCTTGACCTTAATGAGAGGTTAATAGAAATAGGGTCAGGGTGGAGTACTTTTCTAAAAATGTTAAACTGATCAGGTGATTGAAAATGAGCAAACAGGACCGGCCAAAGGGGTATGTGACATATGCAGCCGCACACTCAAGGTTTTTGAAGGGACATAAAATTGGCAAATTTTGTTTTAAACAAAAAATAAATTTAGTAAATTTGTATAAATTGATTTAAATGTTGGGCAGAAACATTTAAAATACAATAAATTTTGTCTCAAAACTATTGCAATTGAATTTCAAGGTAAACCGAGAATCTACCCAACTTATGTCTTTTTTAAAAACTTTAAGAATTTTTTATAGCGAGTAGAACAAAAAACACGAAATTTTAACACTTTTGGAGTAGAGCTCAACTTCAAACATTTCTAAAACAAAAGCTACTGAAGATAGATTAGTGAAACTTTACCCAAATGTGAAGAAGGTTGTTTTTTGTAGTCTGTTCAAGTTCTAGAATGTTTACTCCTTTACAAAATGTTCTATTGTAAGTTTTCTAGACTCTTGCAATCTTAAAAATTGCTGATCATACAAACTTCCAATACTATTCAAAAATACCGGATTGAAAAATAAAGTAAAATTATAAAACGGTAAGTGTCATAAAACAATCTTGAAATTGTATATCACATGATAATTCAACAAACATCAATGTGCCGTCATGTGTAAGCAACTTGCGCGTCCCACCATTTCAATTTCAAACCCAGTTTCAACAGAGCATTGCGGCGTTTGCGAATCGCGTGCCTGGAAGTATTTAAACAGTGCACGAAAGTTTTATTACTGTGGAAGTATTAAACAATTAATCAATCATGTTTTCTATCTAAATTTAAACCATTTTCCATCACCTTTTCTCATGAGTGCTGTGGACCTCCAACGACAGGTTTAAAAATAATGTAGCTCTAAAAAGATAGTCTAACTACAAAAATAGCTTATTTACAGTATTTATAATTATGTAAAGTGCCCATGTAACATGGTGGCACTCATTTGTTGAATGTAACGTGAAAATTAGAGCCACCCATTATGTTGGTGATTTTCAAGATATACTAATTACATTTATAGTAACTGTGAGTGATTCATCAGCCTTTAGCTGTAACATGTCTACCTGTCATTCATAGCTAACAAGTCCCCTAACACGGGGTGGAAGTCCAGCTGCATGACGTGGCATCACCACCCACGGAGACCCGACCGATCGCGTGTGTTACCGGACATGGATGTCTGTTGAATTATCATGTGATATAAAATCGCAAGATTTTTTTATCTTACTTACCATTTTATAATCTTACTTTATTTTTAGCCCGGTGTTTTTGAACTGTTTTGGAAGTTAGTATGATCCGCCATTTTTAAGATTGCAAGGGTTTACAAAAATTACAACAGAAAAATATTTGAAGACAAACAACAACCTTCTTCACATATGGTTAAAGTTTCACTGACTTATCTTTAGTAAAATTTGTTTTAGACATTTTTGAAGTTGAGCTTTACTCAAAAAGTTCTAAAATTTCGTGTTTTTTGTATTCTACCTACTATAAAAAATTCTTAGTCTTCAAAAAAATACATAAGTTATATGGTATTACGTACAATTAAAGAAGTAAATTTTGGTGTACAAAGCAACGAAATTGGATAAGTATTTATTTTATAGCAGATGTTCAAACTCGCGTACATTGCTTTTTGAATCTGACAGTAGTTTACGTGTTAGTTTTTGGTAAACTCACCAATCAAGCTCGTGTTCGTATGGACAGTTGAATGTTCTTTATATAGTCAGTGACGTGGAGAAATAAGGTAGGTTTTTGTATTCTACTATTATATATTCCATTACTATCTACAATTATTTTAATCACAGGGCCGGATTTAGCATTTTGTCGCCCCTAGATCCAATATATTTTCCACCCCCTAGTCTGGTTAAATTAATTTTTCTAAAAATCTGTATTAAAAATATATATCAGGCCTATATATTAATGCTTAAACACTCCACGATGGAATTTTATCTTTGCAAGTTTTTTGAGGAATTTACATGGTTCTGGGCTTAACAAAATACCGTTAATGTATTAACAAATCGGTATTTTGTTATACAAAACCATATGAAGTCATTAACAGATCGGTTAATGACTTCATATGGTTTTGTTGAAATTAGTCATTTGGGAAAATAAATTAAAAAACTCTGTAATATATTATATAATAGGTTTAATCTCAAAAACACAGATTTTTTATAACGTGACACAAAAACTGTTTTTTAAAATAAAACTACATATTTTGTATGACAAATAGTATAATCACCGGCTGTTCATTTGTCATTGGGCTATTAACTAATGACACTTTCTAAGGAATAGTCGGCCTTAGTTTGTAACAATAACTACATTCGCTCATCTACACTCATCAAACTCATTCGAAATCCATATTCGCCCATATCTTGACGATCAGGGTCTTATGAATAAATAAATAAAATAAATAAAAAATAAAAACTGACATTTTTCCGTACGATTAGAATACCAAACGCGAGAAAAGTGGTACAGTTCAAACTATTCCAACGGTCTAATATGTAAAAAAAAACGTAAACCACGTTTGTAAGCAAACTCGACTTGAGCACAAAGCAAACGCACTTGGAATACATCGAAGCACAAAGGTTCGAGGTTCAAAAAAACTTAGCTGGGTATTCACCAGTCCACAGAAAACCATTATTAGTCAAAGATTTGTTTGTTTGTTTTTTTAATGATTTTAAAGTACATATTGAAATATTGAAGAGAAACCCGGACAAACGTCATTTATATTGATATTTAATATTGAGGGATGAACGATAAACGTTCAGTTCCGCGGAGGAATTCGAGGTTATATTAGCAAGGACAAAATGAGTCGGAAGAATCAATAGAATGAGGACAGCCGGCGCCACTAGGAATCACGGAGCAATCTGTACCGTAGTTATTTGGCGTCACTAAGACACTCACCCTCGTCTATACCAATGAATATTCATTGTCTATACGAGGAACATGTTGCATAGGGCTGATAGTGCCAATACGATGTGTACCACTAGACAATATCCCTACAGCCAGTTCTCCCGAGTTTGTGATCAATGTTGTAACGAGGTTGTTTCATAGTGTTGCAAAATAGTTTAAAAACTTTACCAACAATTATTTGTTCCAATGAACTTCAACATCAGAATGCTTTATTAACTTGATTTTTTATCAAGTAAAAAAAATATGGTAAGTTGTGGCTATTTATTTTCATTTCTAGATATTTTTAAATTTGTTTTTTCCCGGGGCAACCCTGGGAATTGAGCCCATAGGCCCGGGCCTACTGGGAAATTCGGACCTGTACAGTCCAGACATAATTCCTTTCATTGTAAAACATCTATGTGTGTTTGTTTTTTACCAAATTAACGATGTCAACTTGATAGGTTTATATACAGTTTCATTTCACTTCTTAACTCACCCTATTTTACCTTATTTTGTACCAGATAAATGCATTAAAATTAGAATTTTATTACATAATTAATTTATGTCGAATGTACTTTTTTTCGAGTTTTACTCCAAACTGTTCTAATCTTTTTCATGGTATCTTCTCTAAACATTACAATTGGAGAGTTTCGTGGTATAATTTTATTATTTTTAGGTCAAAAGTCTCCAATGGATGTCCTAAACTTTTACTCATTGACCGAAAGCACGGATGCCTATGTCAACCCGTGGATAGCAACAAGGATCATAACCACAATGCCCATTTCGGTCGCCTCCACTGAACGAAGCTTTTCAAAACTGAAGTGGACTTTTTTATATTGGTATATGCTCCAATATAACAAAATCTTTGAAAACGAAAAAGAGGGTAATGCCTGAATAAAACACCCAAGTGTTCTATAAAACTATAGGTATTTATTTCCTAAATCGTAATATACCATTATTGATTGGGAGAGACATCCTTTAAGGGCTATATCCCCCTCAAATAAAAAACATGGTCGACACTGAGTAATGTTAAGTTAATTAACCCGAGTGGAGTATCATATTAAAGGTATTTTTGTCATGAATCCAAATATACCATCAGATTTGGAAAACGGCTAATAATATAGAGAACATGCCCCAAAAACGAAAAAAAAATTAAAAACAAAGTAGGGTAAAACGGCCAAGTGGGATATCATAATACACGCATTTATCTTCTAATTCTGAATATACCATTATATTTGGAAGAGACTACGTTTATGGGCTTTGCATCAATCATTAGCTTGTAAACCACACCTTGTATATGAATTTCAACTTAAAAACCTACAAATGTTGGGAATCGGGAGCCCAAAAACTGATATGTTTGATTATGTAAAATTGTTTAATACTGATGTTGTCTATTTAAGTGGGGTATCAATTTAAAGCTACTTTTCACATGAATTCAAATTGCTTTCATATTGTAATCATTACCACTTTACGTGTATGGGTTGGCGGGTGGGTCATTACTACTGTACGTATATTGGTGGGTGGTTGGGTCATTACCACACCACCATACTTGTATGGGTGGGTGTATGGGTCAATACCACCATACGTGTATGTATGGGCGGATGTATAAGTATCATTGCAGGTGTATGTGTAGGAGGGTGGGTCACTACCACCGTACGTGTATGGATAGGTGGTTGAGTACACACCATTGCAGGTTTATGGGTGGACGGGTGGGTCAATAGCACCATGCGTGCTTTTTGTGTAATCTTATATAAAAGTTGATTAAAGATGATTGTATTAGGACTAAAGTTTTGGTTACATCAGATTTCGAAAAGGACAAACAATAATGGATATATGCCTCCTAAACAAGCAAAAAATCCCCTAAAACACAAAAAAAGGATAATACTACAGTAAAACGCCCAAGTGGGACATCAAACTATAAGTATTTATCTCCTAAATCACATTATACCATTATATTTTGGAAGAGACAATGTTTAAGGGCTCTGCCCCTCCAAATAAAAAATACTCTAAAACCCAAAATTGGGTAATGTTAAACTATAACACCCAAGTGGGATATCAAATAAAGGTATTCTTCTCTTAATTACTCTTAAAATTAAATACTTTTTCATGATGTAAGTGTAGATGTAAATAAAGTGTATTTAGTAAAAATATGATTTAAAAAGTCTTTAATAACACTATTTTTCAGATTTTTAATGAAAACGTATTGAGGTTCAAACAAATGTTTGTTAACCATATCCCTTCACATATCGAACGTTTTAGATATTTATTTAGAGATTCCTAAAGATCCACTGCCTTAGAGATACAATTTTTGTTTTTAAACTTTTACTTAATTATTTTTTTGTTTAGCGTCTTAAACTTGTCGACAAAAGTGGCAAATAATGACTTTAATACTAACTTCAATATGATAATGTAATCATGCGCCTTATATTAAAATTATGTTATCCTAAAAGTATTTTATTTTTCATTTATTTATTACAAAAAGAAACACAACATGACTTTTAATTAGTTCCTCACCTACGATTTTAATACTGAGTAGTTGTCAAGACCCAACTCTTACCAAATCTGACAATAAGATGTGATTTGATAAGTAATTTATCAAGTTTAAGAGAATTTCACGGCATTCGCACTACTTAAATAGTTGTATGCTTAAAGGAAGTGCTTAGAATAAATTTACTGTCTATATTATAAAATGCTAGAACTTCTAATGCATACTTACTATATAAATTTTGAATCTGTATTCTTCATTTCAGTTAATTGATTTTACTACCTACATTTGAAAGGTTAAATACTTATCACCACAAAGCAAGTCTAACCACATCACTGCGAATAAAGACATCGTAGGCTATCCTATATAGAACCATCACTCCATTGCATAGATTACTGTCCAAATTTAAACGCCCAGGTTCAGAGTCCATTCGATCAATACTACGCCAGAATCCTGAGCAGAGCAGCATTGATTTTATGCGCTATGCGCAGTGAATGTTATATCTCCTATTGATAAAATTTTTGGTGGCATTTGTATAACGTCATGTTCTATTGTTTCGAAACTATAAAAAATGATCCTTGTGTGTTTGTTGATGCACCATCTAAATATTCGAATTCTTAAATGAAAAAGGGGGGAAATGAGAATAAAGAGCACAAACGGAGAGATTAGTATAATATTAACATAACCAGATCTACTATACCAGAATAAAATGTATAATAGAAGGTATATGGAGTTAAGTAAAATAAAAAAAAGTTAATAATAACACTCTAGTACACAAAATAGCAAGGTATTTTGATATAAAAGAAGATTTGTACATTGATGAAAAATAAGCCTTCATCATAGTATATGTCATGTTGGTGCTGATCATATTACTCACTCGTCTCATCTTGTAAGTGTAATCAATGTAGTATTTTGCATACTAATAAGTTGTCACTACAGACAAAATTGTTTTAAATATATGTAATTTCATTGAACATTTGTAATTGCACGCGTTTGAACATAGCCACTTACATGTGAAAGAGATCAAAGTTTTCATTAATACATTTCACTTAATCTTACTATTATATAAAAATCTAATATAATGGTATGTCTGTCTATGTGTGTTACTCGATCACGCAAAAACTACTAGACCCCATTCAACCGACATTTTGCACGAACATTCTTTGGTCTTTGTATGGTTAACACGTACGCTTATCTTTATTTTGAAATTCCATCAGGTCGCCGCCCCAAGGGCTCTAAGAAGTATAAATGCAAGCTCTATGGCAATACCAATTTGACAATTGTTTATAATATTTTCATTAATAAGCTACTAGAATAAACAAACTACTTATAATAAGCTGTTAGGATAAACAACTTATATAGTTCTAATGTAAATACCGTACCAAACCTAACCACAACGCACTTTTTCGCTCACGTGTTTTAAGTGGAAGTAACCTGCACATTTTCACAAAGGGAATTTACTTATAAAACTGTTTTATACACATGATCATATTATAAATCGTTTAAACAACCTAGGGTTAGCTTATTTCATCCATTTTTGTGTTATTGAATGCAATAAGCACAATATAAATCAACTTAAACCCGTACGAAGGACGGGTTCTCTGCTAATATTAATTAAACATTGTGTTAATTAATAGTGCATCCCTCCATGAGATGATTAACAAACGGTCCATCATTTGACGGTCGGTACATGTCAACTACTTTTAAATTCATTAATAGTAAAAATAAAAACAGCATAGTTTATTTTATTTTAAACATTGTTTGAGCGGTGTGTTTAGCTTACAGTATTATAGTTAAACTGCAAAGTGGTAATTGTTTTTATGCATGCTTTTGATAATAATAAATTTTATTTGCTGCTAATGGGAGGGGATCCAACAAATGTTGAGCTTCTTTATGTTGCTTGTTGAGATGAAGTTAATTTGGATAGGCCAGACGAAAGTATTAATGGTACAGAAATAAATTCAGCTACGTTTCAAGTGAATCTACAATACAATTCAGTGAAAACCATCATAAGATAGAAAGTTCACCTAATGCAAACAAAGGCTATTGCGTCAGCTAATGGCTTTGCATATAACTTTGAAGTGTATCTTGATAAAGAGACTACAACTCACTCAAACTTAGAAATAAGTCAATACATTTTTCCTAAACCAAAACTATAATATCAGTTTGACATTTAATTTTATTCCCGGTGATTGATTTCAGAATTGAAGGCCTTAGGAATCGGTAACGTCTAACTCACCGAGAACAGCTGAGTTAGAATCACTCATATGAGATTGCTCCTCTTATGATGGAAGTGATGAGGTCCATGATTAGTGATCTTCTTAAGAAGTGTGCTATTGAATTATATAGTTCTGCCTAAGTCAATCGAGGGTTCCTTGTACTCAAGCAAAATTGTACTCGGGCCCTGTTTAAACTATTAGAAGCCCAATGCAACTGTTACAAGTTGCTATTGACTCTGTAACTCTACCTAATTTGCCCCCTTATTACTTTGAGGTGGTTGATGGATTTTTGCATTAAGGATCATTTATCAATAAGAAAATTATGTATCTTCCATCTAATAGCCAGATTGTCTGATGGTGGTCTTTGGCATGGGTCGGTTGTGGCATTTTTGGAACATGCTGAGTTCCTGCTCGAGACTGTCAAATATTCTACTCTTAATAGTTCTAACATTTAACTGGATTGCTCTTCTCACTTGCACAATGCACCCTATGACCCGCTTCTAATGTTCCTTTATCATGGCCAAACCTCTTCTCGATCAATAAAAAAGATCTTGAGCTGTCCATAATTTTGGGTAAACTTCAGGCATGGGGTAACGGGTAACCAAACTCCTTCCCAACGCCCAAGGGCGCTCTTCTGTCATGCTAGACTGAGAGGTAAGCTCCAAGGTTAGCCACTGTGGCTTCTAATACCGTTGGTTTTTCATTATTATTATTTTTCTCCAGTGAGTGATCACCATTGCAAAGATTAGAAGGTTTTTCATCTGGAAGGGAATAGAACGGGAAATTGCTAGACGAGTAAGAGCATGTCACCTGATCTCTCAGTAAGCCTAATCAAATTGTCAACTTGTGTTTATCTTCTGAGGTGCTGGAGTATGCTTTCAAGAGGGTTTTCATAGAGGTTTTCAAGATGGTTCTTGTCTGCAGCTAGCTTTCAATTCAGCCAAATATGAGAGTCATAATGACATCCCTTTTGAGCATTGCATGGTTATCTCTTTTCTAACTTTTTTTTTTAATTTGTGGAGGTTAAGATCTTTGTAAATTTAAACTTTTCCAAATAGAGGATCTACTGTTTTGTCTGGCTTATTTGGTCAGCTCGGTCGTGGAGGATAGAGATGCTGTTTTGTTGTTAGTGGTCTTATCCCTACCTCATTGAGAATTTTCTTGTTATTGCTCTAGTGGTTGATCCCCAGTCAGGCAGGGTGTTTAGGAAGGCCCATGTTCCCCAGCTGAAGTCTTTCTCTGGTTTGGTGTTTGTCCCTGACCCTGGGGTTATGTTGGGAAGAGTCTAATAATCTTTAAGCTTCACGTTTGTGTTCTTAGAGTTCATAATTGTATCTCTTTATTATTAGCCAGAACAGTTAGTTGTTAAGTTTGTTCTTCTATCTTGTAGAGGAGTTTCCTCTGCCTGCGTCTTAGTTCTCTTGGGAATACCACCAACAGGGGGTTTTCTTGGCTTCTAAAGGTCGTTGAATTAATTATTTGGTCTGGTTGTAATACTTATGATATGTATGGTTACGATAAATTACTTTCATGTGTAAGTATATGCAGCAGTTTTAAATAAATTTAAAATAGCTTGAAATCGATCAATTTAAATTGATTATTTCAATATTAAATCACTGCATTTACTTACACATATAAAAGTAATGTATCGTAACTATACATTTCATAAGGAGTACAAGACAAAGTAATTAATTCTACGATCATTAAAAGCCAAGAAAACAATGTTTCAGGGAATTTATCAGAACTTTTTTTCTTGAGCTACTTAAATTCTAAAAATTATAAAACTTATAGAAAACATTCCTATCAACTAGGTATTAAAATATAAATACAATTCATTAACTTTTAGTAATAACAGTGTAAATTTGATGTACAATAAAACTAGTTAAAATTGCGGTACTTTTTATGTTGCAATTAGGATAAAAATTTTTAAAACTTGTATTAAAATTTCAAATTTCATATGAACTAACGTACAATTAAATGAGGAAAACAATGGTGTGATTAGATTTTTCGAAGGTCTCTTAGTTCCTTAGAAAAAGTGCTTCAAACTCGAGTGCACATAACTTCTGTGCCGACGGTAGGTGATCACCTTAAGAGGGGGCCGGATAGAAGCCGGCCGCCGCGCTCGGACTCCAGCCCGTTTAACATGGGAGAAATATTTAGTTTCTTAATTACCGCCTAACCGACGGTTATTTGAGAAAAATAAAGAAGTAGCCCGAATCTACGGGTCATTAACTATTATTAGAGGTAAATAATTTTAAAAATAATAATATATATTTGTTACAAATTGAGTTTTAAGAGGACGTTTTTCCCATTTAAACCTACGTATATTTGACTAATTTGAAATGACTAGTTAAAACGTTATTTACTGTGATAAAAATAAAATTTTTTCATCCTAAGAATCCTTATTATTTTTAGTATGGGGAGACTTAGATTTTTAAAAAATAATAATTTGTTAGTCGTTATTTTAGGCAGTTCTAAAAAATGTTTGCATGTAGACGTTACTCATCGGGCGGTAGAAGTTCAGAGATGTCCTCACAGAGCGCTGCACCTTCGTTTGTAGTCTGCACTCTGCAGTCCTGTCTATTCCACGCGAGGAGTCAGATTGTCATTGATATATTTCAAAACATATTGCTTAATTTCTATCTTATGTGAATACATTTTTACGTGAACATAATAATTAATTGTGTTTAAATCTAGTACTATATTTTATTAGTTTGTCTATCGTGATTAGTTTATAGTTTTTTGTTGTGTTTTTTTCTAGTTATTATAGTTTTATATATATATATATATATATATATATATATATATATAGGTTGTGCTAAGTTTATAGTTTTTTAAAGCCATGCAAGATAAAAAACATTTAAGACTATCCACGAAAAGGAAGAAGAGGAGACTTGGGATTGGTCTCAAGCGACACCAAGAAGAACAGAGGTAAGTTAGTTCAAAAATAAAGCTATAATTTGTATTATATACATCATGTTTGTATTTAAATAATTTTCTAAATCATTCATTACCGATTAGACAATGTACAACATCTTAACGGGCTTCGTCTTGTTTTATAAAATAATACACTTAGAAACTAAGAACAATAATACTTCAGTCTAATTATTTACTAATAAATATTTAACTTTTACACAAAAGTATAGCCTAAACACATGCGCAATGTAGGCTACTTGCCGCTTGTTTGTAGTTGTGAAGCGGTGAAATAACGTGAGAGCTGTGTTGTTTTCTATCTAGTATTCATTTGGAAGTTGGCAATGTAACGCATCTATCGTTTATACTCGTTCAAAAAAGAAAAAAATATAATAGCTGAGTACAATGTGGGATAAAAGTAATTATAAATTAAAAAACAAATAAAATACCGTTATATGAGTTTTTGAAAATAGTCAGGTGCACAAATAAAATAATAAAAAGTTTCATGAAACACGGTAATCTTGTTTTCTCGTGAAAAGTAAAGAAAATAAGCGTTTACTGATAACACATACACATAGGAATGTATATAATGATCATTTCGAAGTCAGGGTGCAAATCAGTATTATTTAATTTTTGTTCGTCATTTACAAAAATACTTATATCATTTTATAGATTTAATAACGTAATAGCAATTACAGTGCATATTGATTAAATTATTAAAAATTATTATATGCTGATACAACATTTACACTTTTATTTTTAAAATTATAGAAATATAAACTTTTGTACGTCATTAAGAGTTATTATTTTAAAATGTTAACTTAATTTTTTATGGGAATTTGAATATGTGTGAAAATTTAGATTCAGGTAGTACTAAATGAATGTATGCTATTGCTATACGCGGGTTAATAATTAATTACAATATCCTTTTTACGCTTTGTAGAAGTTAGATTGATTACAGTTTGATGTTTGTATTTTTGTAAAGACAATATTGATCATATTATTTGTGTTATTAAATTATTAAAATACAAAAAAAATGTTTAATATTTTAAAAACCTGATTCCACTAAAAATATAAAAAGTAAAGCTTGTTAAGATTTAATTGCACTAATTTGTGTCATTCATACAATGACTAATAAGCAATAAGGACTCTATTATCAATTTTCAGTTGTAATTGAAAAATGGTTTGATGATATTGAGCTACATAATCAATATTTTTGTCACGCCATTTTTGTCATCATACTATTATATTTAAATTATCAGATACTCTAATTAATTTAGTTTATTTCACATGTGTACCTACTTGAAATTTGCAATTAAATTATTTTTATCTTATTTTCTGTTAATTTTACATTTAGTCATTCACTTTCATAAATTGGTTTCATTCGTTTTCGTCAGTTACTTGTAAATATTTTAAATATCACAAATTCTAATTTTGTGATATTTAATTCTAACAAACAGGTTTTCATACCAGTTTCATAAAATGCTGTGTTTATTAAATTCAATATAACAGTAATAAAGGTATTAGGTAAGTAGTATAAACTCTGTTTTATTAGTTTCAATAACAAGAAACTAGATGCAACTCTGCCTCATTTATTTGTACTACCGTAAGGAATGAGGCCAAGCGGACCACGGAAGGCCCTAGAAAACCCTGTTGGCTGGCGTTGTCAGTCACCCGTCCCTTCCCTTCTGTTGTTCTATAAAAATTTAGAAAGAAAGTGAAGTGATGGTGCGAGGGGCGAACGGCCGAGCAATAAATGCCTTGACGACCCAGCCACAGAGCGCTCCTAGGACCTAAAACACCAACTACCAACACAGACAACGTACTGCACTAAACACCGCTCCCCGTGGTCGTTCACCAAACTAAAATGCGATTTTCAATCTGACTCCGGAGCCCTCTTAAGATGCAGCATCTAAAAATGAGAGTCACACCATCTCTCTTCTGTGGGTAAAAACTATGTCTTATTACATCAGTGGCGGTGGAAGTAATTTAGAGCTGTGGGGTCAAATGGATAGAACAATTTTGAAAATGAACACGCCCGGAAATCACATTTTCACACTCTGTTGTATGCCGGTGTAGTGGCTCAGTGGCCAAAGCTTCGGACTGCGGAGGGCAAGGGTCTAAGGTTCGAATCCCCAACTGAGAAAACGGTCTGTACTTCGCTCGTTGAATAAAGTTCACACACAGACCTGCATTCCCATGTTAACGGGCAAGTGGACAAAAATTCGATGTAATATTTTAAAATACTAAAAACAATATTATGATAGTTTATATTGTTTATCTTACCACGGACTGAATATCTTCATTTTAGTTCAACACAACAAATAATAGCATAATTATTGTCAATACCTAAATGCACTGGCGGAGCATTAGTAATGAACTGTCACAAAACAAGCAAATGGAATTTTAAAATGAGTCACCGATATTAGGTAGAATTATGAAAATTACTACCATAGGAACCAAAATAACAGCAATCAATCTATTGTTACTTACATATTGTTGTAAGAATTTAAATTAGGGTACATGTATGATAAATTAATAAGCCAATTTAAAATGTAAGTTTTGATTGGTCATGAATATGATAGTAAAATTAATCTATTTTACCTTTGCACAAAATGATTAATGTTCAATGTTTCTTCTATCTCTTCCTACAATTTTAGGGAGGTCAGCCAACCCCTCTAACCCCTCAGTTCTGCCACCACTATCGTATATTTTTCATAAAATCAGAAAATATCAACCCATTTTTCACTTGTGTTCCTAATTTAACTGCAGGATTATGAATAATTTTAATTTAAAACTACACTGAATATAACAAACCCCTTATTTTTAACAAAAAGCCAGTGTTTAACAATTAGTATTGCTCAGTATTTTAGTATAAATGGTTGTGAATCAGGCTAATAGACAAAGCCTGATTCGAGGAGAAGTGTTTCAATATTGAAGAACACAAATGACAATAACCAAAGCGAGTTTTCGTTTCATACTGTTTTGCAGGAAATCCAATCACAAGTTTCTTTACCAAAACAATAATTGAAAAGTTGATTGGAACATGACAACAGATATTTGTTAGTCACACGCACACACAAATTTGTAATTAGATCATGAGGTAAAAGATAATTAAATATTAGGAAGTAATAGATTTATTTAAAACTACTAACAAAAAAATTATACAGTTATATAGATTAGAGGAATCAGAATTGAGATCCTTTGTCCTCTTTCATCAAGAAGAATATGCTGACATTGCCTTTTTCAGTATAAACTATCTCCGAATGAGTGATTAAAAATATGGCAGCTATACCGTATAGAAGTGTTGGTATACCTGGAAAAATATAATAAAGCGTATAGATAATATTAATTGTATTTAAAAGTTTCTCAAACTATGAATGTAACAATTAAAACATTGTGACATATGATTACGCCTATAAATGCTAATTAATGTAATTACTCTCTTAATGCTAGATCTGCCAGGTCAAGGCATTTCAATGTTTTAAAATGAATTTTAAGTTCAGTTATTGTATACTTCCCCCCCGAAGGTATCTCTGCCTTGACGTGGCGGGGGGGCTTGCGTGCTTCCACAACCCCGAGAGCTATGCCGGCGGTAGCTTGCTACCGGTAGGGTCACCCAAGCCGGACAGGTCTTCGTGGGGTAGAAGCCAGACTAAGAGAGATACCAAACAACAGCTATGTCAGGCCTAGCAAGCCGATAGCGAAGTTGATATTGCTTTCAAAACAATAACCAAGCCTCGGAAGGACAGGAGTAACGGACGTGACTGGAAACGAAAAAGGATAAAGATTGGAACACTGAACATACTTACGCTTTCGGGAAAAACAGAAGAATTGATAGACGAGATGCAGGAAAGGAGAATAGACATTCTGGGATTGAGTGAAACAAAGTGGAAGGGGCAGGGAAGTAGAGAGTTGAGAGGAGGGACATGGCTGTACTGGAGTGGAGGAAGATCAAAAAGGAATGGAGTAGCAGTAATGGTTAATAGGAGGATAAAGGAGATGCTAGACGAAGTGGAGTTTATATCGGATAGAATGATGACAGTTAGGATTAGAAACAAAAACAAGGAAATAAAAATAATGCAGGTGTATGCACCACAGACAGGATGTTCAGAGGAAGAAAAGGAAGAGTTTGAAGAAAAGCTGGAAGACCAAATACGAAATGTAAATATATTAATGGGGGATTTAAATGCAAAGGTTGGGACCGACAGAAGAGGGTTTGAGGAGGTGTTGGGCAATTTTGGGTTTGGAAACAGAAATGAGGAAGGAAGACGACTGCTGGACATGTGCCAAAGAAATGCATTGACAATTGGAAATGGGAGATTTCAAAAGAGGGAGAGCCATATAATAACAAGGTATAGTTGGGATGGGATAGTAAAAAGTGTAATTGATTATATAATAACAGATAGAGAATGGGGAGAAAAGATCATGGATGTGAAGGTGATTCCCAGCGTAAGCGTAGGAGGGGACCATAGACTGTTGGTGGGGGTGTTTAGAATGGAAATAAAAGAGAGCAGAACGACAAAACCAGTTGAAAGAATAAAGGGATGGAGACTGCAGGAGGAGCAGAAGAAGGAAGAATTTAGAAATATGGTAAAAAAGGAGTTACCCAGAACAGAGGTAGGGGAGCTGGAAGAGGAATGGAATCGGTTCAAGGACACAATAGTAAAGGCAGCCGAAAAGGTATGTGGGAGAACAAAGGGGAAAAGAAGAGAAAAACAAACAAGTTGGTGGAATGAAGAGACAATTAAAGGAGTAAAAGAGAAGAACAAAGCATGGAGGAAGTGGTGGAAAACCAGAGCGCAAGAAGACAAAGATGAATATTTGGCAAAGAAGAGAGAATGCAGAAGAATAATAAAGGACGCAAAGGACAAGGAATGGGAGAACTTCACGAAAAAGTTAGAGGAAGACTTAGGACAAAACAAAAAGATGTTCTATAGTATGATGAGGAACAAAAAGAGAGTGACCGAAAGTGCCAAAACAATGCAAAATGAAAATGGAGTCATGGTGGAAGGAGTGGAAATGAAAAAGTTGTGGAAAAGGTATTTCCAAACACTGTTGAATGAAAACTATGAGGAAGAAGAGGAAGACGAAAATGAGGAGCAATGGGAGAGAGGGGAAGAGATAAGTTGGAGGGAAATAGAAAAGGCGGTGAAAGAGATGAAAAGTGGGAAATCCCCAGGACCAGATGAAGTATCATCAGATATGGTAAAGGCTTTGGGAGCAGTGGGAGTACATTGGTTGAAGAGAGTCTTCACATGCGTATGGAGGGAAGGAAGAGTGCCTGACGACTGGGGGAAAGGTGAAATAATAACAATACACAAGAAGGGAAGTAGAAGACTATGCAAGAACTATAGAGGAGTAACATTAATAAGCCATGTTGCCAAAATATTTGAAAAAATAATTTTTAACAGGATTAAGGACGTGATAGAGGACCAGATAGGGGAGGAACAACATGGGTTTAGGAAGGGAAGAAGTACGATCGACTTGATTTTTGCAGTGAGACAAATGGTTGAAAAGCACTGGGAGTTCAATAAAAAGTTAATACTGGTGTTTATAGATGTCGAGAAAGCCTACGATTCTGTTAAGAGAAAAAGTATATGGGAGAGTATGGAAAAAATAGGAGTGACAGAAAATATGATGAAATGGGTTAAGGAATTGTATAGGGTGCACGAGTGCAGAGTTAGGACATGTGATGGTAATACAGAATGGTTCAAGGTAAAGAAAGGGCTGAAACAGGGGAGTGTTCTGTCTCCGATTCTTTTTAATGTAGTTATGGAGATAATGATGAGAGAAATTAAAGAGGAGACAAATGAAGAGATGAAGATAATGATGTTTGCTGACGATATTCTGATGTGGGGAGAAAACAGGGAGGAGATACAAGAACAACTGGACAAGTGGAGTAGGAAGATGAGGGAGAGAGGGCTGAGGATAAGCAAGGAAAAAAGTGAAGTAATGGTAGTAGGAAGGGACACAGTTTTGGAAGAAGATATATTGGTAGATGGAAGTATACTAAAAAAGGTAGATGATTTCAAATACCTTGGAACGATGGTGTCAAGTGATGGAAGAATGGAACAGGAAATAAATGCCAGATTAGGAATGGGAGCGGGATTCTTCCGGACGGTGAAACACCTAGTATGGGACAAAGAGGTACCAAGGAGGGCCAAGGTAATGATGTTCAAGAATTACTATAGGCCTATAATTACTTATGCGGCAGAGACATGGCGGATGTCAGAAAGGGAGTGGAGTAGAGTACAGGCAGGGGAAATGAGGTTCTTGAGAGCAATAAAGGGAAGAACTCGAAGAGATAGAATTAGGAATAGTGAGATAAGGAAGGATGTAGTGGAGGAGAGTATAAGAGAAAGAGTGGAACAAGCAAGGTTGAGGTGGTATGGTCACGTAAAAAGGATGAGTGTAGAGAGGTTGCCGAGGAAGATGGAGGAATGGGAAATGGAGGGAAGGAGGCCCAGAGGAAGACCACGAAGAAGATGGCTGGATGGAGTGAGGACAGACGTGGAAAAGAGAGGGAGTGTGTGGGGGGAAGTGGTGAGAGAGGAGATGTGGAGGGACAGGAGAAGATGGAGAGGCTTGGTGACAACCCAGACCCAGGATTGACTGGAACGGGACCGGATAAGTAAGTAAGTAAGTTATTGTATACTTCTTCTTTATACATAAAATTAGGTAGTCGGTTACTAAACTGCAAATATTAGTTTTAAGATTATCTAAGATTTGATTTTTTTTTATTTATTTATTACAATAAAGTGAGTACAAAATCAAGGCCTCACCAAGTTACGCAAAACTTGTCGGTGAGGTCCTATAGTAAATAAGAAAGAAAAAAATCGTAGTACAAAAAAATACATGCATATATACTTATATATATTTTATAGTGTTATTTATTAGTAATTATTGGCGGTTTAGGATAAAAATTAAAACGATATTTAACACTCTTTACTTTATGGTTGATCTAAAAATATAATTCCTAAACTATATTTAGAAATGATATTAATATTTATCACATAATAAATTTTAATTAACAACTTAATTAAGAACTAAAAGATAAAATCAAATAGGATATATAGAACGCTTACGTTACCTAAGAAACTAATAGAAACAAATTTATTATTGTGAAGCTGAACCATGCGAATATACAAATCACTTATATTATTGAAAATCAGTTGAACTACGGAATTAATTCATAAATTACAAAAATTAAGTCTATCAGCATTGAGAATTATTCAAAAAATACAAAAGCTATAAAAAACTTACTATTTCTACACTTATTTTGAATTAACAACAACAACAAAATAAATAATAATAATCTTTATAAAATATGGAAATGGTCTAACTAATATAGTAATTAAAAAAGAACAATACTTGCTTAAACTATGATAAGAGACACAAGAGCTTACTTAGAATTTCAAAAGATGAATATTATGAGAAACATATCCAAAACACTAATCCAAAAAAAAGTGGAATTATATACCAAGCAGCAAGCCATAAAATCTATATTTATAAAAGAGGATGTTTGTGTGTGTGTATACAGGATGTCTTAAAAGTCCCACCCCCCCCCTATTAACTTTCTTATGAATACAGATAAAGTGATTTACTTCTGGGAATGTTTATATGACCAACTAAGGAGTTTTTTTATGTATGCAAATTTTTTACACCCCCTCTCAAAAGGGGGTAGTTTGGGGGTAAGTCAAAAATTTTAAATAGAAACCCCTATCAAGTGACACATCATTTTAAAGGTAATATTAAAAGAAGAAGAATGGCGGAAATTAGAGGTCTCTAACATTAGTCTATCAAATTTGGTGGCAGTTTAAAGTTGGAATTATTTCATAAAACCCCCGCTGCTTATGTTACATTTAAAATTGTTGTAAGGCAGACAAAACATTCACCCACCAGTTAGTTTTGAAAACTGATGACACCTAATCGTAAAACAAGTCATTACAAGAATCAACAAACACCAAAAACCACAAATAACATAGCATTTATTTGGTTTTGGTTTGTCTGACCAAAGTCCAGTAGGACAGCCTGGGAATACCAGTGGCTCCTTCCTTATCTCTTATTAGGTTACTAGTTAACACTTTCAGTTCAGTTACTGTGTTAAATTTCTTTTTATTCGTATTTAATAAAAATGGCTCGGTCAAATGAAGATAAAGTAGAGATGATATTGTTCTATGGGGAAGCTAGGAGAAATGTTCATAAAGCAGTTCGTTTATTTAATGCTGCCTATCCGGATAGACCAGTAGACAGGGCATACATTAGACGTTTAGTAAACAAATTCTCAACAAACTTTAGTGTCAAAGAAGCACCACGATCAGGGCGCCCTGCCATTGCGACAGAAGAGATCCAAATTCAAGTTTTAGCAAATTATGCTGCAAACCCACATGAATCTCTGCGGTCCACTGCCCTTGATGTTGGAATTTCAAAAGATACTGTTCACAAAGTGTTAAAGCGTCGCAAGTTCCACCCGTACAAAGTACAGTTAAATCAAGAATTAAATGAAGACGACCCTGACCGAAGACTTCAGTTTTGTGAGCAAATGTTGCAGAAGATTGAAGAGAATAATAATTTAATATCACACACAGATATGTTTTAGTGATGAAGCATCATTCTCTTTGCATGGGACAGTCAATCGGCACAACTGCCGTTATTGGGCAAACAGTAACCCCCACTGGATGGTTGAAGCCCATACGCAACAGCCACAAAAATTAAATGTATGGGCTGGAATTTTGGGAAACTCTGTTATTGGGCCATTCTTTATTGATGGTAATTTAACTGGCGTTAAATACTTGGACATGTTACGGAACGGCATTGTCCCAGCAATAAATGAGGTAGTACAAGGTACTTATGAGCCTGTATTTCAGCAAGATGGTGCTCCTCCACATTACAATATGCTTGTCCGGACATTCCTAGACCAAACGTATCCCGATAGATGGATAGGTCGACGTGGCACTTAGGTAGAGTGGCCGGCACGTTCACTTGACCTTTCACCTCTGGATTTTTTCTTTTGGGGTTTCCTCAAAAGTAAAGTTTACGACACAAAGCCCGCAAACCTCGATGAATTAAGGACAAGAATCGAAGAGGCCTGCCACCTTATCACGCCTGAAATCTTACAAAATGTGAGACGTGGTTTTCAATCCAGGCTTTTTTACTGTCAAGAAGTTCATAGCAGCCATTTCGAGCATCTCATCTGAGTGAAATTGAGGTGAGAGTTCAGCATTTTGACTATTTTTCCCGTTTTAAAATTACTTAGGGGATTTTATGAAATAATTCCAACTTTAAACTGCCACCAAATTTGATAGACTAATGTTTGAGACCTCTAGTTTCCGCAATTCTTTTTCTTTTAATATTACCTTTAAAATGATGTGTCACTTGATAGGGGTTTCTATTTAAAAATTTTGACTTACCCCCCAACTACCCCCTTTTGAGAGGGGGTGTAAAAAATTTGCTTACATAAAAAAACTCCTTAGTTGGTCATATAAACATTCCCAGAAGTAAATCACTTTATCTGTATTCATAAGAAAGTTAATAGGGGGGGGTGGGACTTTTAAGACACCCTGTGTATATATATATATATATATATATATATGTTTGAAGTTTATGCGCTGCCAAACCATCCAACCGATCACCATGAAACTTTAGGATGTTGTCCTGTATACTCCCGAGATGGTTTCTGTGAAGTTTGATGCAGATCCGTCCACAGGGTCCCGCCCCACGGGCTCCTAAAGATCCCATGTTATTCAAATGGAGAATCTGAATTGTTTACAAAAAACATATGACTGTGTGGTTTAATGTAGTTTCACATGCCATAAGCAGATTGAAGTTCTCACAACAACAGTACTGTATATGTTTTGATTTAGTGTAGTTCTACATTTCACCTTGAGAGTGTAGCACACACTACAAAAAACCTTTACATTTATACACCAAATAAGAATACCAAAAATATTGTTTACCCTCTTGCACTCATTTAATAAATAATGTTTTTTTTCTATAATTCTTTTTATTGCTTTATTTTGGTATGTCAATGAAAAATGAAAGGCGAGACAACGTCCGCCGGGTTCAGCTAGTAATTTATAAATCACAAAATTAACAGTATTATGTTAAATAAGTCTGTGAACAGTGATGATCGATGTCAAGCTAATTTTTAAAATGGATACTATAGTACAATAGTATTAAAGCTAAACAATAATGTAGTTCAACCACAAAAATTATGGTTGCCATTATACCTTTCAATATACGAACTTGAAGATAGAAACACTGTTATGAAACTTAAAAAATAAATTAAGAGGATGTGATGATATTTATGATTACTTTATAAAACTTGCAGCACCCTTACAAATCATCTACAATATATGTTATATCATTTTTTATACATATACTTTATTTTTGTTCTTTTAGTTTTTTACCCTTTGTTGGGTTGATAATGTCCATAAATAATTATTTACTCCTACAATTACCTAACTTTGTAAGTTTTTACAATATTAACCCTAGAGCAGGCAATGGTGCACCTCTGTACTGGAGGCTTCTTTTTGGCATTTGCAGGTATTTTTTATAATTTATCCCACTTCATATATATTAGTTCTAATTTAACCATTCATATTTCATTTTATTCACAAATACAATATAATATGATTGATTTTAGGTTTCCATGGAAATAAGTGTTTTTAAGTCACATGTAACACACGTTTATCATTTTGAAATTAATTTTGAAAAAATTCTGTTGTCTAACTGTTAACTGGTATATTTTGTGATGAAAGTGTAAATGTATAGTTTGTTCACAATTGTATTCTGATTACAAAAATATATAGAGTAGAACCTCGATAGTTCGACACTCAATACTTCGACAGTCCTTATAGTTCGACATCAGTAATCAGGATACTGTGTTGCAAAACTTTTGTCCATGGCAGGTTGTGTGCGAATTAGCCCGGTGCAGATCAATGAAATAACACCATCAAAGCGAATAACAGTTAAAATTATGAATATTGGACCTTCTAAGTACTCTACTGTCCATACCGTAATAACTACTATTGTAACTCCATACTAATTCAGTAGGACATACATTGTTACAAAAATATCTAGCTTGTTTTTACTTTTGTTAAATTTTTAACTATTAATGAAGAAAATAAACTACAATTTCTTAATAACAATAATTTCTGTTGTTTTAAGTATACCATACATTCCTTATAGTTCGACATTTCGATATCCCCGTAATCCAAAAAGTGTTGAACTATCGAGGTTTTACTGTAGTTATTATAACAATTACCTATAATTTCCTTTTGTATATGACCTGAAATGAAAACGTTTGCAGTTTTACTTTTCTTTCAAAATGGGCAAGTCTGCTAAGATTTACAATCCTTCATAATAAATCAACATGATATCTGAAAATAAATATTTATGTAAGAATGGTAGCTAAAACTAAAACAAAATAAATTAATAAATATGAAATATCATCTTATTTCAATATATTAACAAAACAAACAAACCTAGCCATTTTTGACATCACCCAATGCCTCAATGGCTGAGTGGTATTCTGTTAGCGTAAGAATATTTATGTAAGAATGGTAGCTAAAACTAAAACAAAGTAAAATAATAAATTACATAAAAATAATAATCACTTATTTACGTAGGTATAAACAAAACAAACAAACCTAGTCATTGTTGATATTGTGCACTGCCACAATGGCTAAGCAGTATTTCGTTCGCGACAACTGGTCGCCACCCATAGATAACAAATTTTTATATGCCTACAAAGAAAATATAAAAATTATAAATTAGTACTATAAGTGATGCGTGATGCTCGTTCAGAATATAATCATTAAGTCATTTTATGAAGTTTATTGCTGAAATTTTAACAAAAGTGACATGTCTTGGCGACAAATTTTGTTGTTACCAAATCAGACGAGCCCTTGGCGATGAAAATTTGTTTCATGTCAGCTCTAGGGTTAATGCATGAATTATATATCACAGACAAAAATCATTCTGTAAAATTTTAAACTAAGTGACCACCTTGCTAGATCCTGAAAGGTTAACATTTAATATTCAAAAAAATTATTTATATAATTTTAAAAAGGAGCAGCCTATAATAATTACAAATTACAGTCTTGTATTTTTTATCCATATCTGCATCCTAATATATTTTAATATAAATTATTATTATCTTACCTAAATTCAAAATTTTAATTAATTTCATCATTCTATTCTCCATTGATAAATCTTGATATATCCGCTTGGTACAGTGGTATTTAATATAAGGATAGCATCCTGTTCTTAATACATGGTAATTGCTGTCTCCAACTTTCCAATTGAAATGTGATAATCCTCGTTGGTCATTCACCACACTTGAATACTTGACAAAGTAGGAGGTCCACGGAGGTTCATTGCATCGTTTTAAATAACTTGTAAGTACTAATGAAGCGGGGGGTTTTATTCTTTTCCACATTAGAACGTTCTGGAAAAATTATCTTAGGAAAAATAATTCCTTTATTTATAACTAGATAGTCATAGTAAATATAATGAGAAATACAACATTTATAAGAATAAATAGATGTCAAGAGTAGAACAAGTTTTATTTAACAGATAAAACAAATAACAAGTCTATTGATAGAGGTAAGCCATACAAAATTAAAAAAATATTCCATATCAGACGATCCAATACAGCATCTTTTATTGGCAAACCTCAGTGGAACACAGAGAAGTAAGAAATAGAGGTCTCATCCAACAGTGGAGTGAATTTGTCGAGTTAGTGTGTTTAGTAGTTACTTCTTCAGTTTGCTCTATGGATGGCAGGACCAGCATCTTGTCAGCCCCTCCCTTTATTCCACCCAAATCCTCAAGGATAAACATATTAATTATTACTACAGAACATAAAGATGTGCATTAATGGAAATCTATTTGTAACTGCCATTTAACTGTTTGCTAAGGTCATTAAGAAGTGACTTGTGTTGGATCCAAGACCATGTGTTAGACTTGGACTTCCATAAGATAACTCTTATTTACTGCCTTGTTTCTACAATTGTTATTCATAAACCTGACACCCAAAATGTTCTCATCTTCTATAAATTGTATCCCTCTTTTCTTGTTTTACAGTATTTCTTTTCCAAAGTCCCTTTTCTGAGTTTTTCTTCTATTCAAGATAGAAAGAAGAATAATTAGAAGTTGAATTAAGAGGAACTATCAAGAGAATGGTCACTGAGGATTAGCTTCCCATGAAACTGTTTATAAGGAGATAGAACCAGTCAAAAGTACAATGAAAAAGAAACAAATCTAAGGAGAGACTAAGCAAAAAAAATCATAAGAAAGCTATGGAACAGTAAAAGAAATATAAGATGGATTGTGGAACTTAAGAAAGATATGAGAAAGCTGAAAATTACATATGAAGATTCGAAGAATAAGACAAATCAAATCATCTTTATTTCTAATTTTAAAAAAAACCAAGTTACAAAAATAAGTACAAATAAACGGGAAAAAATTCTCACATAGGTCAAATAGTCCTGTGCATGAGAATGAGTTCAAACAACAAAAGATAAACATTTACTTTAAAAAAAAACCAAACAATTATGATTATTGTGTTATAAGCAGAAATTTTAATTAACATTAGTATATGAAAATAAGGAGTATATAATGGATAGTAAAGATATTATAATATAAAATTAAACAGTATTTTGTTGTTTTACTTTTGTTTTATCAGCTACAGAAATTTATGAATTTTATGTCATAAAAAACATGGGAACAACTAAAACTAGACTTAAATTAGGATTAACTTTGATGGATTGCAATTAAGTTTATTAATATAATGCATTTTATGTAATGATATAAAAAATTGTGAAAGTAGGAAACAGAATTAAAACTATATATTTAAAAAAAATTATAATAAAAATTAAAAAAATATCAATGTTCTAACTAGACAAAAGATAAGAAGAGTGATTCCAGTTGAAGAAAGAAAGTTACGATTCGAGCTCATGAAGAGATACTAGGCTGAGAGAAGACAACGGAATATTAGAAGATGACTAAAATGATCCATTAAGGGGCATTAAGTTAAAAAAAGAACTAATTTGATTTTCCGTCCATTAACCTTGGACCCGGCCTTTTTATAAATGCCATTGGTACTGACTGGTACCAGCCCTAATTATTTAAATTTTCGTAAATTTGCATCAGAATATTGGCGTATATTTAAAATGGTAACTCTGATAGCTGTTTCATAGGGTTTTGGAAGTTATTTTTATATTCAGCACTCTATGACTTTGTTTCACTATCTCATTTCCTTTGTTTTGCCAAAAGCATTGTTTTATTGCTAGGCAACAGGCGTTGAAATTAATCACAATCTGAAACTAGAAAAATTTGTTGCTGTTAATATAATTTATGCTATTTGCAGTTTTTTAACCTCTTAGAGACCCTTTTATTGATTGGAAACAATTTTGGAGAAAGTTTTTGATACTTTTTTTGAAATAAAAAGGCTAAAAATAAATACTGCAAAATTAATTCTAGTATGCATAACGTATGCTAATTCTACATATGGGCAACAACAAAAATATGTATATATAATAGTATGAGGTTATGTTTTGAGATATACTTTTAACACGTTCGCTGCTCCGCACCCTGCTGCCTGTTCTGAGCATGCGCTTGGTGCGGATCCGCACCAACTTCGTATCATAACTGTACGAAAAAATTAAATCGCTAGCTACGAACGAACGGTAAAAATTTGTTCATCTGAATGTTTTAAGCAAGCTCACAATGAATCCTCTGTCTGAGGACAGTGCTCGGCGCACACTAAACAAATAACATGAGTCATCCAATATAGTGCGGATCCGCACCAAGCGCATGCTCAGAACAGGCAGCAGGGTGCGGATCCGCACCATCAGCAGCGAACGTGTTAATCAATTTTTGAATAAAATGCTTTCACTAGGCACTGAGTAAAAACTTTTGGCAGTACAGCAAAAAATGACTGGCAGTTGCAGGGTTAACCAGTTATATGTGGTACTAGATCACTTCTCTGATAATATAATTCATTTTAAACTCAAACAACATTTGAAAAAACAACTCTGATTTATTGTTGTTGTCCTAGCCTAATTCAAGAAAACGCATAAGGCCTATAGATTTAAAAATTCTTTCCGATAAATAGCTTAATAACTTGTTTTGTTTGAAAAATTCTTACTTTCTAAATTGACATAAAAATTAAAGACGATCTATGCGTATCCATCCTTTACCTGCAGAAAGAATTAGAAGTTAAATTATTCAACTACTAAAAATAACCTATCCAACAATCAAACAATAACATAACCTAACACAACAACAGCTGATTACTTCACCCATTCTTATTCTGATTAAGGGCAGTCGGATGCTTGTATCTCGCCAATGTAAAATTGGTGAGTTTTCAGTACACACAACTCAGAAACTACAATAGATATTGATATAATTTTTTTTTCCTCCTTTTCCTTATGTTTAGTACTGTCTTTTTTGCAGAGGGTTATTAAAAATATGATATGCCTGATGAGTTACGATTTTTTTTTAATCAGCCTCATATTGACCCGTATTTTAGTAATATAAATTTAATTAAAAAAATTAAATTTTGTTATTTTCAAAATCTTTCTGCCTTAAATATAGTATTTGGGCTAAGGAACAAAATAAAAAAAAAATTATGGGAATATCACTTATAGTTTCAGAGATACGTGTACTGAAACATAAAAAATATTATTTTACGGAAAACAGCAAAATAAACTCAAGTATAGGTTTATGAAAATTGAACTAAGAAATAGAGTTACCTTAATACATCCCAGCTCCATATGAAGGTCTGTCAGGGTCCTCTTGCTCCTCAAACATGTCCTCCAGTCTCTTCTTTGCTAGTGTGTTACTTTGACGACATTTTTTCTCGATTTCCTCAATCGCTTTGTTCGCTTTTTTAATTCTGAGCTCATCCGCATTTTTCATTGCTGCTATACAATTGTTGCCTGGTAACATGCCTAATTTGTCTAGAACTAAACATTTTATAATATTGCCTTCATTGAATGTGGCAATACCCTCATAGATCCCAAATTCCAGTGTAGATCTCTGGACGAATGTTGATTTTGGAACCCTAGACCAAATAACATGATTTAGTGATTCAGAGGGATTTTGGGTGCCACCATGTAAGCACCTGATTAGCAGCTTTGGATCAGCCAGATCCCTGAAAATAGGCTTTATAAGAGCCATAATAGCTGGAGGAAGATGGGTATGCTCATTGTGGTCATAAGTTTCACCCTTTGCGACCGCCTTTCTATATTTGCACCAACTGTCCTCACCGGGTGGGCATAAACCATGGGAAGGATTTTTGTTTGATGATGCCAGGTGAAAAAATTCAGCCCACACCCCTTTCTTCATTTCTTCTACAGATGTGTTCACATGCCTTCTAATGGCTAGGCCATAATAAATTTGAACCTCATTGATAACTGCATCTGTAAGGCGGCCTCGACCTCCAACTGTCTTCCCATCAGATAAAACTATCTTGCTCATTTTGGTTTTTAATTTTCTCAAGCGGCTCCCCATGCGCTTTTGTACATGGCCTACACACTCTAATTTTTCAATAGAGAATGCAGGCCCATATGGCTGATCTGCCACAACAGATGGATAAGAGGCACTGTCTCCATCCCCTAAGTAATTTTTATAACGCACGTTGTATTTTGGTTGCGACTCTCGGAACATTGTCAGAACACCATCGACCTCCATTCCACCACTAACTCCCGAGTAATTTGCAATGCAGCTATTACCATGCTCATTCTTCAATCTATTAGGGCATCTGCAGTATTTACTAAGTACTTTGGAATCAATCACCTTACCAGTGTTTGCAGCAATAGCGCTCACTACACCGTTCAATGAGGAATAGCCCCTCTTCTGCCAGGAGCCGTCAAATATAACTGTAATATCCCTATCACCATCATTTTCTACGACACATTCTTCAACAGCATCCTTCATTATATTTGAACAAACCTCCTTAGTAGCATTACATAACAGTTCTGTATAATATTTAAATGCAGGAGGCTTGGGTAAATTCATAATGCCGCACAACGTTTTTGCCGACTCCTCTCCTTTCCCAATACACCGAAATGCATAAGCAGCTCTAACATTGATATCTGACTTCTTGCTATTAGGTAAATTGGAAGAGTTCTTTGATGTAACCTCAAACCCACACACATCACACTGAATTTTTATCATGACACTGAAACCGTATCTTGTGCCTGTTGAAACCGAGATTGGACCCTGGCATTTTGTACAAACAGCGATTTGTCTTAGCATAACCTCAATGTTTTTCAAATTTATTATGTCATAGCAAGAAGATTCGTCCTTATAAGCATCATATTTTAGCAGGTTAGATCCTACCTTGAACATGGAAGAGCTTACTTTAGGCTCATTTTCATCAGATGTAGGCCTAGGCGTATGTAGATCTTCATTCTCAGCAGAAGTACTAGGCCTAGGTTCAAATACAGTAGACTGAAGAATTTCTT
The DNA here is from genome assembly GCA_035578905.1 of Stictocephala bisonia. NCBI lineage: Eukaryota > Metazoa > Arthropoda > Insecta > Hemiptera > Membracidae > Stictocephala > Stictocephala bisonia. The sequence continues at coordinate 358,081 of JAQJVL010000467.1, read as the reverse complement.
GTTTTCGAATACCACTAAACACTTTCTTCTTTTTTTTAAAAGCACTAGCAAATCTAGGCATTTTTAAAAGTCACTATTATAAAAGCTTATTTCAAAATACTCAACTCACCTAAACACTCAATAATTAGAATTCAGCATAAACAAAAGTATGTAAACAATAACAAACCAATATACTGAAGTAAAACAGTCTACTAGACAGCTGATACACTCATACCAACCTGAAAAACAACAGTTACAACTCCTTGATAAGAAAAAGTAGCACTATAAAAATGTATTGACTTGAATATTTAGTAGCGCGGAGCAACAACTCAATTTACACCAAAATTCGGTGTGCAAAGCTTAGTAAAAACGGCTATTACTTAAAAACTATCCGTCCGAATTGGTTAAACTATATATCAAATTAAAAGTTAGAATCTAAGGAATAAGAAAATGTAAAAAACAAAAAATCGATATTTTTGACCATTTGAACCATCCGACTGCCCTTAACAAAATGACCAGGATTGCCATAGGTAAAACAAAAAAGGGTCAAGTTTCCCTGTTTCCTGTTTTGCAGAATTAGACTTAAATGATTGATTTCCTACTTTAAAAGTGTATAATTATACCATATATATATATATATATATATATATATATATATATATATATATAAATCATTCTTTTCGACAGATAAAAAATAACATAACAATAATAGTTTTATAATATTTTACACAACATGTACATGTTATGTTTTATATATATAAATACATTTTTTTGTTCCAAAAAATATTTTTTCTGGCATTTACAAAGTCTAATGAATAAAATTCAATTGATTTACAATTGTAGTCGGTGTACTAAAAATATGCAGATTCCAAAATTGTATAGGTTTCTATGGTAACTAATGATAAAATAAAATATGTCATGTGTTTTTGTGGAACTATGCGCAATAAGTGTAAATATGCCGATGTTGCACTTGTGCTCTCATATAATGAAAGTATTATTATAAACTTTGAAATACAGCATTATGTATAACTAATGAATAACAAACTATAAAACGAAACTGTACAAAATAACCAATAAATATCAGCGAAAAAATTGTTTACTTATACTCAAGTTGAGATCGTCCGGCAACACGTTGATTAGGAGTAGGACATCTGGAGACGAAATAACATTAGATGTTTTATAAAAAAAAATACTCTGTTGTATACACAATAAAATAGCAAACCTAAGGCACTCAAATGGAAAGATTAGAATCTGGACTACAGCTTAGTTGTGAATTCAATTGAATTGGATGGATAGTAACAACATAAAATTGAACTAAGCGAGCCATCGAAAATTGCGACTCCCACACCTGTAGTGGGTATGAGCTTACGCAAATAGCGACGGGCCACACTCGCAGGGTTAAAGACTATCTTCTGGATATTTCCTGTTACATCATTCGTGAATATCTGAGTTTAGTGATTGAATAGTTAATAGTAAGTACCATATAATTATGTAACTGGAAGTTAGCACTATGATTCTTTTTGTAAGCATAATAATATTTTGTCTAACTTAAGAATGTTTTCTGTCAAATGTCTTATTATTTAAGTTGACTTAGCTAATGCAAGTGTTATTTGTCAATTTGGCTTAATAAAGCATTTGATTTGATTGATTTAGTTGCAGAAATACTGTAAATAGCACAATTACCCTAACAATTGGCAGTGCTGACTGTTGACATTGTGCAGTTTTATCTAAAAGTCTATTGATTTGGTAAAAAAAATCAGCTTACCGTGATAGTTTTTCGGGAGTTTTGAAAATGTTTGCGGTAATTTTATAGATTTCAATGTGCTTTTTCCGAATCGTATTTGACGGATGTCCGGAAGTTGTAGCAAATCATAATACATAATATACAGAGGGATGCCAAGTATCACGAAAAACTGCGTCAGTAGACATGCTTTTTGAAGAGACAATGATCCCAGTTGTGTCACAAACTAAATTCTTGGGAATTGATTCAAACAAAAACAGCTTCATTGGAATGATGAAGACAGAATTTGAAGATGAGAACTTCATGGTCAAACTGTGGAAACGCTAATAATAAATACTGCAATTGCGAAACTGAATTTCAACTATATATTTTTTAACTACTCTACTTTAAGTTGGTATTAAAATAGTATTTTCACCAGAACGCGTATTTAACTACAAGTTGTGGCACCCACACACCAAAACTATTGATTTGATGGGAAACGAGGTTAAGACATAAATTGCTGGAAATGTTATCTAGTTTCATATTGTACATAACTGTTTTTAGCACGAAATGAGTCAGAAAGGAGATATTGTAAAAACAGTAATTTTAGGCACCATTTTATTCAAAGTGGAGGTGCGAGCGGCAAACTTGACATTCGAAAAAGGCATATCGAGATCTATAAAATTGCCAAAATTCAAAACTCCCGGAAAACTCTCCAGGTTAAGCAACCAAATGACTGGACTATAAAAAAAGCTAGGCCTAAGGACAATTTTTATAGTACTAAAAGTAACTGCACAGGATGGCAGATAAGAGTTGCCAAGATATAACGCCAACTAAACTAATTTATATAGTGTTTACTAATTTATACGGAACGATTACGGAAGTTGGGAAAGGTTCCTCAAATTGCATTTAAACCTAGAATTTATAAAATACATTTTGAGATGACTTGTTCCCTGTTGTTGTTAGAAGAATAGAATATAAAAATTAATTTCTACTCGAGTTATGGTTGTAACTTACTACTGTCTTATTTATTCCAACATGTCTATGCTTGAGTATAATCATACTGCAAATTTAAATATGGATTTTCACTTCCGTTCATCTACTAGTGGCAGAGATAAAATCAACTGATTATCACAGGACGGTAGTGTATGAACTTTCTCCTTGCAGGCGAGTTATTCTTACAATTTAAACGATAGCATCTTAATGGGCTTATAGTATTAAAGGTTCACTTGACAAAGGTCCTCTATGAGATAACTTGTAAAGTTGGCCGTAAACTCTTTCTGGGCGATCAATAATTTGACCTTACAGTGAAGTTTACTTGGATGTGAATGGAATACAACTAATTCTGCATACATTATTGTGACCTATGTTGGTATGAATGCTACAATCAAGTCACTATTATCCACCATCGCCTGTAATTCTTTGTACAATATTTCAGTGGAATAAAAATTTCTATTATTTTATTCATCGTTAAGGTTAAAACACAAATAAATATACCATAAATTGTATCCTTTCATCTCCTTTTGGCATAATAGTACTATATATTTTAATAGGGGCAACCCTTGCACGCTTCGAGTGCCAACCCTATCACTCGCAGCACTTGTGAAACATCAGCTTTTTGGCAACAAATATTAGTGGTTCAACTTCATTAAGTAAAATCATAATGTCAATTAATTTCTAGTAGCTCAGCTCATACAACGAACTTCAGTTTCAATAGCCAATGTTGACTAAAGAAAGATCTATAACCTTCTCAATGTTATGAACATAATTATTTTCATTTTAACATCTTTTAATATTTCATTAATATCATTATTCACATTTAAACAGGTGTTACTTTTCGCCTAACTAAATTCTCTCCTTGCTATTCTTATGGCCAAAAAACTTACTTTGAGGAATTCTGGTGCCCATCAGGGTAAAAATATTGAAAAATGAAGACCTTTTTGCACAACTACGAAAAGAAGCAAATGTTTTAACACCTCAATCATTCAAATTAATAAAGAAATAAGGGAGGAGTTCCGTTGGCAAAAAAACTTCTTCACGTATATATGTATAAGGACTATAGAGAGGGTAGTTTTCTACTGCCACTATTTATTTTACCAGAGATAAAAGGAAGCAATTAATTTAATATATGTATTAAATTAATTGCTGTATTAAATCACCTCGCATATATAACTAACTGAGTGAATGAATTACGTATACAAATTGTAACCCACTTCCAGATGAGCTACAAACTTGAGATTTGACATTCTTGTAGCATATGCTTGTGTAGCCAACAATGACAAACAATTTTGAAAAACTGGCAAATTTAAACTTTTTACTCTTAACAAATTAAAGACAAGGGATATGATTGTTAATGTAATGTTTTACTTATGGCTCAATTGAAACAAAATCAAGATTCAACAAAAATGAGATGAGTTTTTAGTTTAGTCTATAATTACTGAAGTGTTTGATTCATATACGAGTATAATATTAAATTATAAATCCAGTAAGGAAAGAACTTGACGAATGATATTACAGTATAATAAACAACCAGAAACTAAACAAGACTGCTTTTTTGTGCGAAACTACCTACAAGAGAATGCTCTTTTGTGTATTATGCCAAACCTATCAAAGGGAGCCTACTGCAATTAACTCTTAGAACACTTAATTTGCTTTAAAAATATTTTCCTTTAAATGTAATAAAGAATACAATACAATGCAGTTTACTGGGTACATGACTTAAATGTTACTAAATTTGAAAAATTCACTGTTATTAATAATACTAATGTTCTATAAAAGGAATTAAACATATTTTAAGTTAATATAATTTATTCGGGTAAAAGAGTTACTCTATACAGGGTGAGTTTTAAGTCAGTTACCCCTTAACTTATTTCTGCAGTCTAAAAAATATTTTCTTTTAGAATATGCTGTTAAATTAAAATTAGCCCACACTACATTAAGGTGGTATAGTCAAAAATTGTCTGAATTTTAATTCAAAAATTTTTATGCAAATATTTATTTGTCTACTCTTAATTAACGTGTAAACAGCATGTTTTAAACTTTATGTCATTTATTTTTGTGTGTAGAAGTTACTGAGTAGGTCATTTTCACCAACCTTGGAGCCAGTTCATCTTGGAAACGGTTTGGGTTTACAAACCCAAATTTTGAAATTAAATATAACCAAAATGACATATTTTATTTAACTTAAAAAAATTATTTTTTAAAAATTCAATCTTTATATTTGTTAACAATAAATTTATTTGTTTGTCGGATAGAAAATCATGTCATTGTGTTTGGTTGAATTTACACTATATTTTGCACTATTCAATTCCTAATTATATTAATTTGTTTAGATGATGAACTGGCCCCAAACATATAATACAATCTACAGCAGTGAGCCTTCTTTATTCTAACACTACCCGCACGTGTCCGCATGCACTGTCTATTCCTGCTGGCTCCCCCACCAACTGCCTTGGGTTTACCACTTACTCGACTCACACTCCCAGACACAACTTCCATAGGAAGGTCCACTCCTGTATGTCGCCTTTCTGGTTCTGGCCATCTATGATAGTGAGAAAGTACACAAACTAGTCAATTGTGTTGTCGCTGATTCATCCATGCATATTATATAGCTGGTAGCCAAATATGCCAATAATACTTATGTCGATTTAGTACTAATATACTCAAGATTAATATTTTATTTAATTTGGCTATTTTAGACTATTTAAAAATGTGTTATTGTTTTTATCTAACAGATGATGTTTAATAAGTGAATATACATGTATGAGTAGCGTCATAATACTAGAGTTCTGAATAGTATTTCTCTTTTTTAAAATGCCTCGCAAGTGCAAGTTCCATAAGCGTTCTAAAAGTACAGTATCAGAAATAACATTAAGGAGAAAAGTTTGACGTAAGTACATTATTCGAGTTTGACCGTTCAACAATATGTAATAGTTAGTGATGTTTAACTCCGCTGCACCGGTCCCAAGCCCGGGGTCTCATCTTTCCCATAACCGATGAGAAAGGAGGAGGGTACCTTCCCACAGCTCTCAGTGTGATCCCGATACTGAGAGCACTCCTATCCCATTAATTCCTTATCCTACCAAACATCTACTCTCCCGTGCCGTACCGTGTCCGGGGTAGGCTTTCAAGCCAATAAAGGCTTGCCTGCATGTGCATGACAGGGGCCTTTAGGCGACCCCTTCAATTGCACTGGAGGTTCTTCTTAACCTGCCGCCCCTTGATCTCTTCATTATTGGGGAGGCTCGGGCGGCGGCTTACAGGCTTCAACTGACTGACCACTGGAGGGGGTCCTGTACAGGTCACTCCTAATCTAGTAAACGATGAGGTACTCTCAATGAAGTTTGACTTCATTGGGACTAAGTATCTTTTCACCACACCCCATACTGTGGATTTCAGGTCGAGGGAGTACTGGGACGCTATTAGTAGCCCGGCTTCTTCTCACGACCGAATTGTATGGTTCACAGACGGGTCAAGAATGGGCAACAGAGCTGGATTTGGTGTCTATACTGGCGACCCTAGGACCAAAGCTAGCGTGAGCCTGGGAGCGTATGGCACCGTTTTCCAAGCTGAAGTCGCCATACGTTCAGCGCAAACCATGAGAGGGGTTTGCGGGAAACATATCCACATCCTCTCAGACAGTCAGGCGGCCTTAGGGGCTCTTGACTCCTGGAAGGTTTCGTCTGGTCTAGTCTGGGAATGTGTGGAGTCCCTCAGCATCCTGGGCTCAAGAAATCAGGTCTTGCTGGAATGGATCCCAGGACATAGGGGATTAGAAGGCAACGAGCAGGCCGATGCCTTGGCTAGGGAAGGTGCTATCAAGCTCTTCATTGGTCCTGAGCCGGCCTGCGGCGTTTCGGCTGCAGCTGTCAAAATAGCAATCAAAAACTGGGTCAGCGCCAGACATCTGAAAAGATGGCGGCGGTTCCCAGGGCAAAGACTCGGCAAGGTTCTTGTCAGAAATCCTTCCCAGAAGTTTACAAAGTCACTTCTTGGGTTGAGTAAATTGCACGTCAAGCTGGTGGTGGGACTCATCACCGGTCACGGCAAATTCCGGAGGCATCTAAGAACAGTGGGACTTTACGGGGGATCCCATCTGTCGCCTCTGTGGGGAGGACGAAGAGTCGGCAGAACACATTGTCCTGGAGTGTGAGGCTCTTGGTGCCAGGAGAAGAGTACTTTTTGAAGGCTCACCTCTGGGACAGTCGGAAATTACTAATCTAGTGAAGAAGCTCCTTGACCTGGTCAAGGATTGCCAGCTTTACGACGATTAGGCACCGGGATTGGCACAAAAAGCCTCAGGCTTCGTTGCAAGGGTTGGCTGGACCAACTGTACATCCCCTTTCAATCTAATCTAATCTAATCTAGCGATGTTTAAAATATAGATTCTCTAAGTAATTTTGTTTTTTAAATCTGATTATACATTATTTTTAACTTATAAAAATACATACTTTTATATTTATTAATTCTACCTTATTGCTGTGTAATTTCTAAAGGACAGGGTTACCCAGGCGTAATAAATGTGTATATCCTTAAATAGATATGAATTTTTATGTATTTAATACTGCATCCGTAATTTGTTTCCTATTCATAATTAGTTTATTCGTCTTAATTTTCCTCAATGTTTTTAAGCTTTTCATGACAAAATATTTCTCTGAACAGAAATATAGTTTTGTTTACCAAGCTAAAATAACACATATTACCGGTCGATCTGTTACCAACTTTTATAGCGTTGCGAAATAAAATGTGTATAGTATCTAGTTCATATTTTTGTTGACACATTTTATCTGATTTATGCAATAGTAATAATCACAGACATTGTAATCTTGTATAAAAGCACGCAGAATATTTATCCTGTTTTCAGTAGAAAGTGTGCAAACTGTGTGGAAATTCCCGCTCTGGATTGTCGCATAAGAACAGTGGGATGAACAGAACAAAACCTCTATTTTGTCATAACCAAAGCAAATCGGGTGGGCCGACAAGCGTTCAGATTTGAAGAGTTTGAAGGAAAGGGCAGTAGGGGTAAGGTGAGCAAAGACAGACTGCAGAGTGGGGAGCCTTGAAATACGCACGCACACTCAAGAGCCTCCGTCTGCTCGAGTTAAAGTGACAGTGCTACGATCTATCGGAATTCAGTTGTTCCTAATGCCAGCAGCACCACCTTAAGAGTGGTTCAATGTAATTAGGGATCACTTTGGATCCAAGATCTAGGAGTCAACTTAAAAATTTTAAATGGGAACGTGATATTCCCATTTCAAGCTAAAAACTGCAGCGCAGTCATAATTTAAAAAGCATGTTTTGTTGTTATTTTATTTAATTGGTCATCTATTTATTTTCTAAAAAATAAAAAACTTGTAAGTACCTTGAAAACAAAATTTGGTTTTGTTTTAGCCATGACTAAATCAGTTTTAATTAGAAAATATATGGGCGATGACGAAATAAAATAAAATTAACAATTATTTTATTGTTTCAATAATAATAATCAATATTTATTTATTTAATTAATAAATAATAGAACAACACATACTTTTAAATATCTGAATCCATTATCGATTTCAGCTTCAAATGGCAGTGTTGAATGACATATTTATATTACCATGTTCTTATTTAAAATTTTGAATTTGACTCTAGATCTTAGACCTCAAGTGATTCCTAATAACTTTGAAACTCTCTAAATGTAGTGTGTTACCAACGTACGTCTGTTGGGGGAGGCATTGTTTCAATAACACTGTACGTGAATGGGTGGGTCATAACCAACTTATGGATGGGCTTGTAGGTTATCTTCACAGTATTATAGGGGTCTTCAAAATTATATTCATCGTGTGTCTATATACATAATAGGCTTCCATGGTGCTAGTCATTCATGACTCCAAAGTAGTGTGGTTTGCACTTAATAACTAATATCTCAATAGTTTTACAGCTACAAGGTTGAGGTAAGAGAAACCAAACTTTACCTCATGAAATTTGCCTTATTATAACTAGCCATAACACAAAGAACTGCAACAGATCCAGAGTGTTTTATTCCATTTATTTAATGGAATTTTCAAAAAACAAATTAAACTGTAAAAACAAGTTAGGGAGTAACTGGCTTAAAACGCACCCTGTATATTTAAAAACAAATTGTTCAAGCAGTGTTATTTAATAATGCAATTAAAATTAACCTCCAATAAAAGCAAATTTTAAAATAATACATACCTCGGTTTGGACAACTCTCTAATAAAATCCACAAAGCCGAATTCAAAGTTTTTTATCTCAAATTGTAAATATGTTATTAGTGTTTTTATTTTCTGAAAATTGTTTCCTCAAGTAGAATAACTTTTTCAATTAAAGCTCTTGAAATACTAATAGCTACTTTTAATCTTATACAGACACTCTGAATGTTGATGGGGTCAGTATTTGTATGTTGTTTGACTTTAAACAATGATTAATAATAATAATGCAACACTAAAGATTAATATTTGAATGTTTTTTTTTTTTTTTTACTTAGTGATAGAAAACCGCAGAAATAGTAAATGATTTGCAGCGTATATTCTTGGTGAATTGGGCAGTATCTTCCTTCCCCTTAACGAACCACAGCTGGCTTCTCCCATTCGAGTAGCACAGTCGACTAGTCGAGTCGTCTCTGTAGTAGCCGGCCTTCCTCTATGTTGGTTGTTCGTGTTTGTGTGTTGTTGTTTAGGTTTTTGTTTGGGTATCTCTGTGCATTTCCTTTCCTTCTTCCAGGCCGTCATCACGTCAAACTTCATGTTCGGCTAATGAAATTATTGGGTGTTTGTATTTTTGCTTTTTATTTACAGTTGCAGCCGAAATATAGTTTCAACTGTGTCAATTTGTAGTTTTATTTGTTGTCAATTACTGTTCTGTGTATTTTTTAAATTTCATTTTTAATAGTGCTGTTACCCATTTAAATTAATTCATTTTATTCTGTGTCCTCCTGAGTTTGGTGCCTTCACACCCACCTTCGATGGGCTCAGGTAATGTTTTACAAGGGTGGGTTGCATCATGCAGGCTTCAATCAGATGTCTTGTTTATAAATACGAGGCATGTTTTTAAAGTAAGTACAGTTTTAGAATTCCGTCGCTAGCGCTGCGATCGGTGTTCAGCGCATGCGTGCTGGGTACTACTATCTGTTGGCAAGCCACAGCCGCTGTTATGGATCCATTCGACTCTATTTTAAGGTCACTGTTTAAAATTCTTCCTCCGATTAAAAATGCCACCGACTGTGAATTATGCACTGTGCAAGTTTTCATGATACTAAGGGTGTTACAGCAGCTAACATTCATCGTGAGTCTGACACAGTGATAATTCGGTTTTAAAAATCGTAAACATGATAATGCTCTGGGAATGTGAGATAACTGGCAAAACATTTTTATTGTTGTGATTCTTGTCAAACATTTGTTTTTGTGATTCTCTGACACCATTTTGGAAACCTACCGTAAGCTTATCTTTCGGTACTTCAAACGGTCTGTCACAATTTCAATAATAGTACTTCATAACACTTGAAGACACACTACATAATGATGCAGTTGTAAAGCGTCTGTTTTCTCTGAATTTTTTTCAGTAATGAGTGAAGGTTTCCGACTTCGTTCCTCATCATGCACATTCGCACAACCTTAAAAGCTCTCACCCATTTCTATACCATACCATCACTCATTCTGTTTTCTCAATAAACTCCAAAAATCTCTCGATGAATGTCAGCTGCTTTCATGCCTTTAGTGTTACAAAAACTTATCACAACATGTACTTTACAGTTGGCGGTATTTTTAATCAGAGAAGTAATTTTAAACGGTCATAAGCGACTTTAAATACAGTCGAATTGGTCCGTAACGGCAGCTGCGGCTTGCCAAAAGATAGTAGTATCTAGCACGTATGCGCTGAACGCCGATCGCAGCGCTACAGCAGCGGGATTCTAAAATGGTACTTACTTTAAAAACACGCCTCGTATTAAGTCTTCAAACTATACATATAAAACGAATGTATTAGTGTTTGTTCTTTATGCATTACTAAATCATTCATCAGATCGCCATGAACCTTTGAGAATTGTAGAGTTCACTCCCTGGAAGGTTAGGTGTGGTTTTATTCACATTAGACTCTAGGGCTCCGCTCCACTGGCCTTAAAGTTTCAATTTTATTCTTATGGAGTTATAAGATTAATCATAAGCTTTTAAAAACAATAAATAAAATGAAAACTTTTAAAACACACTCAATTGGGGTATCAGGTTAAAGGTATTTTCTCTCGATTCCTAATATACTATCAGATTTTAGAAAAACGACTATGTTAATGGACTCCTCAGCCCAAAAAACTAAATTCATTGTGATTCAGTCAGTGTCCCGGCGAGGCCGAGCTTCCCTCACGAGCATAGCAAGGTTGGTATGCAAAGCTATCATAAATAAACTAAAACATTACTGTTTATATGTTAATACAGTAGCAAGGCATGAGAAAACAGCTAGTGGTTTATAAGCAACAGGCAACTATGCTGTGTATTTAATATAAATGAGAAGGATAAACAATTTACTTGCCAAAACATGTCTGCATGTGCTAGGGTCATTATATATGTGGTCATATAATAATATTTGCAGCATTGACTAAGTGTATGATGCAAAAAATCAAGATACAAAAGGATGAATAAATTTATTTTCTAATTTACAATAATGATAAAAAATGATAGTTAAAATATAAAAATTACAACTATCTCTCTATTCTACTTCTAAATGAATAAACAAATTTTTTAAATTTGATAATTAACAGTTAAATTTACTAATATAAATTACATTTGTTTTAAAAATTGCAATAAAATGACAATGTTAAAGTACATACATTGTTCTAATGTTAATCTGAGCATTACTAATCCATTGAAGGTACCAAATAAAATACTGATCAATTTAAAAGTATTAAAAACACTTAATTCCAGAACTTAATAGTTCCTAACAGTAAGTAGATAATTACTATACTTTAAAAGGAACATAGACAACTATTAAATGTTGACAAACATACAATGAAGGTGTAGAAGTATAAATCTGAAAAAATAATGTATTTAAGTGAAGAATTCAGTAATAGTAACAAATAGGCATTGTGTAAATAATTAAGCGGGAAATGCCTTTTTTTAACACTTTGAAAGAAATTTACCAACAAGGAATATTAACACTAACATTTATTATCAGATTATTGCTCATTACTCTTCAATCAATCACAGTCAACTACAGACAAACATTGATATAAGCACCACCGTGTGGAAGACAAAAATTTAACAACACTCATCTAAAGTTATGAATACAAATCTTAAGAGACACAGTATTGAAACATAATAATTCATTTACACATTAATTTAGAACCTCAAATAAATATAACAGACATGTTAAAAAAATAAATAAAGCAATTAGCTTTAGCAAAAACCATGGTCTAACATTAGACATATAAAATTAATTTTTACAAAAAAAATTAATAACACTAACAGGCAAGAATGCACCTTAAAAATAAAACAATAATCTAAAACAAGAGTAACAAGAAGTAGAATGATTCCTAATATTGTGCTTTAACAACAATGCAACATTTTATTTAAATTTTAACTTTGGCTTACAATTGAGCTACACAAGAGCAAAATGTTTAAACTCTAGGTGATTCAATGAAAATTCGTAAACCTATTAGTCCTAATAATAGTAAGTGTGGAAAACGTAAAAATCTCTAATACCTAAATACACTCTAATGTCTTTATTGTGTTTTGGAAATAAATAAATTGGAACATTGATAGTTAGCCTATATTTTGAGTTGAATACGAGTACGTAGTACATTATTTAGTTTTACAATTAAGTATTTACAGTTTTCAAACACAATTTGGCTTGTGTATTTTTAAGACCTAATATGATTTAATAACACTTTAATGTCACCTTGTCAAAATCAATACAACAAATATAATTAGCCTTCTCACAACTTGTAGATAATATTGTAAAATATTATCATTGTTTGGTGGCCTAAATAAGTATTCATATTATACATTTATTCTGAAGCTTTATTTACACTCCAACATTATAAAAATCAGATAACAAAGTCAAAACTGCCAGCACTATAATAAACCATACAATGGATTAAATATATATTGTCAAGCTGTTAAGATTAGAAAATGATACAAATTTGAACACATTTTTATCTTTCAGACCACATAAACACCCCTTATTGACTCTATAGCCTAAGGTGCCAGACTTCTACAGAAGGTGCCTAATGATGATAAACAAGTTCGTAATTTTTAATTACATATAAGGTCTGAAGTACAGTTGACTCGCGATAGTCTGACACGCTCAGTAGTATGATCTTGTCTGGATCAACTTTCTAGGCTGCACTGCGTACAGTGCAAATGTTTCATGTCTCGACAGGACTGACGTATCTCGAGTACTTCCACTAGTTTCTAACTCCGTTCAGTTGTTCAAGACATGCAGTGTAATGCAGACGACAAAAGGCGTCTACAAAAGACAGCATAACTGAAGAGGCCATGGAGACGGAATACGTGATCAGCTGTGTCACCTGCCAACACTTTGATACACTGGTGCGAGGAATGTGACCTTGACCTTAGCAATGTTTTAATGTTGAAAGAAATTCAAGAAAAGGTCATCACCGAATGTTTGCATGGATATAAACAGAAGACTATCACAAAATTTATCCATGTTTAGACGAGAAATTTAATCAAAAATCTAGGATTGTTGTATGTAGGCTATGTACTGTACAAACTTTCTGAATCATTATTTAATGCAATAAATCTGACAATATCAAAATATTAAAGAATAAATTAATTATTTTTATCCTCAATATGTATATGGTCCAATACATAGTGTCTAAACAACATTGTTAATTTGATTTTCTAAATGTATACAGTGATTCAATGATAATAAGGCAAAATTTGATAATCCAACACCCCTTTGGTGCCGTAACTCGGATTATTAAGATTCAACTGTACACAAAACTAATCAATACAGCTTAGTAGAGAAATTAAAACAAAAAAAATGTAAGAATATTCTAATACTTACCTATTTTAAAGAATATTCTAGCTTTGAAGTGAATAAGTTAGAATCCTGTAGAAAATTCTTAATTGATCCGGATGGGATAGAAAATACTAGGCTTTGGTGTGAATAAAGAGTACAAAATACTAAGCAACGTTTTTTAAGCTAGTAGTATTTCGTACAGTCTCTAACATGGCGATGTTCATAAACGTTCGTGGGAGGAAAGTTTACGGTGAACACCGGCCAATTCCTCTAAATAGATGTAAACAGTTGTTAAGATTTGAGAATGAAAGTGTGAACTTTTTGGCAACCAAATTTCTATCTGAAACTGATGAAAGAAGAGGAGGAGCGCTTTCTGTTTCTTCACAAATGGAGATGTTTTTACGATTCATTGAGGATCCAGGGTTTGAGTCCATCGAACTACAGTGTGCAAATCAATTGTAGAAAAGGCTCACTGCAAATCTACTGAAAAACATTTTATCGCCCTCCTGATGTGATTGGAGCGTTGGACTGTATCCACATAAAGATAAAAAAAACCATCAGTTGCACTGTTTGGAGATGAGAATGTAACCGAAAAGGTTTCGTAAGTATTAATGTCCATGCAACTTGTGACGCTGGGAGAAGTTAAAAGAACTAGTGCAGAGTGACCAGGCAGTGTTCACGACTCAAGAATATAGAAAAGAACCCCAGTCAGAGGATAGGGGGACTGTCGTAGTTTGATGGCTCCGTTTGATTGATTGGCAATTCCGGTTACAGCATCTCTCCGTAGCTTAAAACAAGAGCTTAACCCAAAGATCGGCCCAGTAAATTAATGTGAAAAGACCCGAGGGCCGAAGTGATCGGCTTTTCAAAATTCTACTTATACGTAATTATTTTTGCTTTGATTTTACCAACATATCCAATGAACTGGTCAGAAATGTGAATATCACATTTTATATAGTGCTGGTGATTGTGTGAAGACTGAAGAGCGACGAAATTCGCAAGGTGCTGAAATGTCACTACAGTATATACAGGTCTGTGTCTCGGAATTGTAGCAACTAACAGATGTAAACAAATTAAGTCAGCCCTATCATAACATAACCGTGTTTTAGTATTGGTAAAACTTTTACAAAATTAAAACTACACTCAACAGTCATCTCTCACTCACGTACATGTAATTACTGTATGGTGAGTGATTTATTTTACTATTTATTATTATTATAATATATATTTATTATTCACATTTGGGTTAAGCCAATATATTGTTATTTGTATTTTTTGTAATGCATATCTAAAAATAATAAAGGTAGTTGGTAATTTATACAACAATTTCCAATCGTTTGCTTCAAGTGTATTACTTGCATACATTTTGCAAAATTACATATTTATAAAAAATAATTTTAAAAAGGGTGTATGTTGAAATTTCTTTTTGAAAATTTCCAATTTTAATCCTAATTATACATTATTTAATTAAATAATCAGATTTTCTGATTTCAAAAATATTTACTTTATGTTTTTGATTTTAACATTTTTTTAAATTCAGAAAATAAAAGTGTTATGATAAAAAACATTTCAAATGCTAAAAAACAAAACAAAAATCACATCTCTAGCTATTTTTTTATTTATTTTTATTTTATTTATTTATTCATAAGACACGGATCGTCAAGATATGGGCGAATATGGATTTCGAATGAGTGTAGATGAGCGAATGTAGTCATTGTTACAAACTAAGGCCGACTATTCCTTAGAAAGTGTCATTAATTAATAGCCCAATGACAAATGAACAGCCGGTGGTTATCAACTGATCCTTCTCAAAATGTATTGACTCTGATTGGGATCGAACTGAGAACCGTTAGCACATGAAGCTGGGATTGAGCCAACTACGCTACCGACCATTTTTTTAAATTTTTGTTATTTATGATTTTATTAAAAAAATAGTACAAATCACCTAGAATAGGCCTGGAATTCTTGGGTATGCAGTAGTACTAACACCCTAGTAACTCCAGAACACTGCTCCAAAATTGACCTGGGTGTCTTGAGTTGAACATTTAAAAAAATACTTGGGATCCAAAGTGTTAAATGGACCAGATATTGTTTATGTATTTCTTCATTTTGAAACCTTATTTGAGTGAACAAAGTTAGAAATAAAGAATTTTATATAGCCAAAAAATTTCAGTTTTGCCTCCTGATCCATACATTTCTTATAGTTTTAGATCTGAAATTGGAATAAGAGGTCAGTATTTCTGAATTACACATAATGAGTTAAGACACTTTCAGACTGCTATAATGTCAGAAGGTGATAAGTGATGTGGGAATTGTGGGCGATATATAGGGTCTGTTCTCAGTTCTCTTTATACCACATGCCATCCGCTCAATAGTTCCTATCAATATAGTCACTTTTCACTAGAATTGGTTTCAACACTGATTAAGAAAAGTATGATTACCTCATATATTGTACACAAAATCAGTGTGTACATTGTAGAAGTTGTGACAGTCTACCAGTAACATATAGATTGTAGAAACTTGCTTGATATTAATTAATCAAGCTAACAAGCGTCCATGATCTGGAAAAATGACACTCATTTAGAGTGCTTTTCATTGATTGGTGTGAATATTATTAAAAGTTAATAGCGTGTACAAAATGAGTACTAAACCAGATGCTCTTCAATTACTTGTTACTACAAAGAAAATTGAAAAAATGATTTTTTGTATCAATAACAAACTCATATGTAATCCAACTCAAAATATAGGTTGCTTACACCTACAGGTTGAGGGAGCAGATGCTACATTCTGCCTGCTGACTGCAAGGAGGGTGGTCGGAGCCTGCGGCAGTCTTGTCCACGAGCAGTCGATGGCCCATATAGAGCCAAGGAGTGGGGTACTGGAGTAGTGAGGACTCCATGGCTGCTGGAGGGGAAGGTCCGCTGCCTCTCCCACCTCGCCCCACCACTCCTCCCACACCACCGGTGCCAGAACCCCCCTCCACTCACATTACCTACAACAGTAACACATTATTTTCATACAAAATGACAGATGGCAATGAGACATATTTAAATTGAGAACTGGTTCTCGTGACAAATAGTGACTTCCTTATCTTACCAAAATACATCATAAAAGTCATATCAGTAAATGAGTGGAAATTTTGTAAATTTATAGCGTACAATGGTTTTATAAATATTCTCAAATGTATAGCTCTACTCATTCATACTCATAATAAGTACTTTTGTACAATGAGTCATTGCATTATTATTGTTAAGAACATAATAAAAAAATTCTCAGGAATGAATGTAAAGAAATAATAAATAGTGAAAATTTCTGGTGAGAAATAACCAGAAGAATTTGGTCAAGAAGAAACTGTTCAATTATCGGTGAACAAATAAAAATGCAATGACAAAATTGTTTTCTAATTAATTTCACTACAGCTGACCACGGACTATGTAGAATCTTTCAAAAGGCACTCAATTTTTCCTGCATTTCTTGTTTCTTCCCAATGCAATTTCATTTATTCACTAAACTTCTGTTTTCTTTCTTCTGCCCATAATGCTTCAATCTTCTTTCTCGGTATGACTTCTGCTAATTTTGCTCCATGTATTATTTGTCTGTATGTTTTCCTGCCTTCGAAGTCTGTGTTTTTTATCCTTAGTTATTCAGCATCTTGTCTTGCTTGTTTTATTCATGTTACTGTTAATTTATGATCCACTGTTTTAACAATTTGTTTAGTCAGTTTGCTGACGTTTAATCTTTGAATGTGTCGTCAAAATTATTTTAATCTTACTTTTCTCAGTGTTTTTGTAATCTTTCTATGTGTTTGTACACTTCTTTTTGCCTTTTATTCTGTATTTTGAAGTCATTTTCTTTTTTTTCATGGTTCAAGTACTTCCACAAGAAAAAATGCCCATATTATTTTTTCTCTCATTTTCTTAAAATGTTCCATGTCTGATTTTCTTTCCAGTTTTAGTGTTTCTGTTACATACAGACCAACTTGCTTTATGACTATGTTATAGTGGTAGAGTTTGGTTTTTGTTGAGATGGATTTTTGCTGTTCTGTTTGGTTTTACAAAGTATAGTTTCTAAGGTTTGTTGTATCTCTGAATTTTTTGTAGTTACTTGTTGCTCTCAATTTATCTAACATTTTGTTGGATGATTTCTACGAAGTATTTTAATTTTGTGAGTGTTGATTTCTCTATATTTCATTGTTAGTTTTGTAGTCATGTTGCTTGGATCAAAATATTCAGTTTTTGTAAACAATATTTTGAGTCCAGTTTTTTGAGCTATATCAAGTAGTTTTTTTTTTTAAATTATGATAGTTTTTTCATGATCTAGGTTTTCGGCCAACAAGAGTATGTATGTCGTCTGCGAACGCTAAATATCATACTGTATTTTTGTTTTCCCTAGTTGTATGCCTGGTATTTTCCGTGTTCTTAATTTGTTTCTTGGTTCTCTGATTATTTTTTCTATGACTATGAGAAGAGGAGTGGGGATAGTCAGTATCCTTGTTGTAACTCTGTTTCTATGGTGAACTTTTATGATCATTATCCCTGAAATGTTACTTTTGATTTTCTGTTTTGTAGTTTTTGCCGAATGCGTTCTGTTGTTTTTCTACATAAATTAAATTCTTCTATTATGTAAATGAGAGTGTCTCTATCTATTGGGTCAAATGCTTTCATTAGGTCCACAAAAATCACATATATTTGCTTGTTGTGGAGTTTTAGATTGAAAATTTCTTCTGTCCTCAACCAGAATTTTCTAAATCCAGCTTGGTTCACCTATTTGTGTTTCTAGTAAGATGAGTAGTACTTTTAAAATAATTTTATATGTGACTGGGACTAAGAATATTCCTCTGTAGTTGTTGATGTGAATATATTTCCCTTTTCATGTAGGATTTTTGTATTTTAATTATGTCCAGTTTTTTGTTTTAGTTAGGTCTGGTATTTTTTCATGAATTGGTTCTTCGTCGATTTCATTGTCATTGCATTATACACTATTTGTGTCTTTGAATATTTTGTGTGATTTCTTTGAGTGTTTTTTAGAACAGTTTCTGTGGGTCCAGATCTAATGTTTCTAGAATTTGTCTCTTGTTATTCTGTAGTAATTCTGGATAAATTTGTCGCTGTTTTGGCAGAATTCACAAAATTTCTGTCACATAGTGGTATGAATCCATGGTCTATGAATTTTCATACTCGTTCTGTATGTGTTTAATATGTGGTCTGTTGATAGTTACGTGGTCAATTTGGAATTCTCTCATGTCGACATTATATGATGTCCATATAGTTTTTCTAGACCGTCGGTTTGCATGGACCTTCAAATTTTTGCACAAGTCGATTAGTTGTTCTCAATATTCATAGGTCTTGCTGTATGCTGCAAATATGCCTGTGATTTTTCGTTTTCTTTCTCTTTGCCCATTTGAGAGTTGAAATCTTATAGTAGAATTAGTACATAGTGTTTGAGTCTTTTTTGGATTTATTTTTCAAGTTGTGTCCAGAATTGTTCTGCTTTTTTTTGGTCTGTATGATTTTTGTCGTTTGTTCTTTGTTCTTAAATTTAAGTGAGATTGTAGAGTTTGCTTGAAGTCAATTAATGGTGTAGTACGGATTTTATGGATTGCGAAGGCTTTTGCGTATTGTACTGATTTCCAAATCCTAGGACTATGATTTTATCTGCTGGCTTTCCCTTAAGAAATCTATATCTGTTGTGTTGTGTGCGATCTGCGAATCATGTTTCTTGCAGTGCAATAAGCTTTATTTTTCGTTCAGTGAGTTTTTCAATCAAATTGAGTAGTTTCCCTGGTTTGATGAGCATTCTTATATTAAATGTGGTAAGTTTTGTGGTGTATTTTTGTTGCTTCGGAAGCCCGACTCTTCCAGTTTTACAGTTTTTCTGGTCTACAGAATCCAGTTCCGAAGACCCGCTAGAAATGTGTGGACAATTGTGGTCCGTAGAATATTGTTTACTCACAGAAATAGTGTTTTATTGAACTGACTTTTCCATGCTTGCTGAGTTGATTTGGAATATTATGTTTTATTAATTAAATGCAAATTGCAGTAAATAAAAACATAGTAAAATCTGTAGTATTTGGAACCTCTGATGACGAAGATAAAAAATGTAAACTCTCCAACTCGTAGGCCAAGAAAGTTCAAGTAAGGTTAGGTTAGTTATATGGAAAACATCATATAACTCAAGAAAATAGGAATACAGCCATGTATTTTCTTTGTACTATTTATGAAAAGCATTCTATGAAAAGCTATGTACTTCAAGATCAGTACTGCAATAGTTCACTGACTCGTTCATTACTGAAAATGAATCACAGTAAGAATTGGTTTAAAGGCCAATTCAACTGCCAGAACAGGGGCAGTTAAAGTATATTTTTACAATCAATTCCTTTTCAAGTGCTATCATTGGAATCGCCTTTTAGAATCAAGAATTGATCCATAAACTCTAATAAAATATGGTTTTTTATATATTTGTTATTTATTCAACAAAAATAGCAAAAATAATTCTTGCTAATTCTACCAAAAATAGTTCTTGGGAGAATGAGAACAAGTTTTAACAATTTTTATAATAATTGCTCCCCTGTCTGTCTTCACCTGGAGAATTTGACTTGCTTCGAAGGCTGTTCCAGGTAGCAGTACTACAGGGCTAGACACATGACCAGCCTCTACACAAACCATGTTGGGAAACTCGTCATCTCCAAAATCTGGAAGCTCCTTACTTTGCTCCACCCAAGGATTCCATATCACTGAAATTCAAATTCAAATTCAAAATAACTTTATTTCCTTTTATGCAAATGTACAATGTTACAAAAATTGAACTGTATACATAGGAAAAAATACTCTTAAATTAACCATTTAACATGTGAAATACCAATACAACTAAAACACACAACTCCTTAAAGATTAACTTTAGAATTTAGATTTACAACTGGTCTACTAATACTGTTAAAGAAAAGAAAAAAGGTGGAAACTAGGACCGTTATGCGTGGGTTTTGCTGTATTGCTGAAATTGTTAGAGTATTGCTAGTTTAAATTTAGTAGAAAAAAAAAGTGTATGGAAATAAGCCTACATAGGCAATGCTGCCTGTGCGTAGGCTTGAGTTGCTTATCAGTAGAATAATATTTTCACTAATTTATCCAGTGTATTTAAAATTGTAAAAGAATGTTGTTTATGTTTTTTTAGTTCTGTATACCATCTCATTTTCTTTTTTAACTATTTGTTTTGAAAATTTGGCAATGTTAAGTAACTCTGCTATATTCAAAAATGCTTTATTACAGCACAAGCACAAGAGAAAAAAAAAAAAAAAAAGAAAGAAGGAAAAAAAAGTTAATATATGCCTACATGAGTCAAGGAGGGAGGCAGAGAGAACGCTGTGGCTGAAAAACTATAGTAGTAGTATAGAATCAGTCCGTAGTTGCGTGGTAAAGGATGTTCAGGTTGTGGCCATGTCTGTATTCGGCAGTGATAAGAGCCTCTGCCTCTTGTGTACTGATAAGAGACAACCACTGGTTAGCATTTGTCTTTAGAGAAGCTAATGATGGAGAAGATAACAATACCAGGCCCACATTCTGACGATAGTTGGACAGATTTCTATACAATGTATGACATGTATAGAATGGATTTGTTGATAGATAGGTTTTAGCTAAGGGAACAGCTGAAATTCCAACATTACGTGAATATCTTGTATTGTGCGAGTGGGAAATTCTAGAAAAGATTATGTTATGTTTTTTAAATATATGAATTAAAAGGGCTGAAACAGAGATTGCACTTACCACAAAACCAAACAAATATTAAAAAAGATATGGGATTAAATGATCTAAACTTAAATTCCAAATAATACAAATGAGGATAGGCAGCCATCAAAACAAAAAGTTGCTTGATTTAATTTGCCATAAATTTGTAGCTGAAGGGAATGAGCTGAAAAAATTACAGAATAAAAGTAACTGTTAAGAGTAACTGAGCTTAAGAGTTTACAAACTATCCGTCCCAAAAAAGTAACTAAAATTACAGTTACATTTACTATATGGTTCAGTAAACTTATGTGGGAGGACAAGTCAACTAAAACCTTATAGTGAAAAAATAAAAAATCATCATATGAGAGCTAAGAAGCCTTCTCTAATACTTAACCTAGGGACTGACAGCTTAAGGGTGGCTTCCAAACCACCACCAGCGTGCAAAGACAGGATTGTTGCTTGACACCGTTCTCTCAGGTCAAGGCCACTGGCAAATATATAATACATTGCTTTCCTTTCACAGTGTTGATAACAAATAGAAATTAGTGGCAATGTCCAGCGTAAAATTAAAGGGCCTACATGTGATAAAAATACTAATTTTAGGGAAAAGAAAGATGTGTGCTTGATGACATTGAGGAAATTTTATTGAAAAATTATATTTTGAATCTTAGTTTTTTTGCCGAATTATTATACTTTTATCTGTACGTTCTTTTATAGACAATTTGCATTTAATAAAAGCTCTAGAAAATAAGTCTACTTATATGAGTTTATTAGGATAAAGCCTTTAAAAATCCGTTGTGAATCCCTCTGGTTTCAGAACCATAAACATGGTTTAATGAAAGCAATCAAAATAATATTTGGACTTGTTGTTCTTATATTGTATTGAATTTCTTTTGTATTAAGTTCACTTTTGCTAACTTCAACTACAAACAATATGCTAATTAAGATATTATTTTCTTTATGAATGAAAAGTTACCAAAATCAAAGAGAAAAGACTTACCAGTGTCAGGAAAGTTATATTTCTGTATCCTCATTTTGCGTCCAGAGACAACATTGGTAATAATGTGTTCTTGCGCAGTATTCTGGTAAATACGATCTGTCCATTCAGCTATAGTGACAGCCTCCCTGCCTTCCTGGTACATAGCATTATCTCTTGTCTGCAACATGGACAATAATCACTATACCTTAGTCGAATTTGTACAAAATTTATTATAATTGAGACAATATTATATAAAGTTCCATTTCTGTATGTAGAACATAGACAAAACAAGGCGCCACTTAATCAGAATTTGATCATAAATCTGAATAAGTCTTTTAATACATATCTTTACTTATATTTATTATAACTGAGACAATATTATATAAAGTTTCATTTCTTTACTTATGTTTGATTCAGCTTGACCAGCACAAATTGTTTTAATTTTCAAAATCTACAAGGCCAAGAGGCTCAGTTAAAGATATCAACAATTTAAGGACATAAATTGAATATAATTAAGTGTGAAAATGGTGTTTATAATTTATTTGTTTTAGTTTTGAATTCAATATTTGTAAACCAATCATGTGTACATTGTTAAGATCATTTTAACCTCATTTGTTTTAGGATTAATAAGGCACAAAAAGTATACGACTAAGGTAATGTAACCAAAATATTATCACCACAGCTGTTGCGGCCCACTTGAGTATTATTCTAAATTGGCTTACATGTTGTCCTACACTGTTTGTAAATTGATAAGTCTCCACTAGATTGTATGCAGTTATTACTTCAACTGCCTGTTTACGGTTCTACAGTCGATCTTGATGTTGTCCTCAACCAATCTAGTAACCAGAGTTTGTTGTTTGTTTTGTTGTCTAGGAACTATTTTATCCCTGAATACAGTATTAGTTGATGGTTATAGTTTATTGTAAATAGTTCGATAAGTGTTTTATAATTCTTTTCATTCTACCAAATGGCATATTGCAAAAAGTTGACATAAATGAGATTCACCAGCTATTTCTAGTCAAATAGTGCATATTTATATATTATATTCATAGTTATTAACTTTCTCAGCCTAACACAATAAGTAAAGCACTCCAATATTAATGAAATCACTAGACTTGAAAAAAAACTCACTTTTTCAGGCCCTCCAGAAAAAAAGGGGGAAAGTGTTCCAAAGACTGCACTTCAATTCCTATTATTGAAGGCTGCACAATATGTCATGAGGCAATAACTAAATTAAACCATATGAAAAAATTAGATTTAGTTCAATATGCCTGAAAGTTCTCTCCCGCTCTGTGAAGTTGCTTAGCATGCTATATGCCTGAAAGTTCTCTCCCGCTCTGTGAAGTTGCTTAGCATGCTGTCTTGTCACTCTGGCTTTCTTGTTATTTTATTTATACTGAGAAAACATTTTATTTATTCAATAAAAGGTAACAAATTATAGATTTGAATAATCTTGCACAATTTAAGTTATATTTTTATATTTAATTTAGTTTAAGTTACGCGTGATAACATAAGTAGGTAAATTTAAATACAAACAATTGTTAAGTTAAATTTAAATATTCAGTAAACTATTTTACTTAAAAAAAATTTATTCAGCTGACAGTAATCTGCTAACCAAATAATAAATAGTCTTATATCTATTCTAATTAACCAAACTGGTTGTCCGTTAAAAACTGGAGTTGCTGGATCAAGTTGTTAAGATTTTGGAATATAGAGTGCAATGTCCAGATTCAAATGCACAACTGAACTAACAGTTGGTATTTTACTCATAATAAAGTTCACATAGGCCTGAAGGCCCTCTCATAGATGGCGTGGACGTTTCCGGAGCTAGGTGAAGGGGAGATGTGTGTAGAACTTAATATATCAACCTTATTAGTAAGTTGAATTGTAACTGACTTATTACTTGTCTACAGATGGCTTCATTGCTACACTGGTTCTGTGAAGACTATTGGTTTACTAATTTCAGAATATACATTTAGCTCAAGTAATCCATTTGTTTGCCCATACTTTTGAGTATTCAATCTGATGATAGGAGTGCTATTATTAAAACAGGTCTCACAACCTTAACTTTTTAAATGATAATTATTTTAGATTTCTAAATAACACTGAAAGCACCATATAATTTTGACTGTTTGACCAAACTCACTCAGCCTGTTCTTAAGTGTTGCATGCTTATGCCTCAGGCCTGTTTTGGACACTTCAGTCATTTGGCTGATATTATTATTGATAAATGGAAAGATTGGTGGTGTAAAGACAGTGAAAAAACATAACAAATTGACTGAAAGCCATAATGAATAGTTTATGATATTGCACCTCGCAAGAGTTAGTTGGACTCAAGATAAGATCATCTTTATATGTCATAAATACTTACATAACAAGTTAATGGTCTATCATAGTTGACACTAACATTAGCTAATGAGCTAACAAATCTCAATTGTATTTGACAGGTCTCTCATTATATTTATTCAAATAAAGTAATAATTCTTTTAAGCAAAAACTACAGTATACTGTTGAAATTAAGTTTCTGGCTTAATTTTATTGTAGATAGCTTTCAATCAAAAAATTATCTTCTTTTATGTATAGGCAGATAATTTTTAAATAATAGGCTGTAATTATTACCAATTATATTATATTTTTCAGACTTCAAGAATGTATTAAAATGTTTTTCTTAGTTCATTGTAAGAAAGATCTTTTACTAACGATGCTGTTTTGAAACAGAATAATTTTGTTGTTAACTATAAGTTTGATACATCTGTTTCTTACTGAAATTTATAAACAATTACTTCGTTGTCTAATTGAAGGTTTAGATTGCCAAAGCTCCCTCCTAAACTCACAATATTATGTTTCTTTATACAAAAAATTCCCGATAAGTAAATTAATAATTATTTGTTGCCACTTAACTAGTTTTAGTTAAACCTTAGGCAGTTTCTAAAATAGTTATACTATAAATAAATAAACCTGCCTGAGTAAAGTAAATTATGTCACTTGAAAGTTTGAAACATAGTGATCATATATTCAGCCATATTGGTTTTTGGGAAAGTAAAGCCTAGACTCTTTCATCATTGTTATTTTTATAGCTGGATTTTGATAAAAATCAACCTTTAGTTTTTAAAATATATATATAATAATCATGACAGTGAGGATTTTACATATTAGATTTTACCTCGACATAACAATACATTTGTATTTAGTCAGAATACCTTTAGCTTCATATTCCATTTAAGTGCCTGTTAGTATAAGTAAGAATGGATCAGTTTTATATTTTCAACATTTTCATATTATGTCCACTGATAGAGGAAATTTTAATGTTATAACAATTGATAGACAGATAGTTTGTCCCCACTAAAAGCTGTATTTTTACCTTGTCAATAAAGGTGCAACCATGCAGGCCCGTGATCTGACATCTTCTCACATCAGGCACCTTGAAATATGTGTGAAGCAACAGATTGAAACTGAACGTCAGATCTTTGCTGGGGTTGTACACGCCAATGTTAAAGTGAAGTTCTTTCTCCCTCAGGATCAGTCGGTAGGTCAATCGAAACCTGGCAACAAACCAACTGTTAAGTTCTGAATATAATTGAAAATCATCTAAAACAATTGTCAGGTAAAATAATCAACAAATTAAATCACACATATTTCCTTAGGTGAAGCAGCTGGTCGCTTGTGGTTCGGCTCCAGCTGCCGTTCCTTCTGCTTCGGCTACTGTTTGTTCATCTTCTCTTCTGCAGCTGAGCTACCACAACCTGCCTAACCCACTAACGCCCATGATACAGAGTCTCCCTGTGATGTGATGGATCCCGAGGAATTCAACTAAGGAGTCGATGAAATTCTCTGACTTATATTCCCCTATAATATAAAATACAATTTCGTCTAGTTGTAAGCTAAAATTTTGTAGTTCCAGAATTACAAATTCTTTGAGTAGATTTGAACACAGTGACAATTAAATCTCGAAACATCGTTATTTTGTTCAACCGTTACAGATCAAACTAAGCATCAGTGCTAGATAAAAAAATGTACATTTTGAAGCAACTATTAATTTTTCATCACATCAGGGGGATGGCCTACAAGAAAACAGAAAACATTTTTAAATGAGAGCAAATTTAAGTTGTACATCAAATTAGTTTTAATAAGGAGAATACAACTCCACAGAGCCAACTGTGATACAAAATAGCAGTAGTATCAAATTAGGCCTACATCTTTGTTTGATAAAACATTTCTTAGTTAGTTGAGCTATGTACATTAAAGTGGTAACTTGTAAAACATCAATATTGTGCTTAAAAATGAATTATTCAAAGAAACTGCAAACTATTTGGTGCTCTAGGAGAGAGGTTTCCGAGGAGTTAGGAAAATATCTTATAGAGAATGGTCGAGTTGTATACCACATTTAAGGTCTTTATTTAGAAACAGAATTAAATAAATCCAACTCCAAAAGTTCCCCCTACATAAAACAGCAGTAGTTGAAATGTATGAAATGTACACATAACATTAAGCCGATTGATAATGCCTTGGTATTTCTTCTTTCTATGGGTTACAATAGTAAAATACTGAGAATACACTCTTTAATATAAGGAATAATTTTAAAATAAGGAGTGACTTTTACCTCCATTGTGAACGTTCTACAAGAAAGATAGCATTCATTTTTATTAGCTTAGTTTTGTACATTTGAAAAAATTCTATTTGAAGTAGGATTGACCTTTTAGGATCCCATTTGTGGCATTGCGTTCTTCTATTAAAAACCTAAGAATAGGTCACACAACCTCACCTATTCTCTCTTTAGTCAGATATTTTTCTGACTCCTTGGGATCACCCACGTAATGTGACAAACATTCGACAGTAGCTTTAAAGAATTCTTTTTTCAGCTCAGCATTATACCATTGTGGGTCCATTTATTTCGAAACGCACCCCAGAGGGTATGAATTAATGTGTGCACAGCACGGCAGCAGAACAGTAACAGCGCGCCCCAATAAAACTTCAGATAATTGTTTAATCCTTAGATGTAACAGTGGTCTGCTGGGGTACCGGCGATATATCAGTAGCAACAAGTGCCGAACCAGGTTGTAGGGTGGTGGGGACAATGTCAAAGTCATAATCTAAATATCGCGCATGCAGTTCAGGCGAAGAGATAAAAACGCCTCCGTCATCGAATAGACTAGGCTTGGCGACAACAATGGCGCCCTCTGTGTTTGTTTCACTAAACTCAATGTCACTTGCTTTATCGATGCACCCACATGGACAGAAACACACTATATCTAAACTAAATACAGTATTATATTACTGAACAAAATATAAACTGCTTCTTAAACTTCAACATACTACTGCGATCTATTGGATATTAATGAAAGTTTTTATAAACGAAACCCATTTAAAAAAATACTGAGTTGATGAATAGAGGCGCTTATGAACCTGGTAGTCTATTTTATCTATTTAGAAGTAAAAGTAAAAGCTGAGCTCGTCATTATGCCGCTAGGCCCAGCCACTGCATGCCACCTGAGCTCATCAGTGATCAGCGATAGGTTAATGTTTTTAATTAAAATGTTAAGTTAGTGCTTTAATGTACAATGGCTTAGCTAACGAAAGAATTGTTTGATTAAGCTTAAAATTGTCAATTTAAAATAACATATATTAAATAAAATGTATTTACTTTATTAATTTAATTTATTAAATTAAAATAAAATAAAACATATTAAACTGCCACCATTTTGTATATGAATAACATTTTGAGGTCGGCTCTGAGGAATTGTATTCTCCTAATTGAAACATTTAATTATATATAGTACATGACATATGGTCTCATTTTAGATTTTCTTCTTACTCTTTGTGGGCCATACTCTTGATAAGATAAAAAATTAATAGTTACTTCAAAAAGTACATTTTTTATTTTGCATTGATGTGTTAAATGTAAATGCTTAATCTGTGTCTGTACAATAAACATAATGCCATTTTCAAACTTAATTAGCACCCTGTATAAGTACATTTCAATAACTTCAATTTAAAAAAAATATCATATCAGTTCTAAAGTGTTTTAAATCAAGCAACAAACTTGTTTTAGCATTTCATTTGCATAACAGTAGATCATTTTTTTGATTATAAACCTTAATTGACCTCTTGGAATACTTTTGCCTTAAAACAACGCTCTGTAGTCTTGTCTACATTTTTGGCTGATTTGAACTAAAATTAGACAAAAATAAAATTAGAATCTTGTCTTCTCAGGGTGTTAGATTGACAGTTAATTTTTTACTGCTCTCACCAGCTTTTTCATTAACTCTGAGCCTTCTTATATATCCTGATATATATTTTATCATAATTTTCTAACCTTCATTGCCTCATACAGACAATCCCACATGGATGAAAAATGTTAAAGATAAAGATGTAGTACACTAAACGTTTTTACATTTTAAAAAAATCATTTTTAAAATAAATATATAAAAAAGGATGAATGACTATTGTAATAAATTTAATTTAGTATCAAATTCAAGTAAGTAGGTTACTTACGGGAAGTTCCACATAGAGCGAGTAAACTCATTGTCCATGATAGAGAATATTGCTTCCACATCTCCGCTGGATAATCTCTCTGGAGCCTTTTCAAGATTCCAGCGCATTATCCGAGAAAACCCATGTTGTGGTCCAAAACTCCAAGGGCCAAACTGAGCTGCGGGACAGAGAGAAATCATCATGCAATAGTTAACATACAACTGAATCCTGATTTACTTAATGTTTTTATGATGAATTTCAATTTGTTGCAATTTTTGATCAGAGACAGAAGAGAAGTTATATAATGTAAATATGGATAACTATTTCCTTCTTTACCATTCAACTAATTCACAATAAAAAACTAAATCGTTATTTATTTACTCTATCCAAAAGATATGCATAATTTAAGAACTGTATTGCAAATTACTATATTATTTTAGTACCTATATAATAATGGGACTAAAATGAATGTTTTCAAAATAATGTGTATGTATTTCTTCAATGGATCCTTTCTAAATTAAATAGTGATATATAATCATTAATTTGATTAGTGCTAAGTAAGGATGCTGTACCTCTCTCATCGCATGTCTGTAACCATTAGCAGATTCTTATGTAACACTAGAGACTAAGGATTAAGAAATGAAATCAAGATATCCACATAAATGTTAAATTGGTAACAACCTCAATTATGAACCATCACAGCTGATAAGAAACCAATTCACTCAACTTTGGAGTTAGATCACTATACAAAATTTTACCACTTCTGTGTTTTTTTCAAATATGACTGTTATATCTATGTTGGTCTCAGCACAGTTTTACTAAACATTAAGCTGTTTTGCTAGATGAAAAGATGCAAATTTCATAAGGAATGGCAAGTTGAACTAGACTAAAGAGTAGCTTTGTTCTAACTAGCATTTAACAAATTAATTTTATTGTATCCACACAAATGCCACATAACATTTTAAGGAGGAAAACAAGGATTTCAACATTAACAAATGACTACAAAAAGTTAATGCATCCAAAAATTGTTATTTGAGATTTTTTATCATCTACTGTTGAAATTTTTTGTTCCCCTTTCTGTTTGCTTTAACTCACATAAGTTTTACCAGCTTAAAAACAAAAATGAAATGATTAATAGGAAGTTAAATGTGAGATCACATAAACTTTTTATAACTCATATGTACTATCTGCTATGTACTACAGCTCAATAATTTTTTCTAAATTTAAATATTCAATCTGACAGATTGACATTATCTTGAAATCATACTTGAACTAGGCATCAGTTCTCTGTAACGTTCAAATATAAATTTGGTTTATATCTCTTGTATTTTTTTAGAAAGTCACTATCACAAAGTATTAAATGTAATTTAATGTACAAAGGCTGTGTTGAATCACATACAAATTTTACTTTGAAAAAAATGAACATTAATACAAAAGAAGTATCTGCACAAATGTTTTATGAATTAACAATAGCCAACTCAAATCCTAATTTGAACTTTCTATGACATTTTTCAAACAGGTGCTGTTGTCAATATGCTGAAATAGGCAATTACAACAGCACTTGAGGTATCTGTACAGCATGCGGTATACAACTTAACTCTAAAAAATCTGTAGCACAAAATCTCTAATAATGTCAGAGACTGTGGGACAAGAGGCTATCAAGGAACATTTAAATCATTGTAATATAATGACTATGAATTTAAAAGCAATTAAATGCTCTATTTATGAAATGTTGATGTTTTTGTAGAATATTATTGTTTTATAGTTTAATTTAGGAAATGCTATTTTTCTAAATCAAGCTGAAATCTTACAAAAGTTAGTAATTTATTCAATAAATATAGTTTGATCAAGCTGGCAAAATAATATAAGGCTATTTTGTCTTGATATTTTGATTGATCATAAAAAAAAATCAATTAATAGTTTATAATAATGAGATAAACATTATACAGGGTGGAAAATAATAGGGAAACGCTTTCACAACGTTATTTTTTTCGATTGATAATTTGACAAGTTATTTCTTTTTAATAACCTGAAGACAAGGCAGAAACAGCAGCCGCAAAAAGAGTATGATAAAAAACTTAAAACTCTTAGAAAGGAAAGCATAATAGCTCAAATTAACAGGTCTGAAAATAAATCCAGGACTTGTTGGCAAATAATAAACAATGAAAGGAAAGCCACTCACAACTCACACAAATAACTATTACTCAAATCAAATGGCACTTCCATTAAACATCAAGTAGAAATTGCTAATTGTTTGAACTCCTTTTCCTCCACAGTTACACAGAGAACCCTTTAAAGCAACCACACAAACACCGATATGGCATAACACATGATCCACCAACACCAATAACAAATAGTTTTCAATTTCAACTAGGAACAAAGAAAGATGTAGAAAGATCATAGATTCAAAACCACAGCCGGAATGGATGAAATATCTACAAAACTAGTTAAAACTTGCAAATCTGAACTAAGCACTCCTCTATCCGATATAATAAATAAATCTTTCAAAAGGCTCAATCACAACTTCCCAGTATGCAGAGAAGAGTACCTCAAGGATCGGTATTGGAACCAGTTCTGTTTCTTCTGATAACAAACCATCTTCCCACCCAACTGAAACAGTTCTGCCACACAGTATTGTATGCAGAAGATACTGTTGTAACCTTATTCGGAAAATCAATTGAACAACTCTCAAGGAACTTAAACAACACTTTAAACATTACTAAATAAATAGTGATTCTCAAATGAATTAGTTCTAAATGAAAACAAAACTGAACAAATAAACTTCTCTGCCAAAAGTCAAGATATAAATCTGACAGTAACTGACCTATCAGCTAAAGAAGAAACAAAACATCTTGTGATTGTAGTGGACTCAAATCTGACCTGGAAACTCCATATTGATCAGCTATGCATAAAGTTAAGTTCAGGCACCTATGTGATACAACAAATAAGATAAGTGAGTGGTGTAGAAACAGCTAAGATAGCCTACTATGCTTTGTTTGAATCACACCTGCAATATGGGATAGCGCTTTGGGGAGGAGCTCCAAACACCTTCCTGGAAAGCAAAAGAGAGCCTTAAGATGCCTTGCAGGGCTTCAATTTCGGGAGGGCTGCAAAGCAACTTTTAAAAAGTTCAACATCCTAACTGTTGTATCCCTTTATATCCGAGAGGCAATCCTCCAAGCAGTCAGCTCAGAATAGATCAGACACAGAGATCTACATAAACACAACACCCGTTATGCATCTAATTTCACCCTACTACCTCACCATCCAAGTCTTTACGAAAAAAAAACCATCCTAAAAATGAGCAATTTACTTCAACCATCTCCCAGAACACCTGCGTAAAGAGCCTCCACAGCAATTCAAGAGGATGCTGACACAGTGGCTGCTGGTAAGACCCTTCTACATTGAAAAAGAACTTCTCAACCCATAAAGAAGATATCCACAATAACAAATAAATGTATTTAATTATCAACTGACACAATGTACTGATCTCCAAGATCATATCAATGAAGAATATTGTCTATTTTAATTGTGTTCCATAAAGTATAATTTTTTAACAGAATAATTTACTTAAAGCCGTTAAAAAGCGGAGAAATAATATTGTTCAAATTAGTTACTTTGAAATTCAAATGACCACTACTCTGTAAAGGATAAACCTTTCAAAGTCCGGTTTGCAGCAATTAATTTCTATTGAATAGACCTTTCATTTGATACAAAATTCGACCTAGGTTTGTTTGAAGATTTTTGTTCAACTCCTCGTGGTTCGTCCCCCTGAAGAGATGAAATGTCGCTAATGGTGTCGAAAAGTATATTCTTTGTATCCATGATCATGTACAAGATTTCACTTTTACAAGTGAAGTCATACAAAAGTTGTGAAAGCGTTTCCATATTTTTTCTACCCTGTATATTTATAAATATTTAATTGAGCATTTAAATTATAAGAGTTTAACTGTACAATTTTTTATTTTCTTTAGTTTATTTTTTTAAATTTAAGTATGTGAATTCAAGTATTATGAATAAGTATTTATAGCTACTTCAACTCAATTACTTATTTTGACCAAATAAACTTACAACACTTACTGACTATAGATAATTTTTAATAAACGTTCTCAAGTTTAATTATGAAATATTACTTGAATAATAAATATCATAGAATAATATTTACTTACGAAATACAAAAGGGATGCCTCCTCGGATTGCTTTTTTGCCATCAAATAGCGCCTGTTTACTGTAATACAAAATTGATAAATTAACTTTAACTATGATGTTAAGTTATGGAGCTCTTAGCTAGATATTGATACAAGTAACTTACCTTATTTATAGGAGGCATGTCATGAAAAGTAAACTGCAAAACAAATAATTATTTATTTTTTATTTTCACGTTTCACCACATGTTTTAATTACCGAGGAAAAAAGGTTAACACCAAATACAGATCACCTGATCAAGTAAAAGTAGTGTGTGCTACACTCTCAAGGTGAAATGTACAACTACAATAAATCAAAACATATACAGTACTGTTGTTGTGAGAACTTCAATCTGCTTATGGCATGTGAAACTACATTAAACCACAAAGTCATATGTTTTTTGTAAACAATTCAGATTCTCCATTTGAATAACATGGGATCTTCAGGAGCCCATGGGACGGGACCCTGTGGACGGATCTGCATCAAACTTCACAGAAACCATCTCGGGAGTATACAGGACAACATCCTAAAGTTTCATGGCGATCAGTTGGATGGTTTGGCAGCGCATAAACTTCAAACATATATATATATATATATATACAAACATCCTCTTTTATAAATATAGATGAAGTGGTTTTTTTGTCAACGCAACGTCTCCCTTATTTATTGACCAATTTAAACGGTTGGGATGTCAAAAACTTTGCCTCTATTTGTAGTTGTGCAATAAGGTTTTACATTTTCAATATATTCACCCTGAAGGGCGTGGGAAGACCTCAAAGTATGTTTTCCGGCCATAAGAATAACATGGAAAAGATTTAAATTCGAATGTAAATAATGATTTCAAACTAGTTTTAACAGCTGTTGTAATGTAAACAGTGGTGTTTATAATATTGAGAAGGTTAGATCTTTCATAATGTTAAATCAGGGGAGGTTGTAAGCATGGTTTTATTCACATTCAATTGTAGGTCTCTGCTCTACTGGACGAAGGTTTCAATGGTAATCTAATTCAGTTATTATATTTATCTTATCTTCAGCTGTTAAAGAAAAACAAATGAAATGGTCACATTCCATGAAGGTACAAATGAAAGTAATGTGAGTGCGATACTGTAAATAAATTTAATATTGTGATTTTACGTTATACTCTTAACCTAATATTATTTGTAGTTCAAAGTCACAGGTGAGGTGTAACGAGTGCAGCGAGTGATGGCGCTGGCACACGAAGCGTACAGGGGTTTCCCCTAGTATAAGTTAAATCCACTTTAACGGAATGAATTTCCTTTTCAGTAACGATACTAAAGATTATGTTAAGTGTTCCATCAATTTCTAAGAACACTACAGAAACTAATTTCAAGAAATACTTAAAAATTACTATAATTTACTACTTTCTACTATAAAACTGTTAAATAATTTATATCTTTAATTTAATACAGAAAAAATATTTGCTTTCTTCCTTTAACTTCCTATCTTTTTAAGACAAAATTATAATTTTCACATAGTTTGAAAAAGCACAATTTAATAAAAATCGGAAACTAATTTATTTTATATTTCATCATAAAACAATATTTTTTTAATATTAAAAATTGGATGCTCCACTTGTAACTTTTACGCTTTTTCAAACAATGTAAAAGTTATATTTTTATGGCAAATGGTCAAGTCATAGTGCTGTAACACATTTAACATGGCACTTATGGGGTATAAATCAATATGGCGACTATTTCTGCAGATCCTTAATCTTGGTTTCCTTCCACCTATCACTGACAAAATGCAAGAAAGCAAACTCATAAAATGTACTACTTCTAACAAAATTATTTTTGTATCTCTCACCAAGAAGTTTTTTTATCAACTCTATAGTGACAATTCAAGATTGCATTAAAAACCTCTAATCAATTTTAGGATCAGAATTAACCTACTTTGTTTCTTATCTTTATTTAAAGTAATTAACTATTTCTTCCTCTTTTCGCTTTCCAACTCTAAACTTCTTTGTGGGGAAGTTAAGGCACCACGTTAAAGAGTAAGCATCCAAGAAAAAATTGCAGAATCAACGGCTCAGTGGGATTGAAAAATCCATAGATCCTGATTAGTCTCAAATTCCTATTTTAAGTAAAACTATAAATGTATACAGTTAAAATGTCTTCTTTTGAATGTGAATAAATATTGTATTTTATGATCAAAATGAACAGAATTTGATGATTTGAACTTCAGAAATCAAAACCGTCTATTATGTATGATCTTTTAGATGCCTATTTAGAATGAGGAAGGGAGTAGTTTTAAATAAAGCTATGCTGTGAATATAAATTAAATACCCTGAACAATTATGTTCAAGTATGCCTTTACTGATTGTAAACACATTTGGTTAAAATTAGTTTATCAAATGTTTTAACAACAAGGTGCAAAGAACTATGACCTATTATTTCACTGATTTAACTAGTAAAAACATTTATATTTTACAATGAAGCTGTCAATAGATGATTTTAAAATATTATAAATTAATAGATACCAAACATATTAAGTAATATTTAATGTACAATTTCTGTTTGGCTAGTAAATTTTGTTAAATTTATAGGATAAATTATATATACCCAAAATATATATGTCATAACACTTTAGGAATCACAAATCTGATATATGTTCAGCTAACTGAATCAATAAATCCTTTCAATGAAAATTAAATCTTTTTTCTTATTAAATTGAATGAAGCTACATCCAAGAGAAACCAGGAGCTAGAACAATATTTTAGGTCAGTATTTCAAAATTAGTTTATTACAATTCATCACCATAGAGTTGTGTTTAGTACCAAAAAAGGTATTCTTATCTATTCATTTTAGTATTTTCTACTTATTTATTTAGTGAAGTTAAAACTTTAGTAATAATTATAGCAACATTTTGGTTTAAGGTAGAAAGTACTTTTTAAATAGCAATTTTTACTTTATTATTTTCAAAATGTTTCGTACTTAACTAAATCTGTAAATAACTATCTTTAAAATAATCACATGAATTTTTATGTTTTATTTTGTCAGGTCCAAAACTTTCTAAAAAGAACAATTAACAACGTAATTAGAATAACTTTTTAACCTAAATTGAGAAAAATAATTGTTTTTCAGGTATTTATAACAGATAAAAAGTTAAAACAATCAGAAAATTCACATTTTTGCTTATAATAAATTTAAACAATTTTTGGTATAATTTATTTTTTCAAATAGAACATGATGAATGAAAATTAACATTTAAATAAGAACTTTATCTGTTTTATAATAAATTTTCAAGGAAAAATATATTTTAAGATGTAATTTTTTGCTTTTAAGTATTCATATTTTCAAATATTTCAACAAAAAGGGTTTATAGCTGACTACGATATTTGGAAGATGCTGGAGTTTTCTGTCTCGGTTAAAAAGTAGGTGCGTAACAAATTTGGATAACGTGAAGCAGCAGACCGTTGAACAGTCCATGGATGACCACCCACTCTTAGAGGCCCCTCTGTGACTTTGAACAAAATAAATCATATAAATTTGTGACGTGCTTTTTGAATTTTTTCAATAATTAAATATTTTTGGCAAAATTAATGATTGTTATATGATTATATTATTTTATCGAATATCATAAAAATTAATTTTATAAATTACATAGAAACTGTAGATAAAATAGAAATATTCCTACATACATCAATATTAAAACACATTACCCAACAATTAGCATTTTCAAAAGACATTGTTTAAGTAAATTACTGTTTAATAAAGTATAACAAATTACAATAAATTATCATATAAACATATGTGATTACACAATCATATTCCTAAACAAAACAAGCAATAATAATAAATGTAATTGAAAAGATATGTGACAAAATAGATTATATAAATGATGTAATCAAGAGAACTTAAAATGTATGTATTAACCTATTAATCATATTTTGCCTTCTTCCGAAATGGTCACAACTCTCATCTAAGCTTCTCACTCTTCATATCTTCGTTTACTTTTGATTAAGCTTGGTTATTTTTTGCTTCAATACATTCTGTTTTGATTAGGCATTCGCTACCCATTACGTGCCCAGCCAATTCCCTTTTTTCCTGTTAAGACCGGTAATAAGCATACTTAAATTTGCGAATATAAAAAAATTTAAAAGATGTTTTTATATTACCAAGGCCAAGTTAGAGCTAAGCTCTCTCTGTCGCTTAACCTGGGAAACAACAGCTTAAAGGCAACTTCCGAACCATTATCAGTGATGCATGCAGATAAAATGGTTTACTTGTATGAATCGGTAAACATCTGTAATCTGTTAAATAGTTTGGTTTTTGATGATGAACAATCTATTCAATGTGTTCATAAAATAACAGAAAACAAAATTATTCCTATATTTTCTCACTGATAAAAATATGTCGTAATAAAAAATTTAATTTTTCAATATAATTTATATTCCAAAGAACATATATTTGCTTATAAACTATAGTACAACATAATTTGAATTTGTAATTACAAAAAAAAATAAATAAATAAAAATAACACATTTTAAATGTTAATCTACTTGTTTTTTAGAGTAACAACAATTACATAACATTTGGTAGAATAAACAATAAAGTAGAAGATTCATTATGAACTACACATATACTTTCCTAACAATAATACTTAAATTTTTTACCAATACAAACTAAATTTAATAATTTATAAATAAAGAAACCAATGAAAACAATTTTCAATTTTTAAGGGGCTAAATAAAAATAAATCTTATCAATATATTTTCATCGATCTGCACATTTACAAATAGTTATAGCTATGCAAATATAAAAACCCATGCATGTAGTATTTGGGCAAAAGTGCCCGTCACTACCGAGTGTATGATTGTCATATGTAGAGCTAACAAATAAAAAAAAAACTGGATAAAAAAACAAAGATAAAAGATGAAAAAGTTGACAAAGGATCTTTGAGTAGGCTTACTAAGATGTAGTAGAAAACTTGAAACACTTCAACTCTAAAGTTCTGCACAACATAAAATTAGTGGTGAAGACAAAAACCTTTTTAAAGGTTAGGCTATAGGGAACAAACATATACTATATGGAAGAAGAGGAAGGATGTTAATTAAATACCAAACATAGAACTAATTATGAGAAGTAGTAAATCTAGTAAAAGGTCTAGCATACTCCAGAACAGTTTGAAAATAATGTAGTAAGGGAGAAGTTTTTATTCGTATCAATATTCTAGCATTTACCATCTATCCAGAAAAACCGAGCACTCTCTTCTCTAAATTTAGCACTTGTTTAGAAAATAACCTAGTTTTAGCATATGCAGCTTTTATTCATATAAAAAATTATAATGAGCTTCATCAATATTCATTATATAGCACAAATACAAGTTGATTATATTTTTACTCCATAACCTGATCATTAAATGCCACATCAATTAAAAAAGATTCAATTCTGTTCTTAAAGTTCCAATTCCAACGTTCCTTAAAATTAAATGTTACCTTATTCATTAGTAAGATACCAATTGTAGAGATATGGGCGAATATGAGGGGCGAATGAGTGTAATCATTGTTACTAACTAAGGTCGACTGTTTTTCAGAAAGAGCTATTTATTCAGAAACAGCCCAATAGAAGGGGCAACTAATAAGGGACCTACAGCTCTACATGGAATCCGAACCACGTAGTATTGGTTTGATTTTCAGCTAACTGACAAGCCTGACACTCAGTTCTCTTCCCTACACAACATCTGAACCTTGGCTACCACCCCAGACCATCATGAGGTACTACCATGAACACGTCGATGGCAACTATTGAACATGGACGCCATGTCAGTATTAAGAGGACCGAGCATAAAATTTCACCAACAATCTTCTGCAAACTTTGTCCCCAAGTAGCAGGGTTACAACACTGCGCCACTAGTGCCTACTTTAATATTTGCATTATGAACAGACATAACCAACAATATATTTTTTAAGTAAATAAACAACTATGTCCAAACATACAATCAGCACATTTTGATTGTTGTGTATCACTAATGTCCATTTGAAGCATTGTTGGCTTTGATATAAACCCTCTATCTATATGAACCCATCATATTTATTTATAAGACGCCGATCGTCAAGATATGGGCGAATATGGATTTCGAATGAGTGTAGATGAGCGAATGTAGTCATTGTTACAAACTAAGGCCGACTATTCCTTAGAAAGTGTCATTAATTAATAGCCCAATGACAAATACGCTTTTATTGAACATTTAAATTTATTTGTAAGGTGCTCATAAGAAAATATATTTCATTTTTATTTTTTGGTAATGTGTGAAAGGGAGTTGTAAATAAATATTCAGCAGTACATGTACATAATAAAGATATTCTTCATTAGTAATATCAATTTAGAGAATGTTTTTAAATAATCAATATCTTGGGCAATTGAACAACACTTATGCCATAAGTGGTCATTTGTTAACTAATTTAGTTGTTATAAGAATTATTAGAATCAAAACAATAATTATTGTAACATATAATATTAAAATGAACAAAAGTTACATTAATTTACATTTTGAAATGTTCTAATTAATTATATTAATTTTGTTAATAGTGCAACATAAAGGTTACTTATATTTTACTGACATGTCCAATATAAATTAAAAACATTAAGAGGAGGGGTTACTTTTTCTAAATTTTACGATAACACGAATCGTGAAGACTTTAATCTGTTGTATGACACGTTTTAGAACCAATAACATTTGACATTACTCTGTGCGACTAATTACCAACACACATAATGAGAGTATTGATCGGGCGGCGGAGCAGCTCGCCCGGCCACGGACAAAAACACGGGGGCAAAAACAGCGCCGCGGCAACATGGAACAGCTCGCTGCGCTCTCCCCGCTTTTTGCCGCCTTTGATAAATGAGCAGCGGGCAAAAACCGCACCGCGCCGAACCGAGGCCAACAACCGCTAGACGGCAGCACAGTAGCGCGGGCCCGAGTACACCACTCTTAAAACAACATACCTTTGACTAATGCTTCTCCAACGTTTACATTTCCCATGTTTGTAGAACTTTCACATACATCGTTGATGGCCTAAAATCGTAACTATAATTAATCGATTTTGAGTTAATTAGAAATTTCTTTTGGTACTTTTGCCGATTAAAATCGTATCAATGTGATTAAAAATGTTACAATCAAGTTGCGATGTATGTATTTATGGCAACAATGTGCTTTAAGAATTATTAATAAAATAATTAACATCAAACAACAATAATTTAATGCATTTATAATTATAAGTTTAAAATTTGTATATAGGCTTATATTGTATATTTGTTTTCCACTGATCATACACACGCGTTGAGTTACAGCCCCTCCCCAACCTTCAGATATGAATTAATCTAATCAACCAACTACACTTTACACGGTGTACAAACTGAGAAGGTCAACAAATCGGTTTTCTACGGTAAGATTAGAAACGGGAAACAGTTTACTATATTCTTCAGGCTGAATGATCACATTTTGTTTTCTAATTGCCTTTTCAATACGTGCAAACAAGCGACCTGGGGGTAAAAAAGAATGCCCTACGACTGGGAAGATGAACTCAACCTTCTGAACACTAATTGGTGCATTATTACACAACCAGTAGCCTTATCATTCCCATCATCGTTGAATTTTTATTTTGTCCCCCGCACCCATCAGAAACCATTCGAAGAACATTTACATTGTTGGGAATGCTTATATTGTTAAAAAACATTGTCTGCGTCGGACCAGACGGGGGAAGTTATACCGTAGACCTTCTATTATCTATATATATATAAAATCCAATGTATGTTTGTTTGTCTGTCTATCCTTTATGCGCTACCAAACCGTCCAGCCGATCACCATGAAACTTGGGGAAGTTGTTCTATATCCCCCAGGGAAGGTTTCTGTCCTATTCCCGTTTCTTTAATCCCTCAGGGCTCCATCCCTTGGACTTCTAAAGTTTCAATGTTAATCAAATAGCAGGATGCATAAAGGTATAATAAGTCAAATATAAAAAGAATATCAGCTGTGGGTTTTAAATATGTCAAAATTATACTGTTTATATTTTTATGTTTTGATTTCTTGTGAAGCTATATTAATTGATTGATTTATTTGATTAACAGCTGTTAAATAAAACAATCGATTAATCGATAGTTCTTAAAAATTTGTTCTTAATTTTCAGCGTGACGCGGTTTCTCGACCAACATCCCATCCCAAAGTGTCTAACGGGCGCAAAGAAGTATAACTTCAAAATTGCAAATTAGTTCTCATTAAAATTACGTCAATTAAAAAAATAACAATGAAAGTTAACTTTATATATAAACTAAAGAGAGTCAACATGAGTCATGTGACTGGAGTTATATTTAATAAATAGTTTTTTAATTAGCATAATACGTGTTGGTACATATACAGTACAAGTAAACGTCACACAACACAAATTATATATAGATATAAAGAACAACACTTAGCAATCTTGTGT
This sequence comes from Stictocephala bisonia, assembly GCA_035578905.1. Taxonomy (NCBI): domain Eukaryota; kingdom Metazoa; phylum Arthropoda; class Insecta; order Hemiptera; family Membracidae; genus Stictocephala; species Stictocephala bisonia. Next base: position 316,613 of record JAQJVL010000467.1, on the reverse strand, counting down.
GATGTTTTTAATATTCAATATCGATTTCTGTCTCGAAAGACCATCTTCAGTAGTACAGAATGAAATAATGTTATAAAGATACTTAACTGTAGAATAATTAATTCAACAGCTGATACTATAACAATTTAGATAGATAAGTTGTAGATCTTGTTAAACTTTATAATTTTGCATCAACAACATTATAAAGTTTAACATCTACAACTTATCCATCTAAATTTTTATTTAAATGTTTATAGTATCAGCTGTTGAATTAATTATTCTACAGTTAAGTATTTTTATAACCTTACATCATTCCGTACAACTGAAGATGGTCTTTCGAGACAGAAATAGATCTTGATTATTAAAAACATTACACAAGATTGCTAATAGATGCACAAATACATTACAAGTACAAAATGCACAAATAATTTGCATATAATATTTTTTGCATTTTGTTTGTATGTAATATATTTGTGCATTTTGTGTTTATAGTGTAATACATTTGTGTTGTGTGACGTTTACTTGTACTTTATATTTAATCAAGAAGATCCCTACCGTTGAGGTGTATCAACACAGCAAGAACAAAACATGTTAGGTTGTAGAAATCATGATTGTCAGACCAGTGGTAGTTGCATATCCAACCAGTATTCTCATCTGCTATCAAGCAATAACAGACTTAAGGCCAGGTTAACTTGGAGACAATAGGTTTCCGCTGATAACGATTATATCGATTACCATGTCACACGATTTGTACTCGAATACAAACTGAGATCTCTTCCCGTAAGAGTAGTTGTCGACCTTAGTACATCACACCCGTGCTATTCCCATTTGAATCACCCCCAACCAGGGAAATGCCTAAAATGTATTCTGCTAACACTCGGACAAATTAAATTAGCTAAAACATAAATATACCCTCCAATCATAAGATCAGCATTCCGTACTAATTTTATAGTTTTTTAAAAAGAGTGTTTGATAATTAAACATATCGTGCTGAGGATGTAAGATTGACTACATTTTTTGCAGGAAGTGTTTATCAAATGATTAAATGTATTTCGTTTCATGTTTGTTTAGAAGGGGGTGATTGTACGCTTGTGTTGTCGATGGCGGGGGAGGGGGATGGAGTATCCGACCGGCCATCTTGGATCTATTATCCATTAAGACGCTAAACGGATAAGCCGATTTTTTTTCGATTAACTTATGTTAGATAAGTCATTTGATAGGTTTTACAGTGGAGAATGATATTGCTTAGCGTTATTAATTGAAATTAAAAGACCGGCAAATTAGAAAACCCCAAAAGCAACCAACATTACAAATCAACCAAAATTTCCCTAAGCATTTATTTAAGAAATTGTCAAAATGTAATGGTTAAAATCGGTTGATAAACAAACAGTTTTAAAGATTATCGATGTAAATTTGTGTTCTAGCTTGATTTGAGAAATTTAACAATTATTACTTTACAGAGAATATATTTGTGTTGGCCGGAAAATAGGAAGTAAGTCACCTGAACTTCTTATCACTCGCAGCCTCCAGTACTTCTAGTCAGTGTAGAAAACGGGGGTTATACATGTTATAAAGGTGGTGAGTACCAATTTGTATATGGATAAGACGGACATAGCTGATCTCAAACAGGATTTAAACAACTAGAAACTTCATCAAAAATTTGATATTTGTTTGGTCTCCTTACCACACTTCCTTGCACTTCTTTTCCTCATTTTCAGATTGTGAGCAATGTAAACGAAATAAAACAAGCAATGAAAAGTACAAAATAAACTAAGTCCCTAGAAATTGGAGATGTCGTTCTCAACGACCAGCACATTCTATAATTTTTATCTACTTAAATTTGTATGATAAGCAAGCGAACTTTAATCAGATGTCGTGCTTGGATGTATTTGAAACCCTGAGCGTTTCTCCTAAAACATTCCAGGTTTGTTCTCCACAGTATTTGAACTCAGAACAAGTAAACCTTTGATTTTTTGCACCACTAGAATATATTTTGAAACGTTAACCGTTTTCTAAAGTATTCATCCACATGTTGAGAATGGACTGTATATTTTCAAACATTACATGCTTTTACAAATAATTGAATAATTATGGACATTGGAGTGTTTATTTTGACTTTGGGTTCAAGATACATATTAAATTAAAGAAATTCAAGAATACCTTTAAACTCAACTACACAGTGTGCTAAGTAAAAACATTTTAAAAGCAAACAATCAATACTTTTATGTTTATGAAATATGTTAGCGTCAAAGCAAAAATAAAAAACTAGGTGTGTGCATAATGACCCAATAGAAATTGCTTTTCTGAAGCAAGTTTCCCCAGTAGTATCGGAGGTGGATCAAACACTCTTTTACTGCCCGAAAAATGCCTTTAAAATAAAAAGTTAGGAGTATTTCATTTTCTGGTGTTTTAAATCCTAAAATCCAATGTATACAGCGATCAAGTTTCTCACTTGCAAGGAGTGCTTTCAAATCATTGAGTAATCGATTGTCTTAAGTTGAACATCAACAAAATAATCCATCGCCATAACTAGAACTCACCATACAGATTTTACATTGTATATTATGTATAATTTAACCCATCACTTGTTTCATGTAGTTGTTGAATCTAAGGGCTGTTTCCCCGTGGGTTATTCAAAGTAAATTTATTCGTTTAAGCAGTAGATGAGTGAATATACAACATATTGTAAAACTACCATCACTAACCACAAACGTGGCACATGTCTCGACTGCGCACCGTTGCAACCAATTACAAAAGGAAGTATGTCGCTAAATACTGCATTTTTCTATAAACGTTCTCCTTACAACATTCTACCCAGCCAACACAATTACGACGTCCGGCATTCACATTACGACAGTCAACGCAGTTACGACAGTATCCAACCCATCAATGTATACTAAGTACTACTGTATACTGAACGGAGGGCGCGACTCGGTTAGAGTAGTACACATCGATGACACAACCCAGCCAACACTGTTACGACGTCCGGCATTCACATTACGACAGTCTCGCAGTTACGACAGTATCCAACCCATCAATGTATAATACTACTGTATACTGAACGGAGTGCGCGACTCAGTTAGAGTAACACATCGATGATACAACCCAGCCAACACTGTTACGACGTCCGGCATTCACATTACGACAGTCTCGCAGTTACGACAGTATCCAACCCATCAATGTATAATACTACTGTATACTGAACGGAGGGCGCGACTCGGTTAGAGTAGTACACATCGATGACACAACCCAGCCAACACTGTTACGACGTCCGGCATTCACATTACGACAGTCTCGCAGTTACGACAGTATCCAACCCATCAATGTATACTACTACTATATACTGAACGGAGTGCGCGATTCAGTTAGAGTAGTATACATCGATGACACTACCCAGCCAACACTGTTACGACGTCCGGCATTCACATTACGACAGTCTCGCAGTTACGACAGTATCCAACCCATCAATGTATAATACTACTGTATACTGAACGGAGGGCGCGACTCGGTTAGAGTAGTACACATCGATGACACAACCCAGCCAACACTGTTACGACGTCCGGCATTCACATTACGACAGTCTCGCAGTTACGACAGTATCCAACCCATCAATGTATAATACTACTGTATACTGAACGGAGGGCGCGACTCGGTTAGAGTAGTACACATCGATGACACAACCCAGCCAACACTGTTACGACGTCCGGCATTCACATTACGACAGTCTCGCAGTTACGACAGTATCCAACCCATCAATGTATAATACTACTGTATACTGAACGGAGGGCGCGACTCGGTTAGAGTAGTACACATCGATGACACAACCCAGCCAACACTGTTACGACGTCCGGCATTCACATTACGACAGTCTCGCAGTTACGACAGTATCCAACCCATCAATGTATACTACTACTATATACTGAACGGAGGGCGCGACTCGGTTAGAGTAGTACACATCGATGACACAACCCAGCCAACACTGTTACGACGTCCGGCATTCACATTACGACAGTCTCGCAGTTACGACAGTATCCAACCCATCAATGTATACTACTACTATATACTGAACGGAGTGCGCGATTCAGTTAGAGTAGTATACATCGATGACACTACCCAGCCAACACTGTTACGACGTCCGGCATTCACATTACGACAGTCTCGCAGTTACGACAGTATCCAACCCATCAATGTATACTACTACTGTATACTGAACGGAGTGCGCGACTCAGTTAGAGTAGTACACATCGATGACACAACCCAGCCAACACTGTTACGACGTCCGGCATTCACATTACGACAGTACCGCAGTTACGACAGTATCCAACCCATCAATGTATACTACTACTGTATACTGAACGGAGTGCGCGATTCAGTTAGAGTAGTACACATCGATGATACAACCCAGCCACCACTGTTATAACGTTTGGTATTCTCCTTACGACAGATGACGGCCCAGCCAACACTGGTACGACGCTCGGCATTCTCCTTACGACAGATGACAGCCCAGCCAACACTGGTACGACGCTCGGCATTCTCCTTACGACAGATGACGACCCAGCTAACACTGGTACGACGCCCGGCATTCTCCTAACGACAGCCGACAGTTACGACGCTCGGCATTCACCTTGTGTGATTGCTCCTGTAAAACGTCGCCAGTTCGTAGTGTAAAATCACTCATTGTTGCAGTGTTACCCTGCGGACTTGGTTTACGATGGCGCTAAATGTAGGCCTACGTGATGAACCACTCAGCGGCTAATGAGAAGATGTACTTTATTATGAAGCACTTGTCAAATAGTTGTTATTAGTACAGAATAAAAATACAAATGTAGTAAAAATATGCCAGTACTATAACATATTAGATTTTTTTAAACGTAAAGAAACACTCGTAATGTAGGTTACGTAAAGAATATAACTTCATAATGAACAAATGGTGGTTATCAATAAATAAAACAAAATAATTTAACTGTACAGAATACTCAGTTGTTGGTTTTCCATGACAGCTTAAACAGTATTATAATAAGTAGGTTATACAAAATACATATGGCGTAGAGCCAATCACACGTACCTGGCGTTTCCGAACGTAAGAATAGCGTATAGTACCTGAGGAGGGCATGGAGGTGAAACCCTCATGCGGATTCCAAAGATCCATATAGCTTAAAATCTACTAACACCTGTTTTAGAGTTGCGATTAAATGTTTAATTTAAACTTCTTAAACGAAAAAACGGCACCATCAGATAGACAAGACAATGATATTAAGCTCGTTTAGGATTCTCTGGTGTATAAAACATGTAAATATGCTAAATTCTCGCCTTTGCTTGCAATGTATGCACAACATTCTTGATATTTATGCAGATACGACTCATCTGTAGATGTAGCTACAGTTATTTACTTTGGTCAATTTAAATGCACATTTAATTCCTGTAATTATTCAAACATCATACTCGCGTAATACAAATAGGCAGTCATTTATCGCCTAACGATATTCAATTACAAGGGTATAAAACAAGGAACAGCCATTTTTACACGAGTGGTTCGAGTTCCTAATGAACTGAAGGCCACTGTAAAAACCTAAGTGTAATTTACATGTAATTATTAGGTATTATAAATTTATAACTGTTAGATATAAAATTCTCCGAAGGCATGGACAGCTGTACACAGATTTTGTTTTTGACATACATTTGGATAAGGGAAATAAACCCCCGAATGCATTTTATGTTTCAATCCCTGTTTTGACTTATTCGTAAGATTTTGCATATAAGAACAAACCAATTAATAAATGGCAACCTCTTTTTGTTGACAAACTCCGACCTCCGACCAATCCCCTTCCAACTAGAGATAGCAACGATATATCGGAAATATCGATAAATATGTTTCGATACATCGATATATTAGTATCGATAATTTCTTTCAATAATATCGGCCATATTGATATTTTGGTCTGATTTATCATATCGATAAATAATGACGTTACAGTATTCTCTCTCCTCAAAATCATCACGATTCAATAAAAACACATTTTAATTGCCTCTTATGTGTACAAAACATGCATTGAAATAATAAAGTAACTTTAGTTTTTTTACGTGACGTTAATCTACGTATGTGTAATAAATGTAGTTAATTGTAGATCGAAGGTGAAAGTTTATAAGAAGCCTAATGGCATTTTAAAATGTGAATAACAAAAATAACACTGTTATTACATCATTATTTTATAATTAACATAGTAATTAGTACAACAAAAGTATAACTATGGTCATTTTGAATTTTCTCATTCAACCCCACAGACCACAACTTGCTTCGTGTAAATAAACGTCTTTAATTGTTACATTTAGAAGGCTATTCTAATAGTGACAGCAAAACATGAGTGTATTTTCGGTTATGACATAAGAGTTAGTGCATAATTTTAAATATACTAATCATTTACAATTCGATATATCGGTTACTATATACTTCAATCGCAATATTATAAATAAATATCAAAATAACTTAGGTATTCAGAAATTTGGAAGGAAAGATAGGCTACTATCATTATCAGCAGTGTCTTATTCATATTTGAGAGCTGAAGAGTATGTAGAGGCTGCCGGCCATGTTGGTTTTAATCCCATAAGAACAATGTTATTTGTGAATTCAAATTTTTTTTATTTATTGATCAAAAGTTGTGTATGAGGTGTCATTTTAAACATAATCATATTGCGCATTGGATTTGCTTTTGATATTTTGAATACACACACCTAGTTTAGAAATATAGGTGAAAATATAAACTAAATATTTTGTATATTTTTTCTTTAAAACTAAAAACCAAGCAATTCCAACGTGTAATTTCATTCTTAATCAAATGCAATTTGTTTGGAAAAATCCGCTAAAAATAACTGTTTATTTGGATACGCGTGATCGTATGTCAGTTTCGAAAATAACATTGTTCTTATGGGATTAAAACCAACATGGCCGACAGCCTGCAACAGCCACTGCGGACTCTTAATGGCATGCCTCGCTGTCTTCTCTACTTGATGCTTTAGTTTAGGCCCAAGGTTAGATTAGAAATTTGATTACTTTCCATTCATTATTTGTATTGAAAATAATTAAATTAATTGTTTGGTCTAAATCTGATAGCAGGTGTGTTAAACCTAGTACCCGCCCGCCTGTACATGTAGAGTGGTGATAAACAACCCGCCCCCATACACGTTTGGAGGACAGCTTAAGGAATTGGACCAGTATTGCTCCTATGTTTGGTAATTTTAGTATTGTATTTTTTAATACCTGAGGTTGGCAATAAAAACTGAAAATGTAAAACAATATTCTATTTTAATTTATTTTGAATAACAAATTCAAAATGTCCACCATTTAAGTTCCTATCCATATTGTATGGTTTAAGTGTTATATGTCGAGATTTAAACACATACAGTACTTCTAAATTTATGTTTATGTACGTACACAACTTTTTAGCTGGGTGTTTATTTTGCACTTAGTACATGACAAAATAAATAAGTGTTAAACCATTTTAAGACAACAATGATCGATTGGAACACAGGTTTTTTAATTAAATCTACCAAACCTTTTAAAAATATTACAAGTTAACATACCCCTAAGAAACATAAACTACAGCTTACGCAAGTTACTTTTACGTGGAAAAAATTGCATTTATTTTAGTTGCGTGGAAAATTTTAGTTTAAAATAACAAAAATAGCTCTAAGAAATATAATTTGAGAAATGTGTTAGTGATTATTAGTTAGGAATAAATAAAAATGTTCATGGACACAGATATTTTACTTCAAAAAACATTGATTGTGTTTTATTTCAAATTGTATTAAAATAATATATCGAATGTTTTGTGATTTAAGAAAAACACACTATAAATGGTCCTTTACTAAGAACTTGACTAATGTCTACGTCCTAATTGCTGAGGATAGACAGGGCATTCTTGATAAATCATGACTGAATTTTGACAAAACGTGGAACATGAATTGGACAGTTTTTGTTTTATTTTTTTCATATTTAACTCTGAATAGATTTTATAGATATTATAGATATACGTTAATCCAAATCTGGAATTTGCAACTGAGTTCTATCATCCACATCTGCATTGACAAGGTGGGCAGCAGACACCAGTCTGTGGAAATTTAAGCTATAAATAAAATAAGTCAGGAAAATGTTTTTTCCTGAGGAAAGTGCCAGTGGTACAAAAAAAGTGTGATGTGATTCTTTTGTATTTGTTTATTACTATTTTGATGTTAGTGGACCATTATTATTTATGTATTTATTTTTTTTTTTTTATTTATTCATAAGACGCCGATCGTCAAGATATAGGCGAATATGGATTTCGATTGAGTGTGTTGAGTGTAGATGGGCGAATGTAGTCATTGTTACAAACTAAGGCCGACTATTCCTTAGAAAGTGTCATTAATTAATAGCCCAATGACAAATGAACAGCCGGTGGTTATCAGCTGATCCTTCTCAAAATGTATTGACTCTGATTGGGATCGAACTGACAACCTTTAGCACATGAAGCTGGGATTATTATTATTATTTCTTAGGTATTGACCCACCGACCCACCCATGAACGTACAATGGTATTGACCCACCCGCCCACCCATGAACGTACAATGGTATTGATCCACCCGCCCACCCATACACGTATAATGGTATTGGTATAATGGTCTGTGTGTGAAAAATTCGAACATTTTCATAAAGTCAAAAATTTCGAAAAGGTCAAAAATTTTGAGAAAAGTCGAACATTTCCAAAAATTTCTAAAATTCCATAAAAGTCCAAATTTTTGATAATATGTTAATTAAGATATTCACTTTTAGGATAAAGATGACATTTCATTGGATTCGTACAGTTTTGTATTTGTATAAACGTTCTTTTCCGCTAAATGTCATTAAGTTTGATTCTTAGAAAAAATACAATAATTACTGGAAATAAAAAAACACATTAGGATGAGTATACATCTGAATCGATGCCTCGCTAACCAAACGTCCGTAAAATAGCCAATTAGCATTCCTTGAGAGAGTTTTTCTGAAATTCATTCAGCTAGGGAGCAATTAGCGTTTCTCGACGCATCGCCAATCTCAGTAAATGAACCGCTAAATAACCTCCGACCATGGACTGTGGACGGGCACCTGTCTGCTGGCTTGACGAACACACATATACTGTAGTCACAATCTATTTACGGAACTGCTAAATAACTTACGGCCGTGAACTGTGGACGGAGACGTGTCCGCTATCTTGATGAACCATCATATAATCACAATATGTGTACCGACGAACCACTAAATAACTTACGACCGTGAACTGTGGACGGAGACGTGTTCGCTATCTTGATGAATTACCATTTAGTCACAATATGTGTACCGATGAGCCACTAAATAACTTACGGCCGTGAACTGTGGACGGAGACGTGTCCGCTATCTTGATGAACCATCGTATAGTCACAATATGTGTACCGATGAACCACTAAATAACTTACGGCCGTGAAGTGTAGACGGACACGTGTCCGCTATCTTGATGAACCATCATAGTCACAATATGTGTACCGATGAACCACTAAATAACTTACGGCCGTGAAGTGTGGACGAAGACGTGTCCGCTATCTTGATGAACCATCATATAGTCACAATATGTGTACCTATGAACCACTAAATAACTTACGGCCGTGAACTGTGGACGGAGACGTGTCCGCTATCTTGATGAACCATCGTATAGTCACAATATGTGTACCGATGAACCACTAAATAACTTACGACCGTGAACTGTAGACGGAGACGTGTCCGCTATCTTGATGAACCATCATATAGTCACAATATGTGTACCGATGAGCCACTAAATAACTTACGGCCGTGAACTGTGGAAGGAGATGTGTCCGCTATCTTGATGAACCATCATAGTCACGATATGTGTACCGATGAACCACTAAATAACTTACGGCCGTGAACTGTGGACGGAGACGTGTCCGCTATCTTGATGAACCATCGTATAGTCACAATATGTGTACCGATGAACCACTAAATAACTTACAGCCGTGAACTGTAGACGGAGACGTGTCCGCTATCTTGATGAACCATCATATAGTCACAATATGTGTACCGACGAACCACTAAATAACTTACGGCCGTGAACTGTAGACGGAGACGTGTCCGCTATCTTGATGAACCATCATATAGTCACAATATGTGTACCGATGAACCACTAAATAACTTACGGCCGTGAACTGTGGAAGGAGACGTGTCCGTTATCTTGATGAACCATCATATAGTCACAATATGTGTACCGATGAACGACTAAATAACTTACGGCCGTGAACTGTGGGCGGAGACGTGTCCGCTATCTTGATGAACCATCATATAGTAACAATATATGTACCAATGAACCACTAAATAACTTACGGCCGTGAAATGTGAACAGACAACTATTTGCTGGCTGTCTACAGTTCACGGCCGTAATTTAGCGGCTAGTCAGTTCGTAGATTGTGAACTTATTTGTTCAGCCAAGTCAGTGGACATTGTTTGTGAGTCCTTTCTCAGTTCAAAACCGTAGGTTATTATCCCATTTGAGTTGTAAAATGCTAACATATGGACTATAATTAGATCTAAATTTGCTTCTGTATACAAATCTGAAAATTGAAATCTTTTTGGGAGTTTAAAAATTCCTTATGGCCTAATGTGAAGCTGACTGTAAAGAAAATAGTTATTATTCAACGGCTGTTTATTGAAGAATACTCAATATTAAATACGCACGGCCATATCGATTTTACTGGAAGAAACAAAAATAGCAATGGTATCAACATTATTAAAATTCACGTCTATCAATTTAGGCGATTGTTTATGTTAAACCGTTGTTTCTGAATATGTAAAATAACATGTGTTATAAATTAATATTATTGTAATAGGATGTAACAACTACAGAATGATTGTATGTAACAACCGTTGTTTCTGAATATGTAAAATAGCATGTGTTATAAATTAATATTATTGTAATAGGATGTAGCAACTACAGAATTATTGTATGTAACAACCGTTGTTTCTGAATATGTAAAATAGCATGTGTTATAAATTAATATTATTGTAATAGGATGTAGCAACTACAGAATGATTGTATGTAACAACCGTTGTTTCTGAATATGTAAAATAGCATGTGTTATAAATTAATATTATTGTAATAGGATGTAGCAACTACAGAATGATTGTATGTAACAACCGTTGTTTCTGAATATGTAAAATAACATGTGTTATAAATTAATATTATTGTAATAGGATGTAACAACTACAGAATGATTGTATGTAACAACCGTTGTTTCTGAATATGTAAAATAGCATGTGTTATAAATTAATATTATTGTAATAGGATGTAGCAACTACAGAATTATTGTATGTAACAACCGTTGTTTCTGAATATGTAAAATAGCATGTGTTATAAATTAATATTATTGTAATAGGATGTAGCAACTACAGAATGATTGTATGTAACAACCGTTGTTTCTGAATATGTAAAATAGCATGTGTTATAAATTAATATTATTGTAATAGGATGTAGCAACTACAGAATGATTGTATGTAACAACCGTTGTTTCTGAATATGTAAAATAACATGTGTTATAAATTAATATTATTGTAATAGGATGTAGCAACTACAGAATTATTGTATGTAACAACCGTAGTTTTTGAATATGTAAAATAACATGTGTTATAAATTAATATTATTGTAATAGGATGTAGCAACTACAGAATTATTGTATGTAACAACCGTTGTTTCTGAATATGTAAAATAACATGTGTTATAAATTAATATTATTGTAATAGGATGTAGCAACTACAGAATTATTGTATGTAACAACCGTTGTTTCTGAATATGTAAAATAACATGTGTTATAAATTAATATTATTGTAATAGGATGTAACAACTACAGAATGATTGTATGTAACAACCGTTGTTTCTGAATATGTAAAATAGCATGTGTTATAAATTAATATTATTGTAATAGGATGTAGCAACTACAGAATGATTGTATGTAACAACCGTTGTTTCTGAATATGTAAAATAACGTGTGTTATAAATTAATATTATTGTAATAGGATGTAACAACTACAGAATGATTGTATGTAACAACCGTTGTTTCTGAATATGTAAAAAAACGTGTGTTATAAATTAATATTATTGTAATAGGATGTAACAACTACAGAATTATTGTATGTAACAACCGTTGTTTCTGAATATGTAAAATAACATGTGTTATAAATTAATATTATTGTAATAGGATGTAGCAACTACAGAATGATTGTATGTAACAACCGTTGTTTCTGAATATGTAAAATAACATGTGTTATAAATTAATATTATTGTAATAGGATGTGGCAACTACAGAATGATTGTATGTAACAACCGTTGTTTCATAGTTTCAAAGATCACGGCAAGAAATTTTCAAGTGATGATGTTACTGTATTTAACTTTCATCTACAAAGTTTCACCAGTCTGAAAAGTTTCGTAATTGAACTGGATCAACAAGAACTCTCAAAAAACATTCATTACCACCAGTAAGCGTGAACTTTGCATCTCGACGAGTGGAGTAAGCTAGTTCCAATTTTCCGGTTCGGCCTGATCGACGTTTTACTCTAGAACCTAAGAATGCTCTTCAACTTTCAATGCGTCAATGTTTCTTTAATTGTATGCTACGTTAACTCTTAAGAAAATATTGTTTTCGATACAGACTCCTGTATTATTCAAACTATCAGCAAATCCGAAGAACAACTGGACAAATGAGTTGGATAAAGGTTGTTCGATATTCAATAACTTTATTGATAATTTTACATAATGTCTCAACCCTTAGAATCCACCCCTTAAATACTATGCCCACATTGAAAAAAATATATTAACTCACTTACATCTTCAACTATGATATATTTTAATATATTTTCAATTATGACAGTATAATTAATTTTGATATTTTTTTCAGGCTTAACTAAATATTTAATGCAACTTTCCAACCCCAAAAAGTCACCCACTGCAATATCGCAATCCCTAGAAACCTCCGTCTTTTATGAAGATGCATCGATTTGCATGAAAATGTGGAATTAAGCTCAAAAAATCTTCTACTTTGAAATATATGCCAATAGATGCTTAACATTTGTTGGGGATGACAACTACCCCTTATTGTCAACATTCCGAGTATTGCATATTATAGCCTAGAACAGAATCAAATCAGATCTAATTACGTTGAGTGAATGTGGATCAATTTTCTACAACATTATTTCTGATTTTCATTTTTTTAACCCTCAAACTACCCCTATTATGACTAAATTAAAAAAAAACAATTGCTTGAAATAATGAAATATCATTGTACAGTATACTTAATTTTAATAATCTATTACAATGTGATGAATTTGTTACTGTAACTTTTCGATCCTTGAAAATTTAAATAATGGAAACATTTTGATACACAATTCTCATTCAATTTCCAGCCTATACAAATAAAACAAAAATTTATCTATGATAATTTTGAACGTTTTTTCAAGCTCTTTCGAAAAGATCCTATAAGGGTTTCCTAAAAGACAAACCTTTTTCCAGTTATTTAATGTTGAATGTCACATTTGTACATTCGATGAACAAAAGTCTTCATTCGGCAAGCCATAACTCAGTTAGTTTTGGGTTTACAGTAATAATAAAAAACTAATTTCCTTTTTTTTGGGAGCTTTTTTTCTTTGTACTTTTTTTTATAAATGTTCACTTTTGGTGTTATGTTTAAAAGAAAGCCGAGAAGAATGTGTTTTTTTTATGAAAAATTAAAATTTTCAGTGCCAGTAACTAAAAAAATAATTGACTTTTCAAAAAGATTGTACAGAACATTTTTTCTTTTTAATTAATTTTTTGTCGATTCCCGTGGTCATTTTCAATGTAAAAATTCCCACCCCCAAGATGGGGTGGTAACCCCCCCCCCCCCCCCCGAGTAAAAGCGCATATCGGCACAGGGTAGATTTTGATCTTTGAGCTATTCCCAATATACATCTACATTTTCAAGGAAATATATTCATATTAAACTAAATCTGATCAGAAAACCTTCATAGCCTGGACTAAGTTATTTTTTCCAAACAAATTGCATTTGATCAAGAATAACATTGCGCAGTGGAATTGCTTTACAAATTCCTAATTAGTTTAATATAAAACATATTTAGTTTGAAGTTTTTATTTCCGCCTATTTTTCAAAACTAGACGTAAATGTATTCATAATATCAAAAGCAAACCCAATGCGCAATATGATAAAAGTTTAAAATGGCACCTCATACACAAATGTTGGTCAATAAATAACGTAAAAATAAGGATTCGCAAATAAGATAGTTCTTATGGAAATAAAACCAACACGGCCGACAGTCTCTGCAGACTCTTAATTCTATACTTTTCAAATAGTACACATGTCGATATCAATCATTACACAAACCTTTGATCAAAGAGAAAATATTGACTTTACAATAGATCACTATGCACTCTCGCCGAGGCAAGACGAGAACAGCGAGAACGGAAATAATACCTGGTATCTCGACTTACAACTCCGCCTAGTATCGGTCTCACCTGCTCTCTATCTATGGCATATATATACTGTACTGCAAGTCACACTGACACCAAATACATTGATTGGTAATTAGGAGAAAGTCCGTCTATATTGATTTACTTTGAGATTATTTAATTTTTGCACAAAGGTGACACTTTGATAATATAAATAATGAAAATCATCAAATTTCATCCTAGAAATCAACAATTCAGAGAACTTTCCTGGAAACAAATTCTTCCTTGATAAAATAGAATTTTTTTATGCGTATTACAATTATGGTATGCGAATCCTACTTGTATAGACTGTACAAAAATCCTAGGTTGCAATTGTAATTAAATTACTGGAATCTTGAATACATGAAGTTAGTGTATATTTATGGGAATATCAGAGCGTACTACGAAAAGTGATTTACTTGTATCTCAATGTGTTTCGATGGACTATTCAATCCACTTTTTAGTTTCACAAGCCAGTTTACTTAGACCGAAGGGTTGAGCGCGATCGAATTAATTCAACGAGTGCAATACCGACATCTCAACTGAGAATTCAAGCCTTGGTTTGAGTAGCAGTCCTAAGTCTTGACCAACGAGCCGCCACGCTGGAAATTCTTCATTTCCAAGGGTTGCTGATTTTCTTCTCATTGAAAGGTTTTTAAGTGTGCGTGAGTCTCATAGCAAGTACAACTTCTTCATTAAAATTCGCTTCAATTCTACAAGTTCACTAATCAGCTTCCACCAAGATAAATTATCGATAGTAAATTTAAGTGGTTTTCGCTTTTATACCTTAATTTATAAGTAAGCCACATACCACTCAATAATCAATGTACGTCAAAAATGAATTAAACTCCATAGCAGCATTTTTTTAGGAAGATTGGTCCAATGTTGCAGGTGTGCAATAAGAAGGGATTTATAACAATACAATTCTTCGCAGTTCCGAATTGGCAGCCATTTTGGTAAGGACATTTTGAAACTTCAAAATAAGGTTTTTGCAATTTGGCCTGTAGTGGCTAATAGGATAAACCTATTGAAAATTTACCATCTTTTTCAGCAGCAGATTTGAGACGATCTACAACTTTATTCTGATGATTGTTCTCTCTATCTCACCTCCTTCACCCTTAGACAGAAATAGATCTTTAAATTGTGTTTCTCAATACGGATACTTAACGCGCTTTAAAAGCAGACCTAAATGGCATTCTCGACAAAAAAACCTTTTACATCTTATAGAACAAACATAATTTTGCAGCAAAAAGAAAAAAAAACAGTACGATCTAAGCAATCTTCATATGGTAAAGAATTTTTAAACATGGCGAGAGACTAATGATTCAGGCACAATTACGCTACTTTTCACACTTTAAAATTACACTTACAGATAGGGATGGCAACGATATATCAATATATCGGAAATATCGATAAAAATGTTTCGATATATAAGTATCGATATTTTCTTTCGATAATATCGGTCATATCGATATTTTGGTCCGATATATGTTATCACTAAATGTTGACGTTATACTCTCTTCAAAATCATCACGATCGAAAAAACACATTTAAATTGTCTCTTATGCGTAAAAATAGGACTGAAAAAATAAGGTAACTTTATTTAGTATTTTTACGTGAAGTTAACGCACTTAAATGTAGTTTGTTGATTTAATTTTTAGTGTTTAAAAGAAGCTTGGTGGCATTTTTACATATGATAATAAAAATAACAATATCATTATATTATTCTTTTATAGTTAACATAATAACTAACTAAAGGAATAATTAATTGTTATTTTGATTTTTTTTATTCAACCCGACAGACCAAAACATGTTTCGTGTTGATATGTGTATTTAATTTTAACATTCAGTACGCTATTCTAAATAGTGACAGCAAAATATGAGTGTATTTTTGGTCGTGACATTAGAATTAGTGCATAGTTTAAACAGATAAATCATTTACAATTCGATAAATCGGTTACCTGATATATATCCATATTTTTCTTTCGATATTATCGGTAGATCGATATTTGCTTTGCGATATATCGATAATTCGATGAGTTGAAAATATTTGCCATCCCTACTTACAGGCCAGGCGTTTCTTTAAAACTTTGTTATCTAAGAGAACAACCTTATTTCAATCATACATTTTTAAAACTCATTTTAATACTGCCATAGCATGCTAATACGACATGGCCAGACCTGCGTAAAAAACCTGCCTTTATAATACAGGGGCGTTTAACAAAGAATTACCCGATCTTAAATAGCTATATTCATTACAATCAAGGGCTTTACCCAAGCACATTTGACATTAAAATTCTCAAAAAATAATGAAGTTTACTAAAATGTATGATACATGTCCAATATGTGTCCTCCATTTGCAGCACATATGAGAAATAGTCGATAGCTGAATTTGTCCAAATTGTGCGTAAGAAATTCAGGACATTCCAATGGAGGAACTATTGGATATTTATGATATATTTTCACCAACTTCATTCTTTTGTGAGTATTTTAATGTCCAATATGTTTGTGTAAAGCCCTTGTTTATAGTATATATAGATATTCTTTTTAAACACTGTATTTTACTTCTTCATTGTTTGACCATTTTGTTTTAAAGATTGACTGAGTCTATGAAGCTGAAATTTGTCATAAAGAATCTTCTTATGGTTAGATAATCAATAGGGTTATGGCTATAAATAGTAGCCATTTAAGAGTTTTCATTGTGTAATGTTTAAGGTGATTTATAACTCTGGCACAATTGTGCTACTTTGCCCCCTCATACAGTAGACTTTGAGGGTTTTCTAAATTATGAAACTTTGTTAATTAGGAGAACAACCTAATTTAAATGAGACAATTTTTAATTGACTGGAATACAGCTATATCCTGGTCATGGCCTCATGGTTAGAGGGTGATAGGCAAGTGTAGAGAACAACCCCGTAACGAAGCACGGGCAGTCGGCTTGTATATACACATATCGATTACTGTATGAAAATCAAGCAACTATTAATTTAAACTCAGGTTAGTAAAGGCACGCCGTTTTCTATGAGTACTAAGTCTACGCATAATTTTTGCCGTTTTGCCAATAATGTTAATTCATTAATTACGACAAATATAACTGTGCTTTTTAAATAAGACTTATTTTAATATTATTTGTAAATAAATGGTTCTTGTAAAATAAAATATGGTGCTAAAGTGCAAATAAATTGTTACAAAAATTGCCTTTTTAAATGGGAATAAGAAGAACTGTCACAACATATCCTACTACTTGTTGGAAAATTTACTTAAAATATCAATTAACTTTTGAGGATAGTTTAATTATGACTCCAAGTGGTGGACTATCATTGATACGCTTTTATAAACTGTATTTCAATCTCCTAACCTTTTTATTGCTGCACAGACGGCAGGCCTACAAATCATTCAAAAACCACCTTGAGCAGTTCATGTGGAGGGTGGCGAGTTAGCAATTATATGTAAATTCCAGTGAAAATTTGGTTAATACTTAGAATAAGGGCACATTTCCGCCACACTAATCTTCAGTTTGCACACCATTACGGCGGGAGCCAACACGCCGACAGCCTTATTTAACCGTATATTATTACGTGTCTGTGTAGTGGAGTTGCGTAAAATTAAATCTCACATCGCAGACGAAACACCTGTCTGTCAGAATATGAGTGTGTTTATTGTTATTGGAGCTACAGTATCAAAGGTGCCGCGGGTTTGGCGGGCCGGGCGGATGCGCGCGCAGCCCCAGCTAGTTTTTGCGTCCCAGGCTCTCGACTGAGACTTTCTCTGTTCCTTCCTTCCTCGTCGACCCAGGATTATCGTTGTGTATTAGAATGTGCATTGACAGGAAGTGATACTGGAGGAAACTGAGCTCTCGTTAAATAAAACGATAGGTTTAAGAACCGGACTGCCTTAAGCTGCTGTAAATTTCAGGATACAGATTAAACATTTATATCATTCTTTCCCCTCAAAAAGTGAATAAGCGATTTGAAATATGGGTACAAAAAAAAAACATACTTAGAGCATGAATGCATAAGCAACCGACAGCCTTAAACTATCAAAAAGACGCTAAACAAAATGCACTTTATCAACATTCAAATTGTGACGCAAAGGGAAAAAAGACCTCTTATTATCTAATACTGTAGTAGTGATGAATTGGCCGTAGAACGTTTGGCACACATTTTTGGCCGATTTGGAATGGCACGTTTGGCACAGTCATTAGAGGGGATTAAGAAGGGTCAACCTGTAAGTTTCAGAAAGGCACGATTGGCACACACCGCCCGGCCAGGTAGTAGCAGCCAGGTGGCCAGAATGCGGGAAAATGGGAACTTTTTTGCCCCCGCAAATTCCCTGCTGTGGTGCTTATTGAAGTAAGCAACTAACCTAACCTAACCTAACCTGCGGTAGATCACAGCTGCTACCCAGGTAGATCACGGATGCTACCCGAGTAGATCACGGCTGCTACCCAAGTAGATCATGGATGCTACCCAATTGGAACACGGATGCTACCCAAATAGATCATGATCTAACCTAACCTAACCTAACCTAGTGAGGTTTAAATTTAAAAATTTGTTATATCACGGGCAAATGACTGCCACGCAGAGTTGACGGGAATAATACAATTCCCGTTTTCCCTCGTTCGATGGCGTCTACCTGGTCGAGCGACTGTGCCAATCCTGCCTTTTCCAAGCAGGCGAGTTGACCCTACTTATTCCGCTCTAATGATTGTGCCAAAACTGACATGGGCAGAAGGTCCAAAAATGTGTGCCAAACGTCCGATACAGAGCGATTTTGAGTATAAGAAGTACACTATTTAAGGATTGTTTTATAACTCTGTATAACTCGTATTACAATTATACGAAAAGTAAAATATAGTAAAACTAACAATACAAACTACATTCATATCACAGAGAAAAAAGAAACAGACGTCCTTTCTTGTGCCGCAGCAAACGCGTCAGACAGTTGATGAATAGATCACAACTAATGAACATCTTTATACAACTAGTAATAACTAATACGTTTATCCTTGAGGAATGGTGGGAATAAGGAACTGAAGAGGCTCTCGCATGACATGCTGAAAAACAACTACTCGACACACATTTAGCGCACTATTGGATGAGACATCTGTTTCTTTCGTCTCTGTGGTATAACGTAACGTTTGACAAATAATTGTTGGTAAATTAAAAAAAACAATTTAACTAATATTTTTCTGGACCTTGCCTTTGTATGACATTCATTTTAATTTAGCGTTCTGGCGGTTAGTTAATAAAATCTCTAACTGAACATAAATGTACAATAATGGGAACTTATTTCTCTTTTAAGTAAAAACTAAAAAACCTCTCAAACAGGTTGCCAAAACAGGTGATAACGGTGCACCAATATTGCGCACCAACCCTTAATCCCTAAAAAGGTTCCCCAACCTCCTCGCCGCAATTGCGCACTTGACCCAAGCAGGTACCTGCTGAGTCCTCAGCGTCCACCTTAATAGTCACTTATGCCTTTGGAATTTGTCATTTATGCCTTTCTTACAATCCACACAGGTTCAATTTTAGATTATCAACGTCTTACTCCAACTTTAAACTCTTCCTTGGCTTGTTGCGGGATGACGAATAGAGCCTGGGTTCTGATTTGGCCGTATGTATTTTCACCCCCCTCTGCTCACACTACAATAACGAGCATGAGCTTGCACAATACTTTCGGTTGGAAACAGAACAAATATTAGTCCGCACACTCTTAGTATAGAAATAAAGTAAAATGTTTGGGATCAATATATAAAATGTTTTAGTTAGTCTTTTAAAATTATTATTGTGTATAGTTTATTTAAATGTGATGACATTTTGTTATGAGTCAACAGATAAATTGTGGTACTGTGATTTTATACCAGTGAATTATTTTGGTTTCAAACAAAAATATTAAACTTTGCAAAATATATTTTTTACTAATAAATAATATTTTGTTAATAGGGATAGGAAACAAATTGTGATGACCAATAACAAGTTGTTCTATATGAAACAAGTTGTTCTATATGTTTTGTATAAGGTGACTCTTAGAATGTGGAAATAAGTATATAGGCCTTGCAATGCAAAGAAATTAAATTGTATTTTATGAAAAATTAATAACGCTACAGTACCTTAGCTTACTAGTCGTCCCGAAAACTTGCAACATACGTAGATTTGTTTTAGAATTTCGTCCTGTCTGACACACGATCTGATCCTTGTTTCATTATAAAGCAGTTTAATAATATAGTATATGTACCGTAATTTAAAATATGGCTGAACTTCCTACGAGTTTATTGATACTGAATGTAAAATATTTTATGCACCTAACAATCAAAATAATGTGTATTTTTTGCGTGGAATGATTATAAAACATTCTATAATTATAAAATAATTTATAACTAGTATAAACATATTTACAGTAAAATATATTTCTTATTTAATTGTGTAGCATATGTAATAGTATTGCATTATTCAGCGATCTGTGGACCTGATAATGGGGAAGCACTGTAAACACGATTAATTTTTTTTAATTTAACTTAATTTGGTTAAACAAATTTTTTTTTCATTGAATTGATTTAACAGAAAATATAGAAAATAAAGAGATATACATAAGGTCACTAGGAAATTTATTAATTGTTGTCACTTTATACGCACTTTGTAGCATACTAAAATTATTCCACTGTCACGTAGGAAAGCAAATTGCTGTATGGCACATGCCTATAAATAATTGAAGTCTAAATCACAACAATAATGCGGTCTAACAAGAAGAGCTTACCGCATTCGAATATTTATATATTTTTAAAAGCCTAAAATCCATGCAAGCAGACACATATGCGTGGCTAAATACTAATGAAGTTCCCGAAATTCGAACTTGTAAGAGGAGAGACTATCTTAGAAGAAGATTGAGCAGCTAAATAAATAAATCAGTCGTATGTCGATGTGATTTAACAATCACTAAATGTTTAATTTACAAGAACTCCCCGAGTTTAGCGCCAATAATTGCGTGTTAACAAATCAGTTCTGATTGATTTTCACCTTTGCTTAACCAACCCTAAGAGTTCTCGGAAGGGTAGGTACGCAATAGCGGTGAGCCCGAGAGACGGCCTTTCAACCAAGTGCGCAATATCGGTGACTACCTGAATTTTAGTGCACAATAGCGGTGCGCCCGGTGGTAATAGGTATGTAACCATTGGCTATTATTGCAGGCATTTCTTACAATTGCAAAAACAATGTGTGACTACCATGTTGCAAATACTCTCGACCACTTTTAGTAGCATGCAATTATGAAAACAAAGAGGGTGTCTTGTATTACCAGGTGAAGTTAGGGCTAAGAAGACCTCTTGGACAAAATCAAATAATAATAATATATTTATCTCCGTGACAATTTCAGTATAATTGTATTGGTAAACGTCAAGCTTAATGTTAATGTTAAAATTTTGCTTTCACACTTACAAACAAAGACCCTTTCAAGCATACATTTCTTACATTCACTCTCTCATTCATTCGAATTTTTCCAACTCTCGCTCTACGTCAGTCAAACGCTTCTGTGATCTCACAGTCCTGTGCCATAAACTCGTCTGTATTGTAAAATGCTTGTGCAACCAGTATTTTTTTCAGACGAGTTTTAAATGCCTTCAGCACTGGAGCACTGTTAATTGAATTTGGCAGTCTGTTGACAAATTGAACTACAGCCTGTGAAGGCAATTGTTTAAAAATCACCGTCCTGTGCCTTCCAGTTCAGTAATTTTCGCTGCCTCTTGATTCATAAGAGTGTAGGTTGCTACCTCTTATGTGTTCGCATTTGTATTTTTAAAAAAGTCATGTTTCTAAAATATAGAGGCAGGGTAGTGTCAACAGTTTCAAGTTTTTGAATGCTGGTCTACACGAGTCTCTCTGGTGTTGCTATTACTCGAATTGCTTTTTTTTAAAGGATGAACACCCTTGAACATTTTGATTTTGAACAACCTCCCCACAGTGTCAAACCGTATGAGAGGTGTGGATAAATTATTCTATAATATGCCGTCATCAGTACCTGAGTTGGGCAATATTTGGCGAGCTGCCTCAAAACATAAATTCCTGATGATAATTTAGAACATACGCTATCTACATGACAATCCCAAGTCAAGCCTCGATCAAGGTGTATTCCAAGGAAAATTCGAGGAAAATAGTCGAGTAGACTTCTTCGATTTCAGTCTCATCCAGCATCTGAAATCTTGGTACCACATCAACCAATTTTTCAACAAAAAAAATGCTTGATAGTAACTTTTAAGTTTTATTACTGAACAAAGATAACCATAAGATAGTAAAAATTTCAGGATTGTAATATTATTTGCAATTTAATTCCACTACTACAGACAGCAAGTATTTGTTGTACAAGGACATTCATTACTTTGGTGGGTACCTACCATAGTATCATATTTATCTTTCTACTGTTGAGACAGCGGGAACAATAGAATCAGCCAGTAGCTTGTTGAATTAATATTTTAACAAAAAACTTTACAATCCCCTTAAGAGTCTGCAGAGACTGTCGGCCATGTTGGTTTTAATCTCATATGGACAATGTTATTTGCGAATCCATATTTTTTCGTTATTTATTAACCAAAAGATGTGTATGTGGTGTCTTTTTAAATGTTATCATATTGTGTGTTGGGTTCGCTTTTCATATTTTGAATACATACACCTAGTTTTGAAAAATAGGTGTAGATAAAAAACTTCAAACCAATTATTTTTCATATTTTTTCAATAAAACTAATTAGGAATTCGCAAAGCAATTCCACCGTACATTCTTGATCAACATGACCTACTATACCACAATCTTTGACAGCCTCTGCAGACTCTTAAATGTAACTGGCTTTTTGAATCCCCATCAACCCACTGTACATACATTGATTATATAACATCTCATGGGTAGGATTTGATGAAAGCCTGGGGGGGGGACAACCTACAGGGGGGCGTGGGGGGCATGGAATGCCCCCCTGTGGAAGGAGGGTTCTGGGGTCCACCCCTGGGACAATTTTTAGAATTTTATGATACTGCATTTTAAGGCTGTTTTAAGACTCAATTAACAATACATTTTGCTGTCTTATTTTAAGGTAAAAGCCTTATTTTAATTCTCTATGGTTGTCTAAAGATAAATCTAAAGAATATGACCGGACAAGAAACTCTCATCACTTGCCTTTTTGGCTATCGAAAGAGATTAGTATGTAGATGTAGAAAAAGTGATAAACAAATTCATAGCAACTAAAGGAAAATTTAACTTTCTTCAAAATCAATATGCACCTAATTTTTAGTAAAATTTTGTTTAGTAACATGTAATGTAATGTAGTGATATGTAATTTGTATTCAGTAGTCTGTAATGTTTAAAGCTATTGAGTAATTGTACAATATTATGTACGTTTAAAGCCAAAATATAGTTTAAAGCCAAAAAATATTTGCTCCAAATTACTAATACAAGATTATTCTTGGTAAAGCTAAATGAACTTTACATTCCACTATCGTACAGGAGAATAGTCGTTCGCATGAAGCTGAACTCATTGGTATTGTAAGGTAAAGGCAAAAAAGTACAAATGTTTTCAGAAAATGCTTCCCCCTCGCACTTCCAAGAAATGGTTGCTAATTCTCATTTTATGCACTTTCTTTTCTAGGCAGAATGTTTATGATGCACGTATATAATAGGATTTTAGATTCCCTAAGAAACAAAAAAAGTAGTTAAAACAAAGAGATTCAGCCAAACAGCGCACAAGTAGAGAAAGAGATTATGCAGTCAGACTAGACTAGACCAACGTTACTGCCAGAGCTAAACTCGTGATGGCTTAACTGTAATTTGGCATTATTCTTCATAACCGGCAAAAACGATATTCTTACTCATCACAAAATATCCCATAATACTGGACAGATTTTGATGAAATTTCAAGAAAAGTTAGCTTTTGTATGATAAAAACCTACTAAGAAAGGATTTGTCTAAAATCCATTCTTACTCGGTAAAAGTAGCTCCATCATCATTTCCTTTTCCCCATACGAGTAACATTGGAATTGATTTAATAATTTACTTCAAACAACTGATACAAAAAACATAAAATATGACACAAAAGCTTGGCTAATGTTGTTTTCATTGTTAAATGTTTAACATTTCATTCATTGTAAGATTATGCTAACTCTGACATGATTGCAATAATTTTAATCTCTCTAAAGCAGACTTGTAAGGTTTTAGACTATGAAGCGTTGTTATCTAAAAGAACGGCAGCTGGCAGAGAGCTTTTACGTCAATGTGATGGTTTACATAGAACCACAGAGGGAAAGGTAAGCAAGCATAGAAAATCACCTTATAGCGAAGCAAGCGCTGTCGGCTAGTAATAGGTATTTTCGTACCAAGGATTATTGCCTAATAACGTAATAGCCTTGTTTAAACTTAAATTGTGTTTAGTAAATAAAAATAATAATAATTATTATCATTAAGAATATAAAATAATTATTTATCTTGCGCATCATGTTTTGCAATTTTTGGCCTTTTAAATTGGTTTATGCTACACATTAATTTTTTAGTGTTTCTCTCCTCATTGTACACTTATGTGTTTAGATTTTTAAGCACCGACAGCTAGAGTACATGTTATCTTTATTCATTTAATTTGTAACATTATGAATATTGGTTTTTATGTTTATTTTCATAATACCTAATTATATTTAGAAACATGTACATTAAAAATAGGAATATAGTTATTTTGTTATTTAATGGGACCCAATATATTTTTAAATACTACTGATTTTCGCCTATTGCATATTGCAGTTGTGAATTGTAGCTAGACATAATTTTAAACTGTGAATTAGTTACATTTATGTTAATTTTTGTTTCTTTTTGGGCTATAAAGATCTTTGAAGTAGTCATAAATTAGTAGTATAATTGTGAATCTGGTAAAAGAATGAACGCTTTCTATAAACACCAAAATCATTAATATGTGTGAAGTTCAGTTTAAAAAAATAGGTAATGTATAGCAACGAAACCCTTCACTTTTACGTGAATATTATTATACATCACATCATCTGTGTTAGTCGAATCTCAAAAATATATTGCTGATTTTTGTAAAGTTTTCTAGATGTACATTACATTAATGACAATATGTGCATTAGAGCAATATATGATTGACAAGAACAGTGTAAGTTAGTGAATCTATCCAACCAGCCATCATCATACAAGGCTCTCCAGATAGAATATCACTGCTCGTAACTAGTTTGGCCAGGTCAGGTAACTGGCCTCATTCAGACAACTACATGGATAGAAACTATACTTCAGCCCAAAGATCAACTCAGATGTACCATACAATGATATAAAGTTAAAGAATAAAACCTTATTGATTAATCAATATTAATAAAATATTGATGAACATATAAATATAATATTTATCACTCGTTTACCATATTGCACCTAATCTTTCTCAAAGTGTCTTGATAACTTTCATAGTTTTCTTTTTTACACAAATCTTGCCCCTCCTTTCTTTTTGATATTTCTTGTTTTGATACATAAATAAAGTCGTTTACGATTAAAATATTAAAGTTGTTTGGTGCATAGTTAAGATATGTGTGAATAGTAAAAATAATGATAAAATCAATTTTAGATATATGTATTGTACATATTATGTTTGTTAGAACACAATTTTGTACGCAATTCAGCACTTATTGCACATTTTGAAATAGGCCCAACTTATAAGTAACTGATGCCCTTAATTACCGAAAACTGCACAATTTTTCATAGTTAATTTCAGCTGTGAAAAAAATGAGAAAACACAAAATTAGATACATTCTTATCAGCGTCTACTCAATTTGACTTTGTATTTAGCCTATCTAAAGGGCAGACATCTTCTATATTAATATAATAGGAGAGATACAGCATCCCCAAACTTATCTAAGAGACAATTTTCCACGCATATACAGTAGTAAACACACTACAAGACACAAATGTTCAGTGGCACTTGTTATATCTCTGTGTTTAAAACTGCAAGGTGTTAGTGGCGTAATCTTCTTAGGTAAGTTTTTCGATGCCCAATTCGTAGCCTAGTGTCCTTTAACCTAATCCTCTATATTAGTATCAGTGAGATCAGTACATATTTGCCTAATTGGTCATATTTTCTCCTATTCTTTATCTCTCAATAAATAACTTAGTAATATGTGTTACGGTAACATTTAAATGTGTCTATTCTAGTCGCATAAAGATTTACAAAAACGATTATTGGAAAATGCTACGTTACATAGTGTGCAAAAATATTGATATGGGCCGGGTAATTACCCAGCTGGTAGGTAACTATAAAATGGGTATTTTACCCCAGCCTGGTTACCTAAAACGGTGTATTTATAATTGTTATTCAATTTAGAAGAGATTAACTTGTCTTTTTACAATTCCCATTCTGTATGAATGACAAAATGATGATTAAATGTGTTTTCAAGTTTTTTATACAGTTTCCACAAGCATTTTACTTTTCAGGATAATTCATAGTTTTTGTGTGTTAAACTAATGTAATCTTATTAAAAATGACAAACAGTTAACTATCAAACCAAACTATTGTTTGATACACAAAATATCATCCAAAGGGATGCAAATCCCTTTCTTCTGCGATATGCCAATGATTTGTATACTCCAACATTTAACATGAAAATGAAAGGGCTTCAGCATAACCCAAATAATGGCATACACGCAAACTCATAAAGCTGTTTCTTGAAGTGAAATAACACTTATTTCTTACTGAAAAATACTTTCTCTAAATTAACCTTTGGTTTTTTAAAGATTAGTAAAACATTACAATTATAAGTATAAAAATATAGTGAAATTCCTGTAGAGTACAGTAAAACCTCGATAGTTTGACACTCAATACATTGAGTCCTTATAGTTTGACACCGGTAATGGTGATATAGCGTTGTACATTTTTTTTCCATGACAGGTTGTGTCTGAGTCAGCCCGGTGCAGATCAATGAAATAACATAGTCAAAGTTAATAGCAGTTAAAATTATGAATATTTGGACACTTAGTTACTGTACCTTCTAAGTAATACCATAATAACTACTATTGTAACTCCATACCAAATCAGTAAGACATACATTGTTACATAAATATATAGCTTATTTTTACTTTCGTTAAATTGTTAACTATTTATAAAGAAAATACACTACAATTTCTTTATGAAAATCATTTTTTGTGTTTAATGTTTACCATACATTCCTTATAGTTCGATACTTTGAAATCCCACAAAGTAGCCCACAAAGTGTCGAACTACGGGGATTTTACTGTACCTATTTTTACCATTATTTACTGTACCAGTTTCTTCTCCATTATTTTGCAGCAGGGTCATTGTAAGAGGTATTTATATCTATAAATAGTTCAGTTAAGGTGTTAATTAAAGAATAGATTTTATTTATTTATTAGTAAATGATAAATAAATCACAATAGTTATTAGAGTATCCTAAAATGTTATACAGAACGATAGTAATAAGATTATCATCGAGAACAATAACAAGATTTCTTTTTAATTACAGGGTATTTAAATTTTGGGTACTAATTAAATCCATATTTTATTTATTTATTGATAAAATCATAAATAACTTGAAATAGCCATTTAATATACAGGATGGAAACAAATATGGAAATGCTTTCACAACTTTTCTACGACTTCACTGGTAAAAGTGAAATCTTATACAAAATCATTGTTACAAAGAATACACTTTTTGCCGCCATTAGCGACATTTCATCTTTTCGTAAGCCGACAGATCTTTAATGTAACCCTAGGTGGAGTTTGGTATCAAAGTAAAGGTCTATTCAATTGAAATTAATTGCCGCAAACCAGATTTCAAAAGAACCGGACCCTTTTGAGACTAGCGGCCATTTGAATTTCAAAGTAACTAATTTGAAAAATACTATTTCTCCGCTATTTAACGATTTTAAGTAAATTATTCTGATAGTAAATTATTCTTTATGGAACACAATAACTCAAAAAAATTAAATTATCTATAGAAAAAAACTAATTTGTTGTGAAAACGAAGAAAATATGGAAATGCTTTCACAACAACTTTATTTTTTTCCATAGATAATTTGATAATTTAATTTTGTTGATATTATTGTGTTCATTATTGTGTTCCATAGAGTATAATTTTTGATCAGAATAATTTACTTAAAATCGTTAAATAACGGAGAAATAATATTGTTCATACTAGATACTTTGAAATTCAAATGACCGCTACTCTGAAAAAGATAGACCCTTCGAAGTCCGGTATGCGGCAATTAATTTCTATTGAATAGACCTTTACTTTGATACCAAACTCGACCTAGGCTTACATTAAAGATTTCTGTTCAACTGCACATGAGCCGTACCCCTGAAAAGATAAAATGTTGCTAATGTACAAGCTTTCACTCTTACCAGTTAAGTCATAGAAAAGTTGTGAAAGGGTTTCCATATTTTTTCCGCCTGTATTATGGCTAGGCCTAGATATCTTGGGCTATCCTAGAATGTTACTCAATATTAAAAAATAACAATAAGATTACAATACCAATAGGTGATTCGATTGATCTTACACGTTTTTAGGTATTACAAAATGTATTGAAAAAATTGGTAATAGCTATTCTAGAACAATGATGATAAAAATGAAAAGAAATTTTCAGGGGAGAAATTTATATAAGTTATCAATAATATGAAAATAATGAGAAAACTCCTTATTTAATAATCACTAAAGAACAATTATAATAATAAGATGTCTTACAGTCAAATTTCTATATAGGTACAAATTTTTAAAGGACAACAAAATATCAATGGCAATATTTACAATGTAGTTACTACATAATCAATATTCACATTCCTGGCAGTAAGGTTTTTTTCACTTCCCTTAATTAGGCTTGGATTAAATGTTAAGCAGTGACTGATAGGGACTACCACGGGAATATGATGGATCACTTAAAAACCAAGTTTTAGTTTTTACTATCAGTTAAAACATCTCCGTATGGTGCATTATCTGTAGCCTATTATTTTTGTACAAAATTAAAAATGGAACATTTATCAGTGGTTTTTGTTTGATTTTGGTTAAATGTTACTGCCTTTTAACAATTAATTTTTATGAAAAAGTAACTAAATTATTTTTCTGTATTTATTTAACTTACAAAACAAAGTTTTAGAATTGTTACCTATGCCATTAATATATACATCTCTACGTTGAATGTTTCAAAATAAATTGTGTATTCATTTAAAAGATTAAAAACACAAGTTTAGTGAGAAACAACCAACATAAAGTCCTGAACATTCTATCATCTTGAAATTATTTTGCATACGCTACAATGTTTGTTACAATTTAGGAGGATTCAAAACTAAAATGTCACAGTTATTACTTTCTTTCATATATGTGTTCCCAAAGAGAAAGTATTGAGATCGTCCATAAACTTTTTTTACAAGTGGGTCTAAAAATCCATTTTAGGGCTCGCTGAACCCAAAGTGTTTTCTTTTTTTAGAAAGATTTTTGTGTCTGGCCGTATGTGTATGTGCACTTCCCTGGAGACCAAACAGACGGATTGATTTATATGAAATTTGGTATGTAGGTCTACTTACAATCTCCAGACCATTTTTCACATTTTTGAAAGTTTAGTTTTTTATGGACTACAATACTGGATAATTGGACTACAAATAGACCACATACTGGTTGAAGACAGATATAAAAGTTGCATCACTGATGTGAGAAGTAGGAGAGGTGCAGAGTGCGGAACAGACCATACACCAGTCATAGCCAAAGTTAGACAAAAGTTATGTAAGGATATAAGAGAGAAACAAAGAGCCAAGCCCTTAGTAGATATTAGTAATCTGAAGAACCAACACATAAAAGCAAAGTTTGAATTAGAGCTAAAAAATAGATTTGAAATACTCAACAACATGGAAAAAGAAAATGAACAAATAGATATTAATGAGCGGTGGAACAAAATAAAAACTACGGTACAAACGATGATGAAAGAGGTAATAGAAACAAGGAAAGGATACAATAAGCCATAGTTCAATGAGGAGTGTAGAAATGCAATAGAAGAGAGGAAAAAGGCAAAACAGAAGTGGCTATTGAGTGAAACTCAAGAAAATAAAAACAATTACCAAAGACTAAACCAGGAAGTGAACAGGAGACTAAGAACTGCAAAAGGAAGTTCTTGAGAGAACAATTGGAAAGAGCAGAAAAAGATAGAACATGTAACAATGCTATGGACTTCTATCGGACAGTACGTTTTTTTAAAAAAGGATTCACTCCAAACAGTTTTGAGATCAAAGATGCTCAAGGGAGAGTAACGTGCAATCAAGGAGAGTGCCTCAAAATATGGAAAGAATATTTTGAGAAACTCCTAAATGGGGAAACAAGCAATGATAGTGCGAATGAAACATATCAAAATGCACAACCATTCATTGAAGAACCGTCATTGGAAGAAGTAAAGGAAGCTATAGCGTCACTGAAGAATGGGAAGGCCCCAGGAGAAGATGGCATACCAATTGAAGCCTTAAAATGTGGAGGGAAGTCATTAAAGGAAGAGATTCATAAGCTCATTCTGAAAATTTGGAATGAAGAAAAATTACCAGATGAATGGAAGGTAGCGCTAATCGTACCAATTCATAAGAAAGGGGACAGACAGAACTGTAACAACTATAGAGGAATATCTCTCATTAACACTAAATATAAAATTTTATCCAAAATCGTGAACAAGAGAGTAACAGAGTATGGAGAAGAAATGCTCGGTGATCATCAGACAGGATTCAGAAGAGGTAAAACAACCACAGACCAACTGTTCATCTTAAAACAAGTCATCTCAAAGTACTGGGAATTTGACAAAACCACACATATCCTTTTTGTTGACTTCAAAAAAGCGTATGACAGTATAAACCGTAAACATCTATGGGAAACACTTAAAGGATATGGAATACCAGAGAAATTAGTGAAGATGGCAGAGATTTGTATGGAAGAATCAAAATGTAAAGTAAAAATAAACAATGAATATTCAGAGACATTTAAAATAAACACTGGCGTAAGACAAGGAGATGGGTTAAATCACCTTTGCTGTTCAATCTGGCAATTGAAAACGCACTAAAAAGAACAAAAAGTTTGAATGAGGGTCTGTGGATAGACGCAAAGATCAAATTATTGGCTTTTGCAGATGATGCAGCCTTATTAGCCGAAAACGAGGGCGGTCTCAAACGTCTGGCTGAGGAGCTCATTACTCAAGCAAAAATAGTAGGCTTAGAAATCAATGAGGAAAAAACCAAATATCTTAAAATAGAACGGAATGCATTAGAAAGAGAGCAGGTTTTAGAAGTGAATCCATATAAATTCAATAGCTGTGAAAAATTCAAATACCTTGGTGTCACTATTGATCAACAAAATAAATAAGAAACAGAAATTGAAACAAGGTTACTGAAAGGAAATAGGTGCTATTGGGCCTTATTAAGAAGAACCAAAGAACAAATGTACAAGACAATTATAAGGCCAGTAGTCCTATATGGATCTGAGGTATGGACAATGAGCAAGAAAACAGAAAGGCGATAGTAACCTTTGAAAATAAAGTATTAAGAGCAATATATGGGCCAGTGAAAGAAGAAGAACAATGGAGCATAAGGAAAAATCAGGAACTTAGAGAATTGTTTAAGAAAGCAGACATAGTAGCAGAAGGAAAATCAAGACGACTCAGATGGGCAGGCCATGTAAACAGAAGGGAGGAGGAATCTGTATTGAGAAGAGTAATGGAAGGAAGACCAGCAGGAAGAAGACCTTTGGGTCGACCAAGGCTGAGATGGAAAGATCAGGTGCAAAGGGATATGCGGAAAATGGGAGTGGAAGAAGAGATGATGCAAGACAGGAGGAAGTGGAGGCAAATTGTTGGCGAGACCAAAAACCTTTTACGGTTTGAGTGGCCAACTAAGTAAGTAAGTAAGTTTTTTATGGGAAAAAAACATACAAAAATGAAATATTCTCAAAAACGCCTTTAACGATTTTGATTTAATTTTCAGGAAAGATGTGAATTACAATTTAAAATATTTTTGTAAAAAACTGCATGTCCTTAACTTTAATAGTTTTTTTTAGTTATAACAAATTTGAATACAACATAAACATTAAAAATGCAAATTTGTCAAGCTTTATTTCAACAATATTGATTAAATTTTCATTTAAGATGCATATTAAAAAATTTAAAATATATTTTTTATTATTTATTAGTTACCACCCCACTAAGTACGGGCTGGAAGCCGAAGGCCAGAAACTACAACTCAAGTTGTCTAAGGTTGTTCAAATAAAATCTGGCTATGTGATTAATTTAACAGCTGTTTTTGAAGATCATTTTTGTCCATACTTTTATGTAAATAAAATAAGTGTTTCGTCTGCACATTCCTTAGAAATGTAATTAACTGAACGTCTGTTTTTATTAAAAAATCTGACATAAAGGGAAAACTTTTTTCATTTTCATTACTGTAAAATGATTACCTAAACACAAAATATTTACAAATACGCTTACAGTAAACAAAACAAGATATTCAAGCTGGGAGTTTATTTTTACTATAAATAATGGCAACTTATTTAAACTAAAATAGCGTTATAGGAAGACATATAAGAAGAAACGCCCAAGACATTTTCTAAAGCATGCACACTCGGATGGCTATTTGGTGTAATATTAGCTCAACTATTAGTCACTTCAGCATGTGTGGAAAACAAAACCAATTATATAGGCTTATTCATGTTCAGCTTAAGACATACAAGGAATGAAGATATATCAAAATAACAATTATCGTAAAATAAATTACCTAATTTTAGTTTTCTTCAGTTTTCAAGTAGATGAAAAAAAGGATTTTCGTGAGGCTAAATTAGCCTATCTCCCATGACTCCTTTTTAACAAATTTCTCACAAAATTTTTATTATTTTCATTGTTTAGGCGAGTTAAAAGTGCATTTAGCATGATTAATGGATAGTTTGTGTTAAGTTTCCTGGTTTACTAGAGAAAATGTCAATTTCCTTGTAAGAACCTAACTTACCTCCCAAGTAATTTCATGGGGGTTTGGAGAAAAATTGAAAATTAGGGATTTTTTTTTTAACTAGTACTTTACAAACTTAATTTAAAACTCTAATTAGTACATTCAGCGGTTTATGATAAATAGCCTTAGCCCCTATGTGGTTTAGGTATTTATGCAGTTTTTAGCCACCTAACAGAATTTGAAAATTTTGCCTGAAATGGATAACCTAGAATTGGCTGTATTTTCACGAGATATATGCTTTTTATTCTGTAGAAATCACATATTTAACATAAAAATTTGAAAAAACAATGTTACAGCTTTTAGTATTTTTGACATATTTCCGTTTCTGTAATTTAAATGGTATTTTAATAATTTTTTTTTCATTTATGCCTATGCTTTTTAGCACTGAATACAAATTTGAAAACTATTTTTTGCCTATAACAATTACAGGCAACTATGTAGGCCTATAACAGAAAAATTACTTTGGCAGTGAATCACGATTAGCGGTCAATACAAGATCATTATATACAAGAACTGTTATTAACCACAAAAACCAAATTCTCCTATATTCCCTCTAGAGTGCGGACAGGCATCCGAATTTAACACAAATTACGAATTTTTTTTGACTAATTAGACAATTAGAATAAGTTAATTGTTTAGATAGGTCAGTCAAAAGTGCACATTTCGAGCTGAACAAAACAATTTTACTGAAAAACCAATTATATATTCATGTTCAGCATAAATAAACATTTAACTTAAAATTAAAAAATATTTATTGAAAATAATGATTTTTAAAAGAGTTGGTTTTCCCCAATCAGATAAAAAACTAGGTTTCAGATTTTTCGGTAAAAACCCAGTTTTCCGCTATTGAAATCAACCTCATCAAGTAATATAAACTCATGGTTCACCACTTTTTCAACAAGAAATTGTATTTTCAGAGGTGGCAAGAAAGTGCATTATTACCGTGGTTTACATCATAAACAAAACGAGTGTTTGGTAAGCCTATTAAGAATTTATTTTAAATCTGTTACAAGTTACTCATATCATAAATCTCAATACTGTAATAGCGGTGTGGGGAAAATTTACCTATAAAATTTCCTTTTTCTGGAAGGAGGAATAGGATGTTCAAGTCATCAAGCAGAAAGCAAGAATGTTTACTGAAAAAAATGACCAGTGTGGAAGTGGTTAGGCTCAATCATACAACACAGATTAAAATCAAACTAAAATATCATTTTTTTTATAAGAGTCAAATAAATGTTTATACAATATTCTTATAACCTAAAATATAATATGAAACTATGGCCTAAATGTATAAAATTGTTTACTCCTTACCTCACAAATAACTGCTCTTGATTGTTGACTCGCCATGACACTACCGTAGCACCTGGAAATTACAGTTTTTAATAATATTTACATATAGGCCTAAATAAAAATAACACATGTGAACAAACAAGTGGTTAGTTAACCTGTAAAACTTCAAATTCAAAACTCCACTACGAAGTATCTATATGTTTTAATTATATCAACATTAATATACGTGAAAGTGTTCATAATACTAAAGGTTTACTTACCATGTAAATTTATTGTGCATGTTGTGTTATTACCCCTGTCTAACACAACTACACTAGTAGCCGCTGCCATGTTTAAATGTTTAACCGCCTCCGCCTGTCCGTGTTCGTACCGTCCCCCAGTCTCCACCACCAGTGTCAGTGTCTTCTTCTTGTTCTCGCTGTTAAGTTAAATGTGGTGGAGGGGGAGTATAAGAAGTAACAAGTGAGAGCGAATGCGCGGTTTTTTCAACTTTATCATTAACAATGGAAAAACGTAGTTTTAATTCAAAACGATTTAATTCCATTTACATTTTTATTACATTATAATAATTTATCCTTAAAACCATAATCTGATTGATTTATTCTTACTCTATTTTAAAAAATGACTGTTTTTAAACCATACCATATGGCGTATAAATGAGCTATTAGAATAAAGCTAAGAAAACACGCTATTTGCTGAATTATTAATTCAAATATTCCAACTTTCAATTATACTCTTTTTAAGGCTTTAATGGTCTAAGTGTTAATAGCTACACTGTAATGTAAATGACTTTTTTCAATCATTTGTTGAGTGTTCCATTCCCTCTTTCTTATAAAGTGTTGAACGTATTGTTCTTCATCAAGTACAAGTAGGGGCATTTGAATACAATAATGCATTGAAATATCATCTTTTATTTTGAATTTGGCTATATAAACAATACCAAACATAGCTAAAAAAGAAAAATAATAATCATGAAAATCAAATTTTGGAATTGAAGGTATGCTGATTAGGTAGGTACTGTAAATGAAGGTACACCTTCCATTTAAAAAAATAATAGTTAATTATTTTCAAAATAATGTTGTAGAAGTAAAAATAACTATTTCACATTACCGGCATATTAGTAACTTAATGAACATTTCCTTGGTAATGAATGAGTCATATTATCTAATTGTTGTCCTGACTGTATTTATTTTTGGTAATATACTGACAAAAACATTTGCTCATTTGGTTGAGTTCTTTGTTTGCTTATGGTATGGTATAATACTAAATGAAAATCCCTTTATTTCATAACAAGAAAGAATACCATAGAATACATACAACAAATGTAACTTGAAAATTCCCCACATGGGGTACAGTCTGTGGGTGGAGAATGAGCTCTATATCAGCTAACAAATTTTGAAACTTACTTTCAACCTGCATTTTTCCAAATCACTACTTTAAATCTCTCTTTTTGTCGCCAACATCTGATGATGAAGTAAAAAATGTAATCTCTTCACTCAAACCCAAGTACACTTCTGGTCCAGATGAGATATCTGCTACATTGTTGAAAAGTATTAGCCATCTAATATTTGAGCCTTTATCTCAATTAATTAATTTTTCATTTCAGTCAGGCGTGTTTCCTACAGTTTTAAAAAGCTCCATTGTAGCTCCAGTTTTACATAAGATAGGTACAAAGGATATATGCGGTAACTGTAGACCAATTGCTCTGTCTTCAACTATATCTAAAATGAGAGAATATTTTTAAATAGGCTTTCATCCTTCATTGAGACAAACCAGCTGTTATCTACTTCCCAATTTGGATTTACCAAGGGTAAATCAACTGCAGATGCCATCTATCACTTTGTGTCCTTTATTGTAAAATCTCTTGACCAAGGAAATCCTTGTGTAGAAATCTCCTTTGACTTAACAAAATCTTTTGACCTCATTGGCCATATCCTTCTAAACAAACTTTAAATTTTGGGTATTAGAGGTGTGGGTCATTCATGGATTTCCCCTTACCTAAAAGAACAGGTTGTAAGTGTTCCATTTGTTGATCCCTATGGATGGCAAGGTTGGGTTAAACCCTTTACAGTTAAAATTATTAAGGGAGTTCCCTAGGGCTCTGTCCTGGGTCCGATTCTTTTCTTATTTTTCATAAACGACGTACCTCAACCACAAATCCATGCCTTCTTGTAGATGACACCCCTCCCTTTCTCTTAGTAATGAAAATCCTTCTGATCTAGAAGTGGAAGTTTAAATTAAAACCAGCTACTTACTTCAATGGTTCTTTAATAATAAATTAAGTGTAACTACTGGAAAAACAAATATCATTGAATTTAGAATTAACAATCCCACTTCCACCAATAAGAATGTATCAAACTATATGATTGGTGATACAATTACTGACCCAGTTACTCCATTCAAATTACCGTGTGTAAGAATAGTACAGGAATTTACATTATGAAGAGCCTTTCGAAAATTGCTAAGTTAGACGTTCTTTTATCTTCCTATTATGGTGTAATTTATCCAATTCTTCATTACGCTGTTTCCTTGCGGGGTCATGAGAATGAAAGAACAACATTTTTATTTAAACAACAAAAACATGCAGTTAGAGTAATTTTTAAAAAACCATCTACTTCTTCTTGCAGACCTCTCTTTATAAACAATAACATTTTAACTTTTCCTTGTATTTATGCAGTCCTTGTTTTTGTTCATAAAAATTTTAATTTATTTCAAGATATAGAGTTAAATACTAGAACTTGTAATTCACTTAGAGAAAATAACAATTTAAAAATTTCAAGGCAATTTTTTTAAACTCGTGTATTATACAATGGTGTTACAATTCACTCCCACCATCACTTAAAGTTAAAAAAGATCATGTTTTGTTTGGAAGGGGGGGTCATGAAAATACTGCAGAAAGTAGCTTTCTACACTGTTATAGAGTTTGTTTCATTTACTAAAACTTTGTAGCTATACTGCTGTAAGGAATATAATACATTTATACACTATCTTACAATGTATTTACTGTAAACAATAAAGATATTTGAGTTCTGAGTTCTTTTATAGATTCTTCACCTCCATGGAAAGATGTAAGAAATGCCGAATCACTTACTGAAAATGTTATTGGTTTTTTTAATAATTTTAAGTATTTGGTAACTTCATTTTGTACTTTTTGGGTTAAGTAGAATTTCTTGGTTGTAATATTCCGTAATGAAGTAAATCAGTGAGTGTTCTTTACGCTTCATCATATTAGCTGATGAAGTAAATATTAAACAGCTGATATTTTAGCATTTTTATTACAGATTACTCAATTTTGATAAATTAGATTAGATATGTTTGACAATAGTTTAATTAGTTTCTTTGTGCTTAATAACCAGTTATGGAACAACAAATATTGTACTAGAACTCACAAAAACTATTCACATATCATAATATAATTTGTCAATAATGAGTAATCTGTAATGAAAATGCTAAAATATCAGCTGTTTAATATTTACTTCATCAACTGTTCTTTCATTTTCTAATTCAATTTCTAATATAATGAAACAGAGAATACAACGAATTGCCTAAATTGGTGTCCCTCCTTTATTTATGAACGTATTTTATTCAATTGGAACTTGTTAGATTTGTTACTATATTTTGCAATTTTTTTATTTCTTGTGCATTTTTTCTAAGATTACGCAGTTTTGAGCAATTTACAATTAAGTTTTTAAGTGCCGCCATTTTTAAAATATTGAACATAATAAAATATTATTACAACCTTAAAAAAAGCATAACATGTACCTTCATTCCAAATTTGAGCACTCTATTGTTATGAAATTACTAATAGTTTAGTGAAAATACGAAAATGGCTGCCATATTGAAAATGAAGCATATTCGGACCTATATGTATAGGAACATTTTTACTTATTTTTACCCAACGAATTATAACCTGAAGTTTTGCAACACCCTTTATTTGTATATATTCCAAAAATCTCTTCGTTTTTCTGCATGTGCCTTTTTTTCTTTCTTAGGTTCATCTTTTTCCTTATTTCTTTTAGCGTCTATTTCCAATTTTATGCCCAAAACTTTGGGTTTGCATTTAGATCTGTTTTCAATATTCATACAGTAATTCCAATAAGTATTATCATTGATTTTACTATACAAAGATGCTATGTATAATAAAATCGATGGTCGTATGTAATATTTTGCTTCTTTTAACCATTCTGAGCCAGTATTCCCTAATATAATTATGTTTATTGTTGTCTTTGCAATTCTATTTTCATTTATCCTGTATATTTACTGTAGAATTTCACTCTTCGTTTTCCGTTTTCGCCTTAACATATTAATAAGGCGAATTATGGCACAAATACAAAAAGTACTTAAACCAAACTAAAAAGCCTTAACCATTCTATTAGATATTTCAACACGCCTAACGCTGTTAATGTCATTCATGAACTCTTCAACTTTATTTAAAGAATATGAGAGAAAGTAAAGGACCAACAACAGCTTATTCATTTTTGTTATAATACATCAACTGTTTAATTCTATAATTCATGCCTAAACCTACTGTACCAGTACAAAAATAAATGTTCAATTCATCAGGAGGATAGCTATCTATTTAGTCTGAGCAAAGAACTCCTCCTACACATAAAGTAGCCCAAAACTTGTTGGGATCTTTTATATTAAAGTTCTCGGAGAAATGATTCTTTTTTTGTTTACCTGATGGCCAAGTTGATGGCATTGTAAGCCCTGCAGTATACTAATTTGACCAACGGAGACTTCAAAGTAAGATACACACTAGCCTTATTTTTAACCTTGGCAAGATATCTTATATTTGAATCTCTCCGAGGAGATTTGTTCGTAGTTACCCGTTTCCTTGTGATAGGGACAGTAAATTAAATAAACAGTGTGTCCCAAAACTACAGGACCAAACGGTTTAGGAGGTAAAACTGAATACAACATTTCATGAAACATATAGCCCTATCATAGACCTTCTATTATACCTAGGTATAGTAGGTCTATGGTCCTATCTTGCTTCGTTCACCTTAGCTCAGTTATGTTGTTTTTTTACTTAAAATTATTTCTATTTTTAACGGGTTTATGTTTCATTGGAAATTGTTATAACTGTTACTAACCAAACGTAAGTTTTGTAAAAAGTTATTTTTAAGATCTAATGGGCATTTCCAAAATGGAGTTAAATTGAAATATTCAAACAAAAAGAACTTGAAAACCAATGATTTTATAAAAAAGTTATAAAAAAGGTTTAAATAAAAAACAAAGATTACTTTATTGCTGCAAATTATATAACAAATACAACACTACCAGGTTTTTAAATCAGTTCATAAATAACTAAGTAATCTAAGTTTTTGTATGTGCCTATAATGTAACCGCCCTGTCCAGATGGACATAAACTTCGATTAGTGAGTTATTTATGAACCGATTTTAAAAAACCTAGTATTGTTGGATTTGTTGTACAATATGCAACGATAAAGTTGTCTTAACATTTGTTGATAAAATCGTAGTTTTCAATTTATTTTTGTTTAAATATTACAATTGGCCACCATTATGAAAATACACACAATCGATAAACCTGTATTGAAAATACAAATAATTTTATGTAAAAATCAAAATGGCCAATTCGAGTTGAATGAAGCAAGATAGAACTGTGCGTTTTATGACATTTTCTATTCAGTTTGACCTCCTAAACCATTTGGTGAAGTTTGGTCCTATAGTTTTTTGACACCCTGTATATACATGAATAATATTTGTGGTTAATATATTAGTAATACTGTATTATCTACATTCTGCAATGTCTTAACATTATCCTAGACTACTTTATAGGCAATGTCAATAAACTGATCTATGTCAAGATCTCTAAAATTACGATATGAAATAAACTTCACCTTACACCTTATATTTCGGCTTAACATATGTTCCTTCTGGCTGGAGAAATCCTCCAAAGGGCGTCCGATGCAAGGATTCCTAATTCACCAGATAGAAGAGAAGCATTGAAGTGGAGTGTCGTCCCAAGCTCGAGCCTCTATATCTCCAGATCCTCAGTGTGAGCAAACTTCTACCAAGAAACGTTACAATGCCTCTTGCCATCCTCAAGTCTAGCTACGCAGTGTGCAAGCACATAGCTTGATGGAAGTGTCAGGAGGTCCCTGTAGATGACGGTCAGAGTTTCATTTAGATGAGGGGTGTGGTCCACTGTCACAAATCCATTACTGTGATCTGTTGCACCAGTTGTTCCTCCTGCCTGTCGTTGCTGTCATGGTATGGTATTTGTGTTGCACTTCCACTGCAAGCTGGACACTGAAGACACACTTCCATTGGGCTGAAACTGTCTCATCAGTTGGGTGGTGGCTTTTATAAGACACTGGTGCAAGTTCTGGAACTATGTTGGAGATTGTTCTGAAAGGGTTATCTACATATTGCAAAGCTAAAAGTAAACGTTTTGGAGTAAGTTTAACTCTACAAACAAGGACCAGAGGAGTGATATATTGCTGATTAAAGCAACTGAGTTACAGGGGCAAACACCACCTTCACGATCCCTAGTTACCTTGTAAATGCAGGCAATCAAGTACTTCTCCGGAATGCTTTGGGTGGTGCTGCTATTCTTTCACGTCAGAGGCTGTCACTGTCACATAAGGTTCTTACCACTAACACGACCTTTGTGTCTGCAGAAACAGCATTGCAAGTCAGTGGAGAGGAACCTTGCCTGTATGCAGCATACATGTCTCCTCTGAGGCCTCCAAAACGAAATTTTATTAATAACCTAAAAGGTAAAGCAATTACAAACAATCCTCAAGGAGATATGGATGCTACCTCTTCAGTTTGCAAAATTTAAAGACTAAGCGAAGCTTACTCTCGCAGTACTATATATAAATTAAAGATATATTTTTAAAATTATTGCAGATTTTCCCAGGGTTCAAACTGGTGCCAATCGATTTCTCATGGTCAGAAACTCCCAAAAAAATTATAAATCCTTGAAGCCATAAACATTTTGTCTAGATGTGGCTTGTTTTACATAATAAGATAATATACAAAAAACTAAGTTCTTTATCAATCGACATTTGTTTCGTGTGTTTTTGTTCATGATCTATTTCTAATTACTTGCAAAGAATGACAAATTTCAGTGATAAGCACAATTTTAAAAATAAATTACTGTACATCTGTTTTAATTATCAAGATAAAAATACTACATTTTGAGCAAAAAACTTCATGCAAAGAATCTGCTGAATTAATTGGTACAGTTAACAGCCTAAAATTCAAAACACAACATTTTTTAGACATAAAAAGTCGTAGTACATACGCTGACACTATGTCCATATAATTCTTTTTCTTCCGCAGATATGTGCAATAACAGATATGAGCAATAAGGGTTAAAACTTAGTGAAAAGTCTTCAATTATTTCCTGCAGTGATAAGTGTAGTTGATAAATGTGTCTAGCCAATAGACTCCTTACATTTTTGTTGATTTTGTCATAAAAATACATTATTCAGATCCAGGTATAAAACATCCAATAATTGTAAATTGAAGTCTAAACAGTTTAGATATTCACATGTAATATAGAACATGTCTTTGCAAATACAATTTAGACTTTTGCTTAAACATTAACCTTCTTCGTAGGGAGTAGACTACGTAGTCTCTTTTCACAAGTAAAATGAAAATACTAGAAATATAAGCGGAATTGGCAAATGACCAGTCATGTAACTGTGGAGGTAAATTCCACATAGTAACTTATCACGTAGTAAATGATTGCCCATTGTGCTCTTTCAGGGGGAATTAGCTAGTCTTCATTAGTTCGGAGAAGCAGGTGTTGAATTGTTGTGAAACCTTAACTTAACTCTGTGATGTGAAGTCAATATTTATTTTGGTGCAACACTGTACTTAAGATTTTAATTTTATAGATTTACATTTTGAATATGTGTTTTTTAATTTTCCTTTCCTCCACTTTTATTTAAAGTAGCTGGCATTGAAGCCCATACAATACATACTTACACAGTGCTT
Source organism: Stictocephala bisonia (assembly GCA_035578905.1). NCBI lineage: Eukaryota > Metazoa > Arthropoda > Insecta > Hemiptera > Membracidae > Stictocephala > Stictocephala bisonia. The sequence goes on along the minus strand of JAQJVL010000467.1, from coordinate 273,854 downwards.
GGTACTTATGTATTACAGCAATCATTTGGTTTCAACATAACATGTATAGGTGAGCTGGTTATCAACGACACATACATGTGGGTGTGGGTGGCAAGTTGGAATGGTTCCTATTTTGTGTAAGTACTCACACTTTTGTTCTATTTTAGTCTTGTTTCTTAAATACAGTGATAATTATAGCAAACACAGAGAATATTTTGTGTTTGACAAAATGGCTGGTTTAGGCTGGTTTAGTTATGAAAAATTTAGTAGTAAATATTCTGTTAAAAACTTTGTTTTGGGAACCTCAGGATCAGTAATAAAAGAACATCAGGTTACAAGATTTATTATAAAATATTTTTCAATAGATTGGTCGATGTAATGGGGTAAGATTGTACTTGCCACCGAGAATATAAACTGTACAAAACTACTTACGACTAAGCGAGCAAGGGTGCATATTTACACAGCAGCCTACCCTACTTTACCTAATAATTGACCAATAATTACATCATCGGTGATTTGTACTAGTCTACACTTGAACCAAGCAATCTCCAAAAGAATTAGTGGAAATGGAATGTTATCAAAATACTTTAGGAACTAATATCTTCTTCCAAGATTGGCAGATTTTTGTGTATAGAAATATTGGAATCATTAGTTAGTAGTTATTTTTGTATAATTACAATTTTTATAACTGATTTTATATTATATTTAAATAACAAAAATTAACTATCAGTAATAAATAAAGTAATAATTTTAATAAAGTACCCTTTATTAATTTTTTATTATAAAACACTACCGGTTTCGTATTTTAATTTACAACACGACCCTTATTTTATTTTAATAAGGGTACTTTATTTAAATTATTACTCTATTTACTATAACAGTAGCCCTAAATTTTGAACTAATTTATACATTTAACTGTCAGTAATTGTATAAATAAAATGATTTCAAAAGCAAGAAAGTTAACCATACAATTAATTGAAAGAACACACATGAAAACTAACTTACTCCTAATTACAAAATAACAAATCCTGCACAATTAGTTTAAAACCTAAAATCTTAACAGTATTAACTATTTATATAGATAAAAATAATTCACTGGCATTAGTTTCATAAACATTCTAAATTATGTAAGAATGCTTGGAACAACTTCTAAGATATTTTTACTTAGATCCTTTGTAAGATTGTCCTAATAACTTTAATAAAGTTAAAACTTTTAAAAAATTAGGATCAAAGCTTCAACCTTCTATTACAGTTGCAACTAAAAGCATGTTGTCTAGTTTTAGTTATACAGAAAAAAGCAGTTTTTATAGCTATGACATCTCTCACTTAGAACCTTAAGAAAAATAATATTATGACCTACGTTATACATACTAATTAATCACATTTTCACCAAAGAAAAGAACTTACAAGTCAAGATACCCAAGTTAACCAACATGTTACAACCACAATTTCTTCTGTCATTCTGTTATATGTTTAGAAAGCCTACCTACTGATCAGCAAACTAAACTTTACAGCCCTATAATATTAACTCAATTAAATTCTCATAGCTAACTTTAGAGTAAAGCCTGATGAACTGAGAAATGCAGTTAATGACATATACAATAGTGTATAAACCTAGAAATGCATATATCTAGGATTGAATGTATAGGTGTCATTTGGGGTTGGCAAATGCTATCCCAAAAATTTTCAGCATGGTATTTTGCCACCATAGACATTTTACATAAAAGTCTGAAAATTTACAAACAACTTATAGTCAGAACAAATTTCAAATGGCGATAACGTGTTTTGATTTTCTTCAACCGAAGTAATAATAACTTCATTTTATTCAATAGAGTATCCTAAACATGCTGTTAATCAAAATAAAAATATTTATTGTAATAACGAGGTATTTATGTGCTTTCTAGAATTTCGTGGAAATAACGTTTTAAATGAAAAAAAACCAACATTCTAAATTTTTAAAATGTCTTTTTTTTAAATATTTAAAAAAAATTTGCTGTAGTTTTTCGTGCTGAACACGAATTTGAACACAATTATTTCTCAAAATATCACAGAAAAACTTTGTTCACGACAAACTTGGTGCCCATATGCACAATGTTAATAGGAGCTATGACTATCCATTAAAAACAAATTCACACGTATATACCTGCTAGAGTGACAGCCGGCAGGTTGTCATGGAGGCCAGGCACCCAAATTTAATACAAATTATGTATTTTTGTTCATTATATAGACGATTAGGATAAGTTAGATTATGTTTGATTAGGTAAGTAAGTGTATTTTTCTGGCCGAAAAATTAATTTTATTGAAAAACCAATTATATATTCTTCTTCAGTATAAAAAAAGTAAAATGAAAAAATTGAAAAATTCAAATTTTTATATAAGTTGTTTTTTTTACCATCACATAAAAACTAGTTTTTTAAATTTTCGGTAAAAAACAGGTTTTCTGCGGCTAAACTCAACCTCTTCAAGAATTATAAACTCATATTTCACCACTTTTTCAACAAGAAATCTCATTTTCAGAGGCGTCTAAAAGGTGCATAATTACCAAACATAATAATAGTTTATTTTTCTCCACGATTACAATACAAACAAATTGAATTGTACATTTGATACTACAAAATGAAGTATATAAAACAAAATTACAAACTTACACAGTAGTACCTATATGTAAATATGTAATCTTCTAAATTCTTCTCTGATACACATATGGTTATAAAAAACTTATAATAAAGAAAAATAATAGGGCTCCCAAGGCAGAATTTTTAGGCTCCTAGCCTGTTCAGGGATTTCATCACAAGTTAATTGAACAACTAAATTAATTCAATACGTAGCAGACTAACAGAATAAATCTAACTTTCCCATTTTCTTCATACAAAAAGTAAATAATTTTCTACTATACTCAAACTTATATTAGGTATTATGTTGAATAAAATTAAGTTATTTAAATATGAATATAAATGAGTAAAAAAGTATAAATATTATGAAATTTATTTTAGACTTTGAATTGCAAGAACATTGTGTACTTTACAAATGGTTTGGTTTATACATTATAGTAAATAGCAATTAATATTTTGTTTAAACCCAATAATGATAGCAATATTGTTTTTCATTAATAAGATAAAGCTCAAAATTGATATTAATGGGTTTTACTGAACTTTATAAGAGCTATCTAATTTTGCATATTTTCTTAATGACAATAATTATGAAATCAAACAATTATTGAATGCCAAACTGTCATAAACACTGTTCCCAGCATCCACTATTCTTAACATTTTCTCCGGGCGGTACCTCTGGACCTCCAAGCTGAAGGGTATTCCATAGCCCCCAGACCCCTCGGTGGGGCTTGTCAACCCAGTGAGAAAGTTGAAATGACACCACTGATTAAAGGTATTAATGATGATCAAAAACTTTGTAAATAATGGCAATTTTTTTTAAAGAAACTCCTCCCTTATTTCTTAATCAATTTTCACAATTTAAGTGTCACAAAATTTTCCCTTACTCGGGGTTGAGCAGTAAGGTTTTCATTGTTCAATATTTGTACTCTGAAGGGCACGAGAAGCCCTCAAAGTACTATTTTTGGCCACAGGAAAAACATGGAGAGGATATTTAAATCAATCAAAAAGTAAAACCTGTTCAAATGTAAATAATGATGTTTATGAAATTTTAATACTATTGGAATGAAAATAATGTTTATAATATCGAGAAGGTGTCGTAATCATCAGCTGTTAAATAAAATAAAGATAACATTGAGTGTTCATATTTATACTATACAGTTGTTCATATTATACTGTTGCTCAAGTGCAGAGATTGAGCAACTGTAAATAAATGCAAATACAGTTCAGCTACTTTGATAGCGACCCAATGAAAGAACGTGTGCAAAAGAGATAAAGCTAGTCATGGAAGTGAAAGAGAAGATTACTCTTCCCCCACCACTGGACCGACGTGTTATTGTAACATTTTGTCGTCATGGATACACATTGATAAGTGCCACCCATTATGTCATCGTGCTAGAACCATTGGTGGACCAGGCCTGTGGTGGGGATGAAATGTAGCACAGCTGGAACATGGCATAAGGACCCGTGATTGGCATGAAGAATCAGCTGATGTAGGGAGGTTTGTTCTTATTACCAAGTTATGTTATATAGCGCTTATATTATAATTTGATTTGCCATGTTATTTTGTTATGTTTGAAATACTTATAGAGCAATTAAAATTTTCTGTGACCTAATTGCAAATCGAATTAATATTTACCACTACTTTGATTGATGTTTTTATGTAAATATAAAATTTTTTAAATATTAGCTTTACTAACTGTATAAGTTATAGATTGAGCAAGAATGCAATATTCAGTTTCATATGTCTATAAAAGAGAAAAAAAACTCAATTTAAATGAACGCTAGCAAACGTGTTAATCCATTTTCCTTTGATTATGTCAGTGTTTTCAGTGATCTAAAGAGTTTGACAATGAACATGATTTAATGACTGAAATATGTTTATAACATATTTATTACAGTCTAAGTAAAACGAGCACAAATATTTATGGTGATTGATTTCAATAAACCATGTTTTTTTTAAGACGATGCCGCATCAACTATTGAACGAAAGTTAGGTCACAATTTCTTGGAATTCAGCTCTTCCATAGTACAATCAAGTGACACGCCCAAATGGTTTTTTTCATACTGTTCTGTTGATTATTTGTTAATAATTGATTTTCTATCTTTCATTTTGACTATTAGGTCAATTTTAATATAATTTGCGACTGTTCAAAGACATAGAACAACCGCATTTGAGCAGTTGCCATCACATGCTGTTGTCAATTAAATTAACAGCCTCCCTGAATACATGAAACAATTGAAAAATCAAAACCAACTAAAAACTCAATTAAACCACTTTTAGTAGTGAATGCGTTTTACTCAGTTGAGGAGTTCTTGGGTCAACCGCTATGAAATTGAATTGGGACTTAGTACATGACCACGTCTACAGATTGAATGGAGTTATGCTTGTCTCTATGAGTATGTATGAGAGTGGAAGAGTATGTTTATCCAGACATGTCCAAGTAACAATGTATATCGTGAGTTTTCCACTTTTACTTCATTGTGACACTTGAAATGTAATTTAAATACTATTCATTGCAATAAAGATATTGTGTTTTATTTTTTTATATTTAATTCATTTAGAATCTACATTTTCCGGTGACAACCGCGTCAAGGTACTATCTACAATATTTATAAGATAACCAGACGTTTCACCCATACTATGATGTGGCATCCTCAGTGGTTTTTCTGAAACTCAGAGGATGCCACATCATAGTATGGGTGAAACGTCTAGTTATCTAGTAAATATTGTAGATATTACGTTGACGCGGTTGTCACAGGAAAATGTAGATTCTAATTATGACACCGGTCGCTTAAGCCTAAGTTCTAAGATTTAATTCATTTATTTATTTAGTCTATTTATAAATATACTATATAAATACTACATTAAAAAATGTGAGTTAACAAAATTGTTAATGGAAGAAATAGGAAAACTTAGGACTAAAAGCAAATTATGCAAAACCAAATATATACACTTTACAAGAAATCGAAATAACCTAGACCAAGCTCTTTTACAATTTGACAGCCAATAGTTTGAAAAAGTAGACTCTTTTAAGAATCTAGGTGATACTATCTCAAATAAAAATACAGAAGAAATTAAAATACAAAATAGGTTAAATCTTGCAAATAGATGTTCTTATGCATGCAATAAATTTATGTCTTCAAACTTATTGTCACATACTGTACAACCAAAATTAGACTATTCAAAAGAATAATCAGTCTATAGGGCCCTATTGTTCTATAGGGCAGAAGTTAAATAAAAAATAGAAGAAAATAAATTTATCTATTTGAAAATAAGTTTTAAGGAAAATGTATAGGCCAATTTATGAGAGAGGAGAAGACACAACAGAGAACTAAGAGAACTTTATAAAGATCCAGATGTAGTCTATGAATTTAAATGTAGAAGAATTAGATGGGCTCGACACTTTTTGAGAAGAGAGGATGACAACAATCTAAAACAAGTAATAAAAAGAAACCCGGAAGGAAGACGACTGAGAGGAAGTCCACGGCAAAAATGGTGGAACCAAGTGAAGGCAGATTTACAGAGATTAGGAGCAACGGAAGAAGATGCAGGTGATTGAGAAAGACGGAGGGGCTTTGTTGGTGCAGCCAAATATCTACTTAGATATGCATGGCCCTGGGAGTAAGTATTTACAAATAAAAATATTTCTTTGTTATTTGGAAATAATAGGGCACTGCGACACAAAGTATTTATATTCATCACGAAATTATCCAATGTTGTCATAAAGGCTATCCCAGTTTTTATAATCAAAGCCTAAAAGAAAAGTGTAAAATTGTAATTGGATGAACAATCACTATGTCAATGTTTTACATTATAATTTCTATTTGACTAAAACTAACTGTGTCCGTTGACCCCACTGCCAACACAGCCCCTCATACCAACTAGAGGAGCAGTGGAACATTTGCCCTGTGCTGTTGAAACCCGTACATGCACTAAATATATCATGCAGGTCGCTGTCTACCCAGTCCAATTATAATACGATTTTACTTAATACAGTTTACCTAATATTTGCAGTCGAAAGTCATATGCCAAGGCTGAAAGACGAGGTGTCAAAGTTGCAGCGAGTGACGGGGTTGGCACGTGAAGCGTGCTTGAGTTTTCCATGTTGATATTTAAATTTAGTTTTGTTTCTTATTTTAAATTATATAGCCAATAAAAAAAATAGCAGTTATAATAAAAATCATCAAAGATATAACGAAAGGGCATTAGTTTGAGGAACTTCTTAAATTCCAAGCTAGTGAAATTCTTTCTTATATCTCAAAAAAGTTGTTTTTTGTTGTGGAAGACTTTTTAAAAATATAATTAAAATCTTTATTACTGTAGAATAGCTCACTTTTGAATACATAAAAACGGAAAAGAAAAAAAAACCATTCCAAACATGTTTTTAGTTGAATAATGTGTTTGGAATCTGTTAAATTACTGTAATTTATACTGACAAAATGTTCAGAACTAAATAAACACTACAATATTTCATAAAACATTCAATTATTTTAAATATTTAATGACTTTAAATGATCAAGTCATTTTAAAACCCTACAAAATAGTTTATCGAACATGTAAAGAACTGTCTCTAGACGAACAGTCCGATGGGGTGAATTCAATTGTAATGAAAAATCTATTTAATGCACATATGATTTAGGTAAGGTATTTTCTTTAAAGTATCTGACCTAAATTATCTCATAAGCCATTCTACAGAGTTTAAGTGATTGAATTAGATTAAACTGAAAAATCCAAAGTAATAAAACTAATTAAAAAATCCTAATACATAAACAGAAATGTTACCAGTCATTAATCTGTAGTGAGCATAAAAAGAATATTTTAAAATTACAAAACAATGCTGTACAGTGTAAGGTTTGAACATTTAAAATTAATAAATAAAAGCATGAAAATGGTAGATTATCATCCTTGAGTAGTTTTTTTTTAAATGTTTTTCCAAGGAACAAAGTTTTTACTGACAATAGAGTGCATGTTAACTGAATTTAAAGATTACATATAACATATTATGTTACTCTGTATATACATATACAGAAATAAAATAATTATTTCTGGTATTTGATTATTTGATCTGGTAAGTAATTATTTTAAGTATCGACTTGAGCAAATGAAATTGGCAATGTATTGCTGCTCTGAATATTTAGTAAAACTCAAAATCAAATAAAAATCACTAAACTAATAAATTCCCTTATTTCTTTGTCCATACCTAATCCTTGTTACAGCAAAATTTTTTGAAATAAATAAAAAGGAATGATGGTCAACAATGATTATCAACTAGCTTAGATATCATGTGACAAAGAAGTTTTAGTTTCAGTTGTGTTACCAACTTTCTAGCAAAAAAAAACTATGATTTGTTTTCTATTTTCCATACTTAATATTAATTATAAATAGTATGCATGTGATACTCCATTATCATCTTCAAGTGGAGGCTTCTACAATCACTTCAACTATTTACATTGACTTAGCCTAGGTTGGGTCGATACAAGATGCCAAAGATCGCTCACATTGCAGCGCACATCTTCAGGGAACATGCAAGACACTTTATAGCCCAACCCAGATTATGTTAATGTAAATGCATAAATATTACTTATAATAAGGTGACTAAACCTAAAACTATATTTAATATACATTCATGAGTACATAAGGTAAGTAAATATTTTATAAAAGATCAACAAAAATATAAAAATAAATTATTCTTATTCAATAACAAAATATATCAATTTAAGTAATCAAGATATCACTACATTTTAAATGGAATGCAAAGGAGTTGCTGGCAATAACTATTGTACTAAAATAAATCAATGAAAAAACTAATTAAATAAATCTAAAACATATGTAGGTTGAGCGATTTTTGATAATGTTTCATTTTGCCTGTATAAATGAAAACATACCTTTATCCAGGCCCTGTGTTGTGTGTGAGGAAAAGTTTTATGGCAGTCAGAAAATTCTTGTAAAGTTATTGTAACAAGCCATTCAGATCTCAAGTGCCTTGCTATTAGTGAGGCAGAGTGCCAGTATCTTTTAAAACAAGTATTTTCAAGTGGTCTGAACACCCCACGCCAAGGAATGATGACACTAAAACAATTGGGGCTGAGGGACCCAATGAGCTGTCTATTGAGCCTAAAGCTGTTTCTGCGAGATTTCAGCTTGGGAATTTCTGCTAGGCATCCAAGGAATTGTGGATGATTGGTAACTGAAATCCTGGAGAGTTTAAAAAATGCCTTTTGAAGCTGTAATACTCATTAAACAAAACAGATTTGGAAATTGAAAAATTTGGTACATGATCTTTAATTGTCCATTATGGCAATGCACGCCGATGCCATTGTTCGATGCCTACAAAGTTTGTACGAAAGAATGTTGACGGACAACAGACAATTAATCTGGAGCCTCCCCTTAAGATTAGCAGTTACTAATCAGGTCCAGAAGGATCCACTACCTAGTTGTCACAGCTCATGATTGACCAGTTGAAGAAGTAGACCAGCAATAAGACTCTGAACCTCCATGGTCCACTGTAGTCAAGACAGGTTGTCACAATCACTATCAGTTTAATGAAGAACAACCTGAAAAGTTATAGGACTTCCAAGATGGTTAGGAGTAATAACACTGGGAAAGACTCCTTTGCCATCAGTACAGAAAAGGGTTTGTTTATTAATAGGTTTGAGCCTAGTATTACCAAAAATTACGTTCTAGTATCTTTAAGGACTTTGGTACATCAACTGTTCCTTTGACTTGGCTAAAAACCAAAGCTAAAGTCAGAGGCAGAATGTGATTTCAAAAGTCAGCCTACCGGAGGTTTGGCCTGGTGGTCTTTTAATTTATCTATTTCAGGGTGTGTTTAACAAAAACCACATATTTGGGTCCATTGAGCAATTTGAGGAAGCTTCAAACACAGTGCACAATGACAGACTTAACTTTAATATACCACAATTTGAACCAAGTACAATGAGATTTTTTCACATCTGACTGGTGCTAGCTCCAGCATTGTGGGTCTCAAGAAATTTGCTTTTGTTCGACCAAGTTTAAGCCTCTTTTATTACAGAAAATTGTATTGTTTACAGAGCTGACAGAAATACAATATCAACTGCACAGAGGGGGTGTTGGTTCACTTGCTGTTAGCATAGATGTGATCTCATCTTGGAGATCTGATTTAGAATTTTTCCCTGAGAGGTATGTGTACCTGAACTTTTTGTTTTATTGCAATACTTTGCCCCCTCAGTTCATCCTAAAATCCTCAACGCTTATCTCAAGGCGCTATTGGGAACACTGATTTCATGAGACATTAAATCTTAATGTTGGACAATTTTAATACTCCCAGCTATAACTGGGATAAATGCTCCTTTTCAATTGGATGCAGCTCTTATTTCAGGGCCAGGATTCTCTGTTAAAACTTACAGTTTTTATGAATCTTTCACTACTTCATAAAGATATGAGTACAAATTATGAGGAAATAGAGTTATATCTTGGTAGTGTTGTACTAGTCAGATACGACAGTGGGCATCCCCCTCTTGAAATCTTCATTCACGGGGTGAGTTAGTTGAAAGATTCTCCCAGTAAAGAATTTTTTCATTTTCTCTCTAGGGATTACTTGGGTCTGTACCATCATATTTCATTGTGCAACTGGACAAACGTTTTTCTCTGCACTACTGTTTGGTTAAAATTAAAAGCAGCTGCCATGGCTCTTAATTCAACAATTATAATTTTCAATCAAAAGATAAATTTTTTTTGTCCATATTTTGGAGTTTGTAATCCAGTAGTCAGACATGCTATCGTTGCAAACAGGCTTCACAACCTAGATTTTTTTGATAACGATTATGGTAAGTTTCTGAAAGGATGCTGAAAATTCTTGACTGAGTGACTGAAAACTCAACCACTTTAGCCCCATTATTAAGAGTGTTGCATGTTTGGGCCTCAAGATTGTTTGTTGTTTTGGATATTTTAACTGACCAGTGTGATTGGCCAGTTGAAGTATCCAATACATAAAAACCCTGAACAGTTTGTCAAAAGGTTATTTGGCACACTTGTAAGTACTTGCAAAAAGCATGATTTTATTAAATGTAATTGTATGTTTGACCAATATTCTATACAGTGACTATCTTCAGTATTCATTTTTATGCTAATTTAAAACAACAGTTTAAATTTGCAATTTGACCAATATTCAAATGATCTTAATAAAATACACGAAAATAATATTTTATTCATCTAACAAGATATTTATTTACATAAATTTTTGCCATAAAAGCTTTTTAGTTTTATTGACAAAACCTTCCATGGTGTCCAATGACATGAAATATAATAATTCCACCACAAAATAATATCACTTTGAATATGTAGTACTAATGTCTCTATAAATAAAACTTGTGCCAGCAGAAATAAAATCCATTTGTCTCACATAAGTTGAATTTTTGCAGGAATATTCCTATTTTAAGAGAATGATAATTTATACTACAGTATATATTAAGAATAGTTTAGTAATTAACAGTTTCTCTGTTTCATATACTATAATTTTAAGAAAAGAATTTAGAGATAGGTCTAGTATGAGATTTGCTTACAAGGTACAAGGAGATACAAATTCAAGGTACTTACATCTTAAAATACTAGTGTCTTCCATCATTTTTCTTTAGCTTCATCCTAGAACAGTTATTTTTTTAAAACGTCTCAAATCTTTTTCTTATTAATTTCATTGTTTTTCCCCTTTCTCTCAACTTCCATGAAGATAGTAAAACACATTAACTGCATCTTGGTTACAAACATCCTCTAATTCTACATTATTTCAACAACTCAGGACAAATTTTTTTAATGTATATATATTTTTATTAAAATTTTCTCTGCAGAAGTGTCCCTTCCATTAAATATCTTGCTTCTTTTTTTTTATTAATCTCATAAATCTTGCTTACCGTTATACTTTTAACTTTCTATAATTTACAGTCTCATACGCCCATTATTGGATATACAATTTCGATTTTGAAGTTCTTTCCTACATTACATGTAACTGTATAACGCAAATGTTCTAAATGAGAAACTTACAGGTATGTCTAGAGGTTACACTTTCATTAACTGATGAAAGATGAATTTAGAATAATATTTATAAGAGAACGGATATTAAAGTGCTACTACTTGCATGTTACTCATTACTGTTCAAACAATTGCATCAAAAGGCTGAGCTAGACTAAACATTACAAGTAATTATTTACTAATATTAAGTAAACCGCTTAACACAGAATACTACATAACTAATTCAACGCTTTGTGCAAGTTATTATATACATACAGTTCAATTTACACTAGAAATTTAAAAAACATGAAACTTGAAAAGTAGTGTCTTCATATAAAATTACTTTCTTTGAAATTCGGAAATTTCTATTAGATATGTAGTATGAACTTGTTGCAAATATTTATAAATAGATATTTTAAATACCCTAATGAACATTATAAAGATTTGATTAATAAATGTACGTAGTGAAATAAATAATTTGACAAATAGCAAGAGAAAATAATAACTAAATTAAAAGCTAATGCTTGCAGTACCTGCTGAATCACATAACTATTTACAATAAGAACATTCACAGACAGCAAACGAATGCTACGATGTGATACCAAACACTATGTGCAAATTGTAAATACCTATGTGGTACAGTTAATTAACCCTCCTAGTGTTCACTATGTATCCTGAAAATGTTCGGTGTATTTAGCTTGATTTCCAGACATTTGTTTGAAAAATAATATAAAATATATTTATTATTATAAATACATACTATTATATATCATTTTATTTGTTATATTACACTGAATATTTTACAATATGTTTTATGTACATACCTTCATTTTGAAAAATTTTGTGCATCCAAAACTGAAGAAAACATTTTTTTTTCGTTGTTTTAGAAAAGTTTTCATTGTTACCATGGAAATAAAATAACACAAACAAACAAATCCAGGATAGCCATCTTGTTCAAAATTTAGTAAACTTTAAAAATATATACAATATATACAAATGTTTTGCTCAGCAAAAATTGGAAAGGACAAAAAACAAGCGTAAACACCGGCGAGTCTATATGGCCGATCCTCATTCACTGACTGTTACAGCTATTTTGTAAACAAATCACAATTCTCTCGATGCGTGTAATCGATCATACTCGACTATCGATTATTCGGTATCATCTCCTGTTTCGATTGATACCACATAGAGTATTATTGACGGAACGATAATGCCAGAATAGCATATGTAACAATGGACTGCACAGTTGCCGACGCATCGGCAATAAACATTTACGAGACGTACTAAATTGCCGATGCATCGGCAATAAACATCAGGAGGGTTAAGGATCAATTTGTGATTCGGTACACCAATCAATTGGGCTTATATAGTAATACTATATTTGTTAATTCTAAATGTAACTATGCAGATTGTTTTTATTGCATATATTAATTCTACTATTAAATTTTAATATGATTCTGACAGATTTCTTCAAATTACATATTTATATTTTTTTAAATTCCTTTAGAAGGCAACAATGAGTTCTTATGAATAAACATATAAAGCTATCTACAAACTGTTAACTATACTGATTCGTCATTTTATATGCTTGCTATTTAATTGTATCGTAAACAGTTTTAGTTTTAGATATAAAGCAAGTAAGGCTTGAACAAATTGGAAATGGAATGATGGAGGTAGTGAAGCTCTCAGAGCGACAAGAGCCACATGGCTAAGTCATGACCAACAAATAAAACGAATTTCTATAAGAAATCGGAAACAACAATAATGTCGGTTTGGACTAAGTTTCTCTTCTCGCTCCTGATGAGAACTTAGTTCTAAAATACTCTTTAGTGGGTTCATAGTAGAGTCTACGCAAAGCTATCATTTCTGGAGCTCTTCTCAAGCTGCCAAGTATTTCATAGTCTGTCTCAAGAACTAAGACGACAAGAGTAAGCAGGGAGAATGCTGCTATAAGAAATGAGGGGATGAACACTCGAACAAGGTTAAAATTACGAGGGGGAACTCGAGGAGCAGGTTGTGGGGCAGGAGGACGTTCAGTGGGTACGAGAGGTAACCGACCACCTCGCAAAACCGGGGTCTGACTTCGACTGGAGCGATGCGATGTACCCATGAGCTGGGACTCAGAAGACGAGTGATCCACTGAGTCTCGAAAGTAGTAGTCTCCAAAACTCCCTCCCGTTGTTGAGTCTGAGTCTTTTAGGGCTTGAAACAAGAGAGGATAAATATATAAATACACAGAAAAGTCATACATATTTTAAAATTGTATTAATGAACAACAATAATTTGTTAATAAAAACACACCTTTGTCTAAACAAAATATTAGAATATGATATCTAAAATGTATATAACATATTTAATTACTTCAGTGATTTGACTAAAATAGAAAAAGTTTAAAGGTACAGTTGAGTCAACATATGAAGATCAAATCAATCTCTATCTACACAGTATAACAATTTTTGTAAAATCTAACAGAATTTTAATTTTCATTTAGATTAAAAGGTAAGTTAAATATTGAAGATTACTTCCTGCTTGATAAATTTGCCTACTAAATAACCAAGTAGCTATAAATTAACCATAGTGGTATTATGATTGATTTGAAAAGATTCATTTAATGATTCAATAAATCTCTTTTGATGTTCTAAATTTACAATAGCACTAAATAGTAATAAATAGGTGATGAAAAAAAGAACGAAAACAAAGTGGGCGTAATGGAGAACCTTATCTTTACATCTAAAGAAACTATAACTTACATTAGTAACAAAAAAGTTGCTTGGCATGAAAGAATAAAGCCTTTGTTAAAAGCATAGTTTATAATAAAATTAACAAATACTTATCAATTCACACCAAACTTTAACACCAGAAAATGAAAATAAATAGTTCTCCTACCTGCTGAGAACAACTATCCAAACTAAATTAAACATATAAAATCAAACAAAATATCTCATAACATATTCACTGCTGAAACTGTCCAATAGGTTGTCTCACAAGCTGAATAACTTTATTATTATTGTTTTATGTTTATTTACTTTTACTCCCCTTATAGTAAACTTACTGTTTATATTCCCTTATAGTAGAATATAAACAGGACAAGTGTTCGCCCTCTAAGACTTAAGTTAAATTCATTTACGATAATACCAGACCGAATCAATGAGTACAATACCAATGATGTAGTGACAGACTCGCCAGTCGTACGCATGGTGTGCCCTACCCGGCTGACGAGCGCACAGTTGGCCACAATAAACGTGTTAAATAAAAATATAAAATAGAATAGTAAGGAAGTTTACCAAATAAAATAGTTTACATACAGAACCCATTAAAAAGAACGGGTTTTACAGTGCCATAATACATATTGATAAATCAATCAACAGAATAACTGTGAATAAAAGCATAAGGTATTTGGATTGCAGAAGTTAAAGAAAAGTCTGACACTAGAAGATTTAGGCAAAGAAATAGAAATTAAGAGCATTAAAATCAGAAATAAAATTTTCTACCATAGGTAAGCAAATCAAGACCTAAGAATAAAACACCTGTAAAAACCAGAAAATTTAGAAAATTATCTAAACCAGAAATGCTGTTCTTATTAGATTATAACTAGTGGTTTTATGAGGCTATACAATCAAACAGAAATTGAACAAAATATGTTATTTGTAATAAGCGTTAGTTTACTTAGCAAATACAATGGCTTGAGGAAAACTACAATAAAACTTCTCTCCAATCAGGATAAAACTATCATATCAGGATTGCAATCTTGGGCCTTTCACTCTACAGTCTGAGTTTTAGTCTACGGTTAGGGATGGCAACGATATATCTGAAATATCAATGTTTCAATATTTAGATATATTAGTATCGATATTTCCTTTCGATATTGGCCATACCGATATATCAGATCACTAAATATTGACGTTATTCTCTCTCCTCAAAATCATAACGATTAAAAAAAAAAAAACATTTAAATTGCCTCTTATGCGTACAAAAATGCATTGAAATAATAAAGTAACTTTACTCAGGTTTTTTACGTGAGGTTAACGCACTTAAAATGTTAGTTATATAGCAAAGCCTCTTCCATCATCAATGGATTTAGATTCATAACTAATATTATTTAATAATATTTGTTAACACCTGTAGCAGCACACCTTTGGAGCTGTGGGAAAGAGCAAATCCTTTGGAGTTGTGGGAGGACTACAAAATAGTCTATCCCAAGCTATACAAGTTAGCAAGACAGTACCTTACATTAGTAGCCACTTCTGTTCCAACAGAGAGACTGTTTTCTAAAGCTAGAAATACTGTAATGGAAAACTAAATAGACTAAGTGGAAAATTGATTTCTAAACTTTTATTTTGAAATGGTTTACCTCACAAGTGTTTGAAGAAAGTTTTGTGAATTAATTTGTTTAAGTTTTATTGTTTATAAGAAGCTTAATGACATTTTAAGCGTGAAAGAATAATTATTCTTATTTTGATTTTTTTCAATCAACCCCACAGACCACAACTTGTTTCCTTTAGTTACATGTATTTAATTGTTACATTCAGTACACTAATCTAAATAGTGACAGCAAAACATGAGTGTATTTTTGGTCAAGACAGAAGAGTTAGTGCACAATTTTAAACAGATAAATCACTTACCATTCGATATATCAGTTACCATCGCTAGCGGTAACCAGACATTATCGTTAGATCAATATTTAGTTTGTGATATATCAATATGTTGAAAATATTTGCCATCTCTATCCATGGTACAGTAGGAATTGTGATGCTATTTATATGAATAAATCTGATTCCAACAATAACACAAAATCTAATCCAGAACCTGATGCAAGAATTGATGCTGATACCAGAAATGATCTTGACACTGATAATCTCAAACTGACAAAACTGGCTCCAACACCGCTACTAAAACGAACACTCGTACAACTAACAACTAACTGAGATCAATAATAATAATACTTTATTGACATCATTTGATGTATAAAATTGTATAGAATATAAAACAATATATAATAATATAAAATATATTAGTATGTAACAAATTATAGTACTGCAGGATTTTTCTTCATTAGTTTCAAAGAATTCTTCAATTTTAATAAAAAATGTTCTGTTAACATTTTTCTAAGTCTTGATTTTAAATTTTTATAATATATATATGTTGTGTAGAAGCTGACAAAGAGTTGTATTGTTTTATATTTATGTAGATGAAGTTCTTCTGTGATTTGTGATATTTAAATTGTTTGATTTCCAATTTATTATTATTTCTGGTGTCATAGTAATGCACATTGCAGTTTTTTGAATAATATTGAATAATTTTTTTTATGTTGAGAAGTGACTTGTAAACTATAAGGGATGAAAGTGACAATATTTAATTTTATAAATAATGGCTTAAAATGAGTAGTCTGTGTTACTCCACAGATTAATCATAATGCTTCTTTTAATAATAAATAATTTCTTAACATTCGAAGATTGGCCCCATAAATGTATACCATAGCTTAATTGAATATGAATGTAGGCATAGTAAAATAGAACCAGAACATCATCGGTTACATTGTTCTTTAGTCTCTTTAAACAATAAATTCCTTTATTAATGTTTTTCATAATACTGTTAGTATGATTCTGCTAATCTAAATTACTATCCAGTATAAATCCTAGCAATTTCAATGGTTTTATATCTAATAATATCTGTGTTTTATTTGAAAAATTTATTTCTGGATCTTGAATGTTGTTTATGTTGAGGCAGAGTTTGTTACCAATGCATCACTGTTTTACTTTATTTGTTAATGAAGAAAGTGTTTCTATTACATCTTCACAAACGTGTTTCCACTGATATTCAATCCTAAATTATCAGCATACAAAAAGCATTCAATATTTTCAGATATCAAAGTTTTAACAATATCATTTATAAATATATTAAAAAGTAAAGGACCTAAAGAAGAGCCTTGTGGATTTCCAAATTTAACTTATTTGGGAAGAGAGTAGTTATTATTTAGTTCCACTTGTTGTGTTCTATTCGTTAAAAAAGATTCCATTAATTTCACTGATGATTTATCAAATCCATAATAATTTAATTAAGATAGTAAAATATTAAATGAAACTGAGTGAAATGCCTTAGTCGTATCAAAAAGACTGAAGCAAATTAATTTTCCATTTTATGGATTGTTTCTTTTACAAAAGCAAAAACTGTGTCAATTGTAGAGTGATCTTACCTAAATCCAAATTGTCTGCTAGAAAAAAAGCTGTTGATTTTCAAAATAATCTGTAATTTGTCTGCATTATATACTTCAAATACTTTCGAAAGACCTGGTGCAATAGAAATTGGTCTATAATTAGTGTATTCAAATTCATCACCTTTGTGTATTGGTATTACTTTAATTAATTTGAATGAATTCGAAAAAAATATTCTGATCAATACAGTTATTAAAAAGACATGTTAGTACTTCGTATAATTCAATTGAAGTTGATTTAATTATCATTGTATTTATCCCAAACATATCCAAACAAGAACTTGATTTCAATTTTTTTAGACATTCAAATACTTCTTTGACTTTAAAATGTACAAATTTAAAATGACTATTGGGTTTTTTTACATTTTTTAATATATGTATTATGATTATTGTTGATATCATTATCAACATTATAAGGAATTTTGTTTATCAATTTCTTAATACTTTTTGTAAAATGTTCATTAAAACCATTAATAGATACGTTTGAAGATATTATATTTGTACCTGTACCTATTACCGATAATTTTTGTAAAATTTTCCACATCGTATAACATTTGTTATCACTTAATTTTATTGAATTGGAATTATAGTTAATTTTAGCTTTAGTAATAACATTCTTATAGTTTTTAATAGCTATATAGTTACATTATTTTGCCAATAAATTATCATTCTTCTTATATAGATTATTCATAATTTTACATTTATTTTTCATTTTTTCCAATTCAGAACTATACCATTTGTTATTTTGTTTTTATTGAACAGTCAACAGTCCATACAAATATTTTCAGTAATTCAACACATTGTCTATGAATGCAATTTTCAGTGTATGTTGGTAATCAGTTAATTTGCCGCAGTATAGTCAAGAAAGTACTGATGTTAGTTGACGTGATTCTTCTCTTAAGTTTTATAGAGGATATATTTTATTCTGAATATTAATTTTTTTAAGTTTATTAAATTTGAAAATAATATGGCATTAT
This sequence comes from Stictocephala bisonia, assembly GCA_035578905.1. Lineage (NCBI taxonomy): Eukaryota > Metazoa > Arthropoda > Insecta > Hemiptera > Membracidae > Stictocephala > Stictocephala bisonia. Next base: position 255,089 of record JAQJVL010000467.1, on the reverse strand, counting down.
AGTCTGATTCTGGAGTGTAAATTATCTGGCTTTGTTGGAAATAAACATCTATATTTGTAAAAACATTGTCGATACATGATCCAAAATTAAAAATGCCTGGTCTTGTAGTGTCAAACACTGTTTATCTTAAACCAAAACTTTAATATAAATTGCTAAGTTGATCCATTTCTTTATGATTGTTCATTGAAATTTACATTAAAGTCACCTCCAATTGTTATAAAACGTTTAAATCTAAAAATATTGTTTAATATATTATTCATAATATTCAGAAATTTTGTAAATGATTCTTTACGTTTGCTATAAGGTTTATAAATTGATAAGACTATCTGATTATATTTGTATATCATGATTTCTTTTACGTCACAAATCATTTCTTCTGATAATTTATTTATTTGTTTAAACTGAAGACGTGTTAGTGTGCTTTTATTAATAATCATAGAACCTCCTCTTCGTTTAAATCAAGTCACTTATTGTCAAAACACCATACAAGTAGGACAAGGCCATATTACAAAACTGTTTTAATTAGGTCAAAGTATTCACTTACACTATAAATACAATTTTCTATTAATATATTCTTTACAAATATGGTAGTTTTTTATGCCATCAGGTAAGACATTAAACATAAATTTCCCCTTTAATTCAAAACTGTTCTGTGTACTGATGTAGACAGACCTTCCAATGCTTATATTATTTTTTTGTCTAGTATTATAATCATGTCGCTGCTGCTGTGGAAAAGCTATTCCTTTAATATATAAAAGGAATGCTAGAACCTATAATGATGGTAGAGACAGAACATCCAGACTAATTAATAATGGTTTACAATGGGTTTGAGGTGGTACGCCACATATTAGCCTAATAGCTTTTTTTTGTAATATGAATGTTGTTTTTAAGTATCCTGAACGAATTGTATATCCAGGAATATGAATATTATTTACATCATCATAAGTCATCCAGTGTTCACTAAGGCAAACAATATCAATATCAATATCTTCAATATATACATTTAGTATATCCATCTTTTTTATCAAACCTCTTATATTCCAAAAAAGGTAATTAGTTACACTTAATTTATTAACATTTGCAATATTATGTTCTATTAATATTTCAAAATTAAGTCTGTTAACAATTTTTTTCACAAATATTATCTTAGTATTTTTTAGTTTATTTTATTTTTTTTTTTTTTTTTTGCAACAGAATTTACAGTTAATTCAGAGTCATTGATGTTATTAGACGCTTTATTTTAATACTGGTGGGTAAAGATTTATCAGTTGATTTCGATATTTTATTTTTTGACGTGCAACTTATTTTCGATTTTCTTGAAACATTTCTTGTTGATGTAGATATATTGTATCTTTCCGTGGTATCAGTATTCTTATTGGATTCAGTGTCATTATTATGTTTACTTGAAGACTCTTGTAATGAAAAAAATCTATTGTAGCATTTAACAGGCATTTTAATATGAAAATTTGATTCTTTGTTTTGTTTCTTATTGGTGTGTTTTTTTAAATGATATCCTACTGTTTGTTCTCTTTTTAACACATTTTATTTGAGTGAAATTTTGTTTCTCATAATTGGTTAAGCATTTTTCACCAAGATTTGTATTAATATTATTTACTTTTCTTTTATCATCTACATTAACATTTTTTCTTATCATCTAACAAGTACAGTAGACTATCTAAGTATTTTTCGTTTAATAGTTCATTAACAAGATGATGCAATCCACATTCAAAATCATAAATTTGTTGAGCAGTGTTTATTCTGCCAGTGGCACATCATGCTTCATATTATTTGATAACAGTTTTGCGTCATTATGGTTTACACCCTTCAAACTGTTAAAATGATAAAAGATTTTATCTTCTTTTATATAAACTAATAAACTCCCATGAGATCCACCATTACTTAGATTAGTTTTACAATTATTAATACAAAATAGTATAACATTTGCGTCATGTAGCTGAAGGTCTATTACAGATGCCATTATGTCTTGTTTTTCTCCTATTTTCAATAGTTGAGCAATTGAAGGACCCAAAATTTCCGAAATTTAGAAACAAAAACTGACTAACTGTTGAAATATGCTTGTATGAAGGAGTCATCTAGCCATTTGTCCTGATTAGAACATTTAATTGAGGATTGGATAACTTCATTCATTTTAAACTGGTTAGATTTGTTTGGAATTGATGTTAGTCAAAATTGTATTAGTAATTTCCATCTTATTGATTTGGTAAAAAAAATTTATTTATTAATTTAAGAGTTATAATCGAAAGATATAATGTTTGTTGAAACAGCTGATATTAATGTTAATATATTAACCCTCTCCCGTCAATCCGCCTCGAAGCGCCTCCTCGATTGGCGTGGTGCTACTGACGGACCGCCTCCAAACGCCTTCACTCGAATTACAGATGCTTGCGCGATCTATTATCGCCTCAAAGAAACTTTTGCGGTACTGTCTATATGTAGAATTGATTTTCTATTCTACCTAAACAATAATGTACTGCTCTCTGAGAAACATTATTTTTATGAATCTGCAGCTAAATGCAGTAAAATATATTTCCCTCTGTTTAGTACTGCTACCTTACGGGCACACTGGAATGGAACTATACATCAACGCCAGCTGACTAAATAAGAAACTAAATAATATTATTGTACGTATGTACAGTATTAGAGTGTTTGTTTACCGCCAAAATACAGTGAGTGTTTGTGATTGATGTGATTGATTGACTGTTTGGAGATGTAACAAATGTGACATTCCATTTTGCAAAACCAATTGTTTTTTAGAATACCATCAAGAAAAGAGGTGTGGCAATATCACAATGACTAGTATGTTTCTTGTTTATAATTAATCATTTATTTTAAATATTTAGAATTATTTTACATTTGTATATATTTGCTGATATCATAAAAACAATATTGTCTAAAAATTATAATAAAACTAAAAATTAGGCCTATTTATAATAATTAAATTTAACTATGTTGTGTATTTAGATATTAATTTATAACGTTAAATAAGCTTTAAAATGATATATAATATGTACTATTTATGTTCAAAACTACGTTTTAAAAAACACGATTACAGAAACGTGATCCAAGCGGTGGGGCGGCCAGAAATAATACTGCCCAGCAGCGTCATGGTCGCGTGGCGGAAATTTAAACGGGAGAGGATTAAAGTCTATATTTGATCAATCTTGTTAAAGAGTGTTTTAACATTCTTGTCTATTGGATTATTCAAAAACAACACTACAAAGTATTTTTTCAGTTGCTAAGTTATCAATGTGTACAAAGCAATTCTTGATATCATTTAGATATCGACTTTTAAATGACGGCATTGACAATCCTTTTTATTAAGAAAAATTGAATTTATTTACCTTATCATAACGTTACATCATCTAGTACATTTTTATTACCCAGGTTTTTAATTTCCAACAAATATTTTGTAATTTTCTAATAAGAAATACACGGGAACCATTTCTGAGCAAAAAAGCTTGAGGTCAATTATTGTGACTTTTTCTGGAAGTTTCAGTCTGAAAGCTTTAATGTGTCTACATGATAGGGGTCAGAGGAAATTAAGTGCCTCAACATTTTAGTGTCGGTGAGTGAGTCACTTCATTGAGCTTTATAATATATAATTAACATATTAATCAAATAAAACCGTGTTTATTGCACAATAACATTTAAAACTATAACAATAGTTGTACAAACTGGTGCATTGTCAAAAACAAAATACAGATACATACAGTCAAGTAATCATTAATAAGTCAAAATCAACCATACAAAACTACAAATGACCAATTTATTACAATAATTAACTACATACTTGGTTATTTATCTTATTACTATTCAGATGAATCATAAATTTCTTGTGTATGAACTTTAGATTATTTATCTGATCTACTGTAAAAAAAATCAAAATTCATCCTCCAAAAATTCAATTAAAAGATTCTTTAAATATTTTGAAAATTTGGCCTCATAAAATTTCTTTTAAAAAACAGGCAATTTATTGTATAGTTGAAACCCTATATAATATGGACCCTTACAAATATTTTTAATTTATTATTGGGTAGTTTAATAGATATTTGCCCCATGTGTTGTACTTGTGCATGGGTTTGAAATGTTCAAAAAGATTTCTAGGAACAACATTTAACATTTCTTAGATATAAATAGAAGGCAAAGTAAGAACATTTTCTTTGTGGAATAGAGGGCGACAACTGGTATGATATCCAGCTTTGAACATAACTCTGATAATGTTTTTTGGCGTATAAAAAAATTTATTAAAATTAGTGCTGTTCACCATGTAACAATGTCATATTTTAATATGGACTGTATAAATGCATAATATACAACTTTAAGGTTTTGTTGTGACACATTATTAGAGAGAAAACTGAATGCAAATCTGATAGAATTTAATTTTTGTACCAAATACTGAATATGGTCTTTAAAGTTTAGATGTTTATCTACTATAACACCAAGAAATGTATGTGAATCTATTTCTTTAAGAGAATTACTTTAATGCAGAGCATTTTTTGCAGCAAAGTATATTGTTTTGGTCTCTTCCTTGTTTAGAAAAAGACCATTTGAGTTAAACTAATGTTGTAGTTCATTTAGAATTCTGTTGATAGATTTTAAAAATTCTTTTACTATATGAAATTTTAAATACAAGATGATTCTAGCTTATTGATAGTTACCTTCTGTTTAAAGAAACTTAAGTTATACACAAGTTTGAATGTTCTTATTACAGCCTATTTCGAGCTCTTTCACTCCTATTTATCTCATGGCATACTCCTTTGGGGTAAGTCAGCTGGTTCTAAAAAGGTATTTAAGTGCCAACAAAAGAAAGCAATTGATAGTATTGTGGGTATCGGTACAACAGAATCATGCAAGCCATATTTTGTAAAGTTGGGAATATTTAACTAGAACCTTAACTAGAGAATCTCAGAGATACCACTGAGGATGCCACATCACAGCATGGGCGAAACGTATTATCTTGTAGATATTGTATATCCCACCTTGATGCGGTTGTCACCGGAAAATATAGATTTTAGCTATGACACCGGCCGCTGAAGCCTAAGTTCTAAGATATAGATTCTAGCTATGACACCGGCCGCTGAAGCCTAAGTTCTAAGATATAGATTCTAGCTATGACACCGGCCGCTGAAGCCTAAGTTCTAAGATATAGATTCTAGCTATGACACCGGCCGCTGAAGCCTAAGTTCTAAGATATAGATTGTAGCTATGACACCGGCCGCTGAAGCCTAAGTTCTAAGATATAGATTGTAGCTATGACACCGGCCGCTGAAGCCTAAGTTCTAAGATATAGATTGTAGCTATGACACCGGCCGCTGAAGCCTAAGTTCTAAGATATAGATTGTAGCTATGACACCGGCCGCTGAAGCCTAAGTTCTAAGATATAGATTGTAGCTATGACACCGGCCGCTGAAGCCTAAGTTCTAAGATATAGATTGTAGCTATGACACCGGCCGCTGAAGCCTAGGTTCTAAGATATAGATTGTAGCTATGACACCGGCCGCTGAAGCCTAAGTTCTAAGATATAGATTGTAGCTATGACACCGGCCGCTGAAGCCTAAGTTCTAAGATATAGATTCTAGCTATGACACCGGCCGCTGAAGCCTAAGTTCTAAGATATAGATTCTAGCTATGACACCGGCCGCTGAAGCCTAAGTTCTAAGATATAGATTGTAGCTATGACACCGGCCGCTGAAGCCTAAGTTCTAAGATATAGATTGTAGCTATGACACCGGCCGCTGAAGCCTAAGTTCTAAGATATAGATTGTAGCTATGACACCGGCCGCTGAAGCCTAAGTTCTAAGATATAGATTGTAGCTATGACACCGGCCGCTGAAGCCTAAGTTCTAAGATATAGATTGTAGCTATGACACCGGCCGCTGAAGCCTAAGTTCTAAGATATAGATTGTAGCTATGACACCGGCCGCTGAAGCCTAAGTTCTAAGATATAGATTCTAGCTATGACACCGGCCGCTGAAGCCTAAGTTCTAAGATATAGATTCTAGCTATGACACCGGCCGCTGAAGCCTAAGTTCTAAGATATAGATTGTAGCTATGACACCGGCCGCTGAAGCCTAAGTTCTAAGATATAGATTGTAGCTATGACACCGGCCGCTGAAGCCTAAGTTCTAAGATATAGATTCTAGCTATGACACCGGCCACTGAAGCCTAAGTTCTAAGATATAGATTGTAGCTATGACACCGGCCGGTGAAGCCTAAGTTCTAAGATATAGATTGTAGCTATGACACCGGCCGCTGAAGCCTAAGTTCTAAGATATAGATTGTAGCTATGACACCGGCCGCTGAAGCCTAAGTTCTAAGATATAGATTGTAGCTATGACACCGGCTGCTGAAGCCTAAGTTCTAAGATATAGATTCTAGCTATGACACCGGCCTCTGAAGCCTAAGTTCTAAGATATAGATTCTAGCTATGACACCGGCCGCTGAAGCCTAAGTTCTAAGATATAGATTGTAGCTATGACACCGGCCGCTGAAGCCTAAGTTCTAAGATATAGATTCTAGCTATGACACCGGCCTCTGAAGCCTAAGTTCTAAGATATAGGTTCTAGCTATGACACCGGCCGCTGAAGCCTAAGTTCTAAGATATAGATTCTAGCTATGACACCGGCCTCTGAAGCCTAAGTTCTAAGATATAGATTCTAGCTATGACACCGGCCTCTGAAGCCTAAGTTCTAAGATATAGATTCTAGCTATGACACCGGCCGCTGAAGCCTAAGTTCTAAGATTGGGAATACTTACTTTACCTTGCATTTTTACTATACAATTATTAATACACCTTTACTTCAATATAAGTATAAGATTCTTAGTTATGTTTCTTGTAAAATAAAATATTTTTTGCAGAAAAATGTATAGTGAATCAATAAACTGCAGCTTTATATGTCACCTAATCTGATTTGTTACAAAAAAAGTTTAAATTGGTGATGTCCATTGGAAATAATAAAACGTATTGTACAACTCTCAGTAATGCAACTGAACAGCCCCCCAACCCCATAATATCATAGTTGATAGCGTTGGGTGAATAAGGTATCCCTAAAATTTGTACGTAAATAAGCACTAGTTTAAAACATTATCTTGGGATCTACCCATCAAACTTAATTTAGGATATCACTGTGCCACTTACTTTTCACGAATATCCTGCCGTTGAGTCGAGGTTCCGACACAGACTTGTTGACCCGTTCACCTAGAGCACAACAACATGCAGCAACCAAACAAGCATGCAGTCTCTGGCTTTGGTTGGGTTTGGACACAGCTGATGAGTTGGACTTGTTTATTTGTTACAATACTCATTTTATTAAGTATTTGATATAAATGTTCTGTATGTTCATAAAAATAAATAATAGATTGATATCGGTTAGCAAAATTTTGGGATTTAAAAAAAATATTTTACATTTTATCGTATTGATGATTACTGTTATTCCTCAATAGCAATAACAATGTGGCGCTACTTTTAATTCAAATAAACAAAAAAATTATAGGCTTATTATCTTTAGAAACATTATTTATACCTAGGATTGTACAGAAGGAAAACATTGGTGAGAGTGGATTTTTAATAGCCCTCTTAGTTTCTTAGTAAACAACCTTTAAACTTTCAAACATAATTTCTGAGCTGATAGTACGTTCTGTGTTATCACATCACAACCATATAACAGGCCTTAATAATAAATAAATATGCATAGCTAAATACCACAATTTTTTAGGTAGATTAATTGAACCTTTCTTTCACTGTTGTTTATGCCTTTCTGTTTACGATAATTGTTTTACAAATCAATTTAAAACAAAAATATTTGTAATTTCAAGAAAGCAAATAAAATTCCTTATTTTGATCTATCAAGAGAGAATAGTATTTTATAGTAGAATCTATATTTTCCAGGGACAACCACGTCAAGTGGTATCTACATTATTTACAAGATAACCAGACATTTCGTCCATGCTATGATGTGGCATCCTCAGTGGTATCTCAGACTACTCTGGTATCAGTCTCAGAGATACCACTGAGGATGACACATCACAGCATGGGCGAAACATCTGGTTATCTTGTAAATAATGTAGATACCACCTTGACGTGGTTGTCCTTGGAAAATATAGATTCTAGTTATGACACCGGCCTCTTAAGACTAACCTAACCTAACCCACCCACCCACCCATACAGTGGTGTTGACCCACCTACCCGCCTACACACGTAAAGTGGTGTTGAATAAGTTCTAAAAGTATTTTATAGTGTTCACTATAAAAATTTGTATAGTGTATATTCATAGTGAATAGTATTTTATAATAAAGTTAATCAGTTATTATGTTGATCATCAATAATTAATTGGCCATAATAAATCTTGACTCATGATTTTGTATTATGTCTAGTCAACATCTATATTTTAATAAATAACGTGTATAAACAATAATTTTAAAAAAATATGATTTAAATTATTGAAAGTCAAATCCCAAACCAAAATAGTAAAACAGTAATTTTCAAATAATTTATCACTAAACTATTGTTATTTATTAAATTTTCAAAAGTAGTAACTTCACTTAATCAGTGATTCCCATTTTAGTTTTCATGAACATTAAATGTTATACCTCACATAAGGTACTTATTTTTTAAGTAAAAATAAAATCAATACTAGTTATTTTGGTACTGTCAAATAAGTTGAAAAAGTAAGGAATGTGACACAAGATGCAACCGTCGACTCTCAGTGATGAAAAACTGAAAACAACAAAACACTCCAGATTGATAATGCATACATTATTAATTCTGAATATACTTCAATTGTTTATTTACTTATAAAGTAATATTATTCATAAACAAATTGTTGCAGCAGATGGTCAGACGGTGACCACTTGTAGCCATGTCTGCATAATAAAAGGCAAATTAACAAAATCATAGATAATGGCCTCAGGTGGAGTATTTTAAACGTTAAACTACAATCTCAAGAAGTTCAAATAATCAAGAGGTTTCCACTGTAATATCTCACTTTTACTGTAATATACTTTTTCCTTTTTCTAATATTTTTTCAATCACTTTCACTAGTTTGATTATTGTTATGTTAAAACAGGCAGTTATATTGATGATATTTCTAACGATCTTATTAATTTTGCTAACAATGTCCTATAAACACAAAAATAACATTTTATATTATGTATTTAATTAGTGTTGTTGATATTATATGAATATTTTTAGTGTTTTGATATTTATATATCTGTTAAAAGATTTACTTTACTTGAATTTTAATTTTTAATCTTAACTAATTATTGTGCAAAAAAATAAAAGATAAACCAAGAAATAACATTTTGTTACCCATATTTACACCAGAATGAAATATGAAAAATAATAATTCTGCTTCACTTTTATTATTTTTATGCATCTAAAAAGAGGTTATATAGTTAAAAAATACATTTTCTAAAAAAAATTTATGACGCACAAGTGCGTCATCAGCATATAGCACAACATCGATCGCATATGCGGGTGACGCACTTGTGCGTCATTTACCATTTTTTGCATGTTGACATAGTATAACACTAAAAAATGTATTTTAAATATATTTATGACTAAATAGGCCGCTATTTTGTGGAAACAAGAGAGTTTTGATCGAGTCAGGATCGTCAACCCATTCCAATTGACTGCCTGGTGTAGGTGTTGTGGCTGTTGAGCTACTAGGAGTTGCAACACTGTTTAGGGAAACATCATTTTCGTTGTTGTCCTCGTCACTAGTACATTCGTCCTCAACGACATAATCACTGTCATCTTTATCACAATTATCGGAATCCGGACTTTCCGCCTCATATTCAGAATTAGAATCTACGATCCGATCAATTTTAATACTCTAATATTATCTCTCTGGTAAAAATATTTTCAGTTCTAAATGACAGGAAATTAGAGATACTATGTATAAATCATCATATACTATATCTCAATTTTATCACTTACATTTTGGTTTAATTTTTAAAAGGTAAATCAGAACAAGTTTACAGTCTGCTATTGAGGAATTATTTAAATTTTCGAAATAGGACAGGTGGGGGAGTGAGAGGGAAAATGGCCAGCAATATTGTGATGCTGAATAGATGGGGTTACAATTGTCAATTGAAGACAAGTTGATTTGGGAACAGGATCCCAATATTCTAGGGGATACAATTAATTGTAAAGGGTTAATACAGTTTTATCATAAATAATTTAACTTTCGAAAATGACACATATTCTTAAGAATGATTTAGGTTTTGTTTAGGGCAAACTTTAGGTTTGTCTTGATTCCTTTGAAAGTTAACACAATAAAAAAATAAAATAAAGGTAAAAAAATCATGGAAATATTTCTAGGCCATATATTTTGTTATGGACTGAAGATAAGACCAGTGGCCTTGAAATATCTCCGTGTTTGTTTTATATTTGTGTGTGAGTGTAACTTCAAAGGACTTAACAAAGAAATATGAGGTATATTCAGAAAGTAAGTACAGTTTCAATATATTGCTGCCGCAGCCCTGTGGTCGGTTTTCCACTCATGCGGCTAATCATCATTGTTCACTGGCTCTCGACTTGCGCCATTTTGGTTGCTCTACATTGTTTTTAGTTTTCTGTACACATTTAAAATGTTTAGTACAATTACCATTAAAGACACAATGAGTGGAAATTGATCTGATAGCATTGTCATATTGAAACGTCTGTTCTCTTGGATCTTTTCATCAATTTTCCTTACCAGATCATTGGTGACAAGAGAAGACCGACCACTCCAAGCCTCATAATGCACACTTGTTCAACCATCATTGAACTTTCTAACCCAATTTCTCACAATTCCACCACTCATCCCATCTTCACCATAAACATCTTGAATTTGACGATAAATTTCAGCCAGTTTCACATTCCTTGCGTTCAAAAATCTTATTACAACATGGATCTCTCAATCGGTGGGATCAGTAATTGTATTCAATAATTTAAATGTGCACAGAAAACTAAAAACACAACGAAAAGCAAGCAAAATGGCATGAGTCAAGAGCTAGCGAACAAGGACAACTAGCGTGCATGCGCGGAAAGCCGACCGCAACATGGCAGCAGCAGTACAATGAAACAGTACTTACTTTTTGAATATGCCTCGTATTTAAAAAGGTAAGCCTGATTTCCTGTCCTAAACAAAACCTGAATAATTGAGGCACTTGGCCTATTGCGAAAACTATTCTTAAGAATAAGTTTTTGTTTATTAATAATTTTTTTTATTTTTACAACTCCATTACAAATAGTCCAATAAGTAAAAACTGTAGTTAACTCAATTAAAAAAATTATCAACATAATTTAAAGTTTATCAATACAAACAAAAAGATATAGAAGAAATGTTTCTTCTTTATGCACACACAGAAAATCTTCTTACAAATATCCTTGTCTTTCCTGATATAGAAAAAAATATAAGACCAAACCATAGCCAAAAGACAACAAATAAAATTACTATATTAGATGTTAAAATAAACAGTGGGGACAAGCTGTGAGTATCAAAAAGCAAAAAAAGCAAAGTGGTAACATATGGTAAATGTGAGAAGTTAAAGCTTAGAGAACTTTGAATAATGTTTCAGTCCTACAATTGTAAGCAGTGCTTAAAATTATGGATGTTAACTATCTTTAATTTAAGAACATTTAAGGACTAAAGTTATATGGATAGTAAATTGACTTAGTGATAAATTCCTACATTTTAGCCATCCTTTTACTTCACCTATTATACACATCATTAACAGCACTTTTTTGTTGAAAAAATCTTGTCTAGTTTGAAAATAGTCTTTGATATTACAATAAATCAAATTTTTTATTCGATGAGGCCTTTTTTGTAGAGGACAACATCACCAGACAGATTTTATTGATTATTATCATCATGTCTAAAGATGCCATCTTCAAGCCACACCAAATAAAAAATGTGATGTATTGGAATACTGAAGACCATTTATTTTCAAATTATACTTATGAAATGATAAAAAAAATCATGCATAATTTTACCTTGGGTTATTTTAGAACATCATAATTCCTCCACATGAGGTAACGTATAGAACAATTATAAGTATCTACATAATTTTTTTAAATTATCAGTAAATATAAAATATTTTAAAAAGATTAAAAACAATGGACATTTTAACCCTTTTCTATCTTCAGGGTGGCTACTCAATCATGTAAAAAAATTCAAGCACAATTCAAGGTTTTTTCCAAGGGGTTTCAAACAAAATTCAAGGCACGCTTACAGAGGAAAATATTTCTGAATCGACGTAATCACTCATTATAGTACAATACATAAAAAAGCACATGTTTTATAGCTAGGCATGTCAAAAATTTTGTAGGCCATAAAGAAATTGAATTATTGCATAAGTATCCTAGGTTTAATTAGCAGTTACCTAAGATTTTTTATTTCATTGATAAGTAGGCTCAAAATCTAGTGATATGCCTAGCTTACTTTAATACAATTTTTACTAATAAGCCTACAGACTATTTGCGATAGGCCCAGCTTTAATTAATTAATGTTATATCAATAACACGATGAGTTGAAAACAAAACTCGTTTTTTATCTGATAAGTATGTGAAAAAACCAACATATTTAAAAATTGTTATTTTTCGACAACTTTTTTTTCATTTTACATGTTTTGGTAACCATGCAATTTATTGTCACCTCTGAAAATACAATTTCTTGTTGAAAAAGTGGTGGAATGTGAGTTTTTTTTTAAGGTTGATTTCATTTGCAGAAAACTCTTTTTTAACGGAAAATCGAAAAAACTAGTTTTTTATCTGATAGTGAAAAAAATAACTTTTAAAAAAATAGTTTTCCGTCAAATTTTTTTTTCCATTTCACATGTTTTTTTTAAGCTGAACACGAATGTATAATTGTGTTTGCAATAAAATTATTTATTTAGCTTGAAAAATGCATTTTATACTTACCTAACCAAACATAACTTAACTTATCCTAATTGTCTATTTACTCAACAAAAATTCGTAATTTGTGTTTAATTTAGGTGTTGGCCTCCGTGACGGCCTGTGGCTGTAACTCCGGCGGTAATATAGATGAATTTGGTTTTGGTGATTAATAGTTGTTATATATAATGATCGCGTAATGGCCGCTAATTGCGATTCGCTGCGAAAGTAGTTTTTCGTTATATCTCAAGAAATAATGGTAATAGACCAAATTCGTACTCAGTACAAAAAACACATCAAAATAAAAAAACGATAGTTAAAATACTATTTAAACTAACAGAAATATGTCAAAAATACTATAAGTTGTGATATTAGTTTTCCGAATTTTTCGGTAAAATACGTAATTTCCGTGAAATGTTTTTTATGCTGATCACGAATATATAATTGGGTTATCCAGTAACATTATTTTTTCGGCCTGAAAAATACACTTTCTACTGACCTAACCGAACTTATCATGACTTTTTACTCAACAAATAGACATAATTTGCGTTAAATTATTGTGCCTGGCCTCCGTGACGGCCTATTGTCCGTCATTCCAGCAGGAGTATGCGTGAATTCAGTTTTTTGTGGTTAAAATCTGATATATATAATGATCGCTAATCGTGACTCGCCGCAAAAGTTGTTTTTCCGTTATATCTCGAGAAATAATTTGTATAGAACAAAATAGTTTTCAAATTCGTATTTAGCGCAAAAACAACACATCAAAATAAAACAAAATGATTATAATATCATTTTAATTAACGGAAATATATCAAAAATACTAAAATGACATTAGTTTTTTCGAATTGTTCGGTAAAAACGATTTCCACAGAATAAAAAATTCTCACGAAATTGTAGTCAATTATTGACCCATTTCAGGTAGTTTTCAAATTTTGTTTGGTGACAAGAAACTACATAATAACCTTGTTGGTTTTAATAAATAATATAATTCACACAAAACTTAAACAGTTTGTCAAAAATTACAATTTTAGAGTTAGTAGGCTAGACCTTTAAGTCAATAAACTACAACACAAAACGTTCCACACTTGAAACAACATCCAATGAACGTTATATTAATGTTTTTATCAACGATAAATTGTTTAAGTAATTCTGCATTTTATTGATAATAACTGAATAAATAAAATGAACAAAACACGCCGTTCACATTATCTCTTCATGTTGCCCACCTGTTGTTGCCGGTAATGGTAAACAAAACAAATGCATCAGCCCAGCCTGTTGTCGATGTATTTTCGTTATTTAAAAAGAACGCAACAGTTTCATAGAAACAATAATTCGGCACCAAAACGTTTAAAAATTTTGCAAATAGCTGCAGTAGAACAGACAGCAACAATGAGCGTCATCGGATATCAATAGAACAAAACGATAACTCCCAAAGTTTGGTCGCAACTTTAACCTGCAGCGTAAGTTGCAACAGAATGTCAACAAATCTAAGAGGCGACGCTTGACATTGGATTGATTTGCGTGTTTCGGCAAAATGCGGTGGGTGAAGCTATCATATTGTCTGCAACAGCTTCATTCAACTGTTTCGACGTCAAAACTGTTTCGGTTGCAACCGTTTTGTCAAACTATTCCATGTGTATTATTTTGAACATATCAATGTGCCGAGTCGACTCGTGTCTTATCATACGAAGATTGACGATGTTTCCCGAACTTATCACTTGAGTTTAACTGGAGCCCTGAAGTTCGAACCTTCCTGACGTCACCGGATTACTCTCGTCTCGCTCGACGAGAATTTCCGATGGTTACCGAAATTCAAGCATATTTCTAAGTTTTTTCAAGGCGCTGTAAAATTCAAGCATAATTCCAGGTTTTCCTGAAATTCCCGGTGAGTAGCCACCCTGTATCTTATTATCAAGGCTCCTAATATCTCCTGCACTCTGATTCATGGTCAACCAGAACTTATGATATATATAACGAATAACCCTATAATTTAAGTTCTGGCGCAGTAATTAAACTAAATATTTTTTTTATCTTGTAGAAAATAATAAACAGTTTGAGGCTACTAAAAAATTAGAAAAAAATAACTTTTATAATTGTTGCTAGTCTTTAAAACAAAAACAAAAAACTTATGTACACTAAAATTTTTTATTTGATCATACATTTATATACAGTATTGTATTATTTTTGTAGTATCACTGTAAAAGAGATGACTGTCATGCAAGTTTTGTTTTACGACAATAAATTTGATTTGATTAATACCTAAATACAGCCTATTTTGAATATGACCAACTTTTTAACTTTTTGAAACAGTGTACATACATATTAAAACATATGTGTAATTATTAAATACAATTCATAAGTAACCAACAAGAAGATAATAACACAAAAAATACTTTAGACAGTAACAATAAACAGTACCAATAACATACAACAGCTGGCAGAATGAGTTTAGAAGCAAATCATTGATCTGCCATGAAATACATTGTAAAGGTAATATCTGATTTGTAATTGTTCTACTATTGGATAAAACTGCTTTATTGTGATAGTTCTATTGTTGGCAAAAGATTGCATTGTTATTAAAACGCAACTCAAAAGCCGTAACAGGTGACCCTGGCTCAAGAAGCGATCCTTCACGTCATCTGTTCATATCAAACCAGACCAGACTATCTATTGGATATGGTTAAAATCACACAAACTTTAATTTGATGTGAATGAAATTGATTAAAATGAGTAAATAAATTTGCTTCATTTTTTTTATATAAAATACAAATCAATAATATATATAATTCTAACCGTATACTTAAAAAAGCTGTCATATCTTTTTTACTTTAATTTATTTCCCCTCCTTTTCTTCCCCCCGTTGACATCAACACTAAAACTGAAAGTTGTCTGCTTTCATAAACGTCAATGAAATGAAATAATCTTCATTCAAAAAATATACATAAAATAGTGTCAGCAATACTAAAGTAGTCAACGCAATGTTATTTATATTTCGGAGATGTCTATGGATCAATATTGAATGTAACTAAACATTGTTCAACTAGCAACTAGTATATTATTTTGAATGTAGGACACCGTTCTTGGTATTATTACATATTTGTTAGATTAGAATGACGCTCATGATTTTATACCTCAAGAACTGACTTATCAGTAATACTTTGTATTGTATTCCAAGGCAGATAGGATTGTGGTATCACCACTACATACAGTCTGAGGCTAGGTTGTAAGGCACTAGGCCACAATATATCAATACTAGGAGAGTTATGGAATCAGCAAATTTACTATAGGAGATTAGGCCACAAAGAATACAAACACCTGACATATCAAACACAAAACATAAATTTTTGTTTGATAACACTAGCTTTAGGTTTTACAGATCCTGAGTGAGTTTCGTAACTTGAGGATGATACTAGAGGCACTGATCATTTGTGTATTAGGTTATGTTTATATAATTAGGAAACATCAGCTACTGTGTGAGAAAATTATCTACTACAGTAATTTAATAAAAAATAACCTAATGAAAATTTACAAATCTCCAAATGTTTGTTTCTTTAAGAAGAGGTTAGTCTCCTTTTAAACCTTACTCTGATCATTCCCTATAAACTATTGATTTATGCGGGGAATTTATTCAGACAGAGTAAGAGAGAGAACCAGAATAGCACAAGGTGAATATTACTGATAACAACTTCCAGTCAAGGTCAGGATTCAAACCTACACTATCTCTAACTCAGCCTCAAAGTACTGATGCCTTAGTTTGCTTGGCCACTGGTTCTCCCTCTTGTTATTTACAATGTGTAACGAACAAGATTGAACAAAACCTAAACAATTCTGGCACTTACCCTATTGTGTACAAATAAAATAAAACATAGTTATACTATCTCTATACATAATTAAATAAACTGTACAACAAATCTAATTCGATTTAGTTATTATTTTATATATTTATTGAAATTTAGCAAGGGTTGAATTGAAATGAGTAATAAAAAGGGTTCAATATTACCATCATAAGTAATAATCAGCCAGGAACTAATAAGAAAGGAATATGATAATAATGATTTTTATTTCCATCCATTTTTACAAATATAAAAAAACAATAATACGGCTCGGAAAAGACTGTTAATTATATGACTTCAGCCAGGGGTTTTAATAAAAACTAAATGGCATTACTTTGTTTTTATTATGTTTGATGATTTCCTACAATTCCTCATTAGAGGATTTTTCATATGATGATATAAAATATGATGATTTTCCATTTAAAAATGTACAATTGTTACTGTAATTTTTGGAAATAAATAACTATTGTTATTATTAATAATTATTTATTAGACTTGTGTTTATCCATCTTTATTCAATATTTAAAATGTTCCTTTTTATTTACCTTAGAAGACAAGTTCACTAACACCAGAGTAGTAAAGTTACTACTACTCTGATGTTAGTGAACTTGTCTTCTAAAATTAGTTTACAAATGTCCTATCTCTCCAATATACTAATTCTTGGCCTAGTGCCCTTTAACCTAACCTCATTTTATTATTGCTAATTTTTAGAAGGTTAAATATCATAATTCATTAAAGATAATGATGTGAATTATTTAATATAAAATAATTATTATATTATGAGAGTTGGCCATAAATTAAGGTCTCCATTGCGATAGAGCGAGCTAGCATAAATCTAACAACAGCGATATGTCCCTTGCTTCCTCCATTACTATTGTGACGAGTCCCCACCTCTCTGTGGTGCTCAGTCTTGGCTTAACAGATAAGAGAGAAAATTAACACTCCTGCCATGTGTGAACTGCGACCTATGCTTAGATTTATGTTGTTCAAGAGGTCAACCACTTTTGAAATCCATCACTAGTTGATAAATTTTTGTGAGGAGAAGTGTTTGGACATTAAAAATATGTGTCAGTGGTGTAGGGAGTTTGCAGAAGGCCAAACAAACATGCACGACACGGCCTTCCATCAGTTTTGGACGAGACAGTAACAAAATTCGAGAAACTTTTGCATGCGGATTGGCATGTCCAACAGATAGAGGACATATCTAAGAGTACTTTGGGTAAAATTTTGTGGGCTAAATAGAAAAAAAGGAGGGGTCAGTATTTATTTCATTATCACAACAAAACGTCACCTGAACCACGGCGGTTTAAAAACATTAGTATTAATTATTTTATTTATGTGTTACTCCAGGTACCACTTGCTATATAATTATTAAAGTATTGAATAAAGGGTATAAACTACGTAAGTTACATTTGAAAATGTTTTGACATATAGGTGTATTTTTTATGAGCCACAATTAATTAACGTTTTTTATTTACAATTTACAAGTTCCAAAATTGTAACAATTACTTGGAACTGTTACTTTTTGTTATTTACAAGTTTGGTTAAAATAAATATTTTATACAATATATCTAGTGTTTGTAAGTAGGCTTATCTTATCTGGTAAGTTTTCTGATGCCCCATCTCTCTCTTAAATTAAACGCAGCTTGTAATAATAACACTCTTGTAAATCTCCATAGCCAAATAGTGCTGTGTTCTGTCAGTTAAGTTTGCTTGTAAATTATTCTTAAAACAGTGTAAAATGTGTACTGTACAAAGAAGAGAAGTTAGGATCAATTAAGAAAAAATGTGAGAAAGAAAAATACCTAGGTCAAAAAAAGGATAATAAATAGTTCAGATTGCAAATCAAATAAACTAATGATGATTAAAAAATATTATTTTAAACATCACATTTCTTACCAGCAGCTCTCTGTTTGATTTCTTGGTCCTCTGAGACAGTTTCTAGAGGTAAAAGATTGTCTGCACCATAGGGAGTGCTGAGATCCGACCCACCTCCTGATGCTGTGGCTGAATCTAAACGAGAATCTGCAGAATGGTTAGATCTTGGTAAACTGCTGTAGCCTGTGACAACATTTATATCCACACACAATTATCTATATAATCAATATTTCTTATAAAAAAATATTCTAAAACTGTAATATCTTAACATCTAATTAATAATGACATTTAAATGAAAATTAATTTGATATAGTCACAAAGGTCAGGGTAAACCTGCTAATTCAGCTGCCATTATCATCTCGACTATAATACTGGAGCTTCTATTTATTTAGTTCACATTTCTCTCCAACTTAGTGGTGCCACTAACACTGATAAAATATTGATTCTGGGACTACCTATGATGTGGCTCGTAAAATAGCTTAGGGTGGGGAGATTAACTGTGCTAATGGCTTAACGGTAAATATGCTATTGTGTAGCAGCCACTCAGTAAAATCATATCAGCTCTCTCAATTCCATCATGTATTGTAGTTGCTCTATTTAACAGTTTTCAAAATAATTTTTTCATATTTTTTATTTTCTTTGGATTCTTTAAAAACTCAAAACTATACAAATTTATGAATACTGATGCTATAATGCTTTCTTATCATTGCAGAAAGGATTTTGCTGCCATCTGCTTCTGCTCTTGTTCAGATTCCTTACAAGCTCTGCTATTCTTCTCCATCCCACATCTCTTTTCCTCATGAACATTTT
This sequence comes from Stictocephala bisonia, assembly GCA_035578905.1. NCBI lineage: Eukaryota > Metazoa > Arthropoda > Insecta > Hemiptera > Membracidae > Stictocephala > Stictocephala bisonia. Next base: position 235,670 of record JAQJVL010000467.1, on the reverse strand, counting down.
TTGTTTATCTTCCTTTTTTACCTTCTGAACCGAGTTCTTCATAATTCTTCATCTTGTCTTTTACTGCATTCTGCTTTACTGTCCTTTATTATTATTATTATTATTATTATTATTTACTGTCCTGTACTTTATTCTTCGTCGTATTTCTTCTGCTGTCCCTACCATTGTTCTTTATTGTTTAACCATAGTTTATTTATAAATCTTTGCTATTTACTTCCTTGCAATAAATATCTATTTTGTAATAATAATTAATTACCAGCATGTATTTTTATACTTTTTCTCCTTTTCTTTTTTCCACATTATTCTCTTAAATCCTTAAAGAGGGGTTATTTTGCCCTTTTTTCTATTTAAAAACTGCTAACTTGAAGAATTTTAAAATGTTCTGATACCATCGTTTCATAGAATTCACCACTGAGACTCCATACCAAAATTCACTCCAAAACAAATTCACCAAATACTAAAGCAACAAATTATGCTTCTAACTAAAGGTGAAAATTATGAAGTGCAATGCTGCATGGAGACAATCTCTTCTATTTTAGGTACACCAAGAAAATCTACAAATGGAACACATCAAATATATGTGTCATGTGTCATAACCTGCATATTAAACTTACTTAAATTGAAATAAAAAATGTCATCCCAAGTCACAGAACACAACTGGTGACATGTCAATATCAAAGCTTGAAGGATTTACCAATATTATAATAATAATTGTATGTTGGGAAATACTATACATAGTAAACACGAGGAAAAACAAGAAGTGATCCACTGAGAGTCACACAGGTAAAGAAGTGTTATTTAAACTTGGATCACTATAAAAATAAAAAAAGTTAATGATGATTTAATCAACAATTTAGTGCAATTGTTAGTTCTATGGAGACTTTAATAAAAAACTATTAAACATTTGTTGACTCTAGTTTTGTTTCTTTTAATTTTATTTTTTATTTGGGGTATTTTATATCCACTTATGAACACCTAGGTTAGTACCTCACAGCAATAACTTGGTGGTTATATGTATGATGGTTGTGTCTCCCACTCACAATTCTTTTATCAGATGCTGTACTTTTTATTGATTTTTTTAAATATAAAGAAAGGAGTTGTTTAAGCCTATTGTAAAGGTTAATAAAATGTATAAATTGAACTAAAAACAACTAATTACAGCAAAATCAGGTTAGGCTACATATCCTGACTTAGTTACCTAAGTCATTGGCCACAGGCGTAGAGGGTGTGGCTGGGACACTGTTTGCCTTCCGCCTGAGACTGCTCCGGGTGATGCTAGGCTCATCTCTCACCAAAGCAGGATCTTCTAAGATCTCCTTTTCTACACGGCCACTATAACGAAACTTGCTGCTACTCCACGAGAAGAAACTACCGCCAGTTACTACACTAGGAGCGTCTGCACTACTAGGCAGCCTAGAGGTAAAATAAAAAAATGCAGTGAAAAAGTGGTTCTCACCAAAGTTATTTTGTTGTTTAGTGACAAGTTTAAAAAAATTAAATTTATCTATCAACGAGATATGTTTTAAAAAAACAAATATGTACTGCATTACTATATATGGTTCGACGATACTTTTTATACAATTAATTACTATGTGGCCTACAAACATAATGTTTGGCATGCTCAGCAAAAATTACTACTTTTCAGCACTTGAGACTATTTTTTTTTTTTTTTATGAAGTTATCATACTACACGATTTTTAAAATCAATGACATAATAAAGATCAAATCATAATCTATTTTATAAAGTAAATACACATACCACTAGTATTAAGGCACTTATCACTACGAATAACCAAGTTACGAGTTCACAAATACTATCTAATATCACAATAAAACAAAACAAAAAAGTGGCATGGTATATTTCAATTAAATACTGTAGTTTTGAATACTAATTTGTTTATTAACTTCCACAAAAAGGTTTGATTGTTTTATTTGAATATTAATTAATTCATTTATTCTTTTTACAGTAGTCAAAAATTTAAATAAATGTTCTAATCTGGAAAAATATACAAAATCATACACTGAAAATACGTAAGAATTACACAAATTCAAAATGTAAGGTTTCCTACAGTACATTCTTTTAGTACAGCAATTTATAATCTCTTGTCTAAAATAGTCTTCTCAATTCTATCCCAAAAAATTGAACTATAAAAATGCAGGCCATTGATAAAATTACTATGGAATTAGATGCTACCTACGTAAAAAACAGCATTTGCTCGATGGCACATCTCCAGACATGACGGCAAGCAGCTCCAGTTGGACACTTGAAGCCAACTGTTGTTTTTTTCTACAAGAGTAAAATAGCATATGTTATATGTGGATACAATATATAAATATACTGGATAGATAAAGTACTAATTACATAACTAATTATGCATAGATATTTATATACTGATAAATATTATTAAGTACCTCACTTAAGGTAAGTTAACAATTTATTATTATTATTATTATTATATAAAACAAGTCCTTTTTCACCTACAAACAGTAAATAATAATAATACTGGCACATAAAACTACCTGCAAAAATCTAACTTTTATCATATTTTCAATAAATTTTTAGTGAAAAATGTGACTACAAATCTTACAAAAATAAGGAATTTCAATACTGTAAAAGTGAAGTGTCTTTAGTTATATAAAAAAACTCTTATATATACAGAGTGGAAAAAAAGTCCTGATAGAGCTTAATATTTTCTCAACCGTTCCAGGTGCAGCATTGGAAATCAGGATATAATATCAGGGGTAAAACAAAAAGTTTAATACACATGCACATTTGTTTTAATATCACCACAGAATCAGAATCTACCATGCAATCTAGTGGTTTAGTGTCCTCAGTGGCATAAAATAAACTCATCTACTGATCAAAACCAATAGGCGTTTCAAATAAGCTTGAAATAGTTTTCGATCCGCTAACAGTTAAACATTTTCAGGAAGCATATTTGTCAGCCTTACTCTGGCTTCTAATGGAATATGCTAAAATTTAGTTGTTCTGTGTTGTTGAAGATGACAACTGTCTCCCCTAGAACTGAAGTTAATTTATAAGCTCTTAGCAACAAAACACAGTGAAATTTATAATATAGAACTACTTTAAGTGTATATAAATAGAGTAAAGCCAGTAGTTCCAGTTCACTGACAGAAACCTCTAAAGTGTGATATGTCGTATGGTCTTGACATTGAGGCACATCCCTAAGAAGCAAGTAGATTCAATTTTCTCTAAAAGGCAATTATCTATTATTATTATTTTTTCCAAGGATTTCTTATAAAGTAGTTTTTGTATGATTCATAGATATTGCATGCATAAGCTAAGTTGGACAAATTACTATTTCCAATCCAAACGATAACTTTACCTAAAACAGGAAAATGTACTGTCAACAAAATCAACATTTCTAAAATGTTTTAAAGGAAAAACTTTCTTGAAACTAAATAAGTTATGTATAAAAGGAAACCGTTTCATTTACACTATACATATATTTTAAAAGCTTTTTATTTAAATGTTTACACTTAAAAAATAAGGGCTGAACATTGAAGAAACATGTGACCCTTCTTCTCACTCTGTGAATAATAATTTGGTGCAAGCAGTAAAGATTTTATTTTCCATTAACAAATAACATTACAAATGAATAACGAATAATAGTTAAGTATTAAACAGTGATAAACATACAATGGAGGCAAAGTTGACAACATCAACATTTCAAAACAGAAAGTTTAAACATCATCTTAAAATCACTTAAGCTGCAAAATCCAAACAAAACAAATATCAGACATAAATTGTTAAGCTCCTCTAAAGAGCTTGCCTTGAAAAAAAAGAAAAAAAAAAACAACAGTTCTTACATGCCTATAAATAGCAGTGACGGTTTATTTCTCTAGGCCAGAATAATTTTTTAAAGTGGTTTTTTTTAGAATCTTATATTTTTGGACAAGTTTGTTGGTATGTTTTTTTTCATTCTTGCACATATTATGATTTATTATGAAAATAATAAACGCCCTATTCATAAAAATATCAACTTTTAAAACAACAAAAATATGCAGTGTATCGAAAATTGTACATCCTCTATTTTGAGATTACTTCAACTGTCATTTTCTACTATATATTGACAGTGGTGTTAGAACATTTAAAGTATTTTTTTATATTTTACATGTATAGTGTGATTTTGAAACAGAAAATATTGACCATGTTCATTATTTTTTTTTTAGTAACATTCCAAGTAAAAAATGTACTTACTTTTGTCCTTGGATCCTGGTGGCGTATTCAAAACAAAATTGTGGTAAATACAAAAGCACAACCATTTTGAATTCTGCAACAACATTTTATGTTACTGTGAATTAAATATATTATAATGAAAATATGGAAATATTACTGTCCACAAGTTTAATTATGCAAGAGACTGCTGGCAAGGAAGTTCATCAATTAAAATTATGTAAAGGTTAGTTTTCTTCAGTTCTTTAAACTTGTTATGTAATATACTAACAGCCAGTGACGTACCAGGGGGTGTTTGGACACCTTCCAAAATTTTCAAGTTCTTTTTAGCAAGCGAAGGAAGCATCTTTTATAGGAACATTCTTGTGTCTATTCTTTTGTTCTCTCCTCTCAATGACAGTGCTGCCATATGTCGAGAAAAACTAGCAAGAGTATAAGATAGCTAAAGAATACAAAATTATTGGGCTGCGCCATTTTTCACCTTGGGACTGTTACATTCAGCTATTTGGCTGTGACATTACTGGCCTGATCCACATGTTCTCAGACAGGCCATGGAACTACTAATCTTATGCTGCGTGATCACGTCGATGCTGTTTAATTAAAGGTTTAATGATGACAAAAATAACACCATTTTATTATGTATTTTATAAAAAAAGGCCAAACGAAAGTTTAGTATTCATTCAGTTATATTTATACAGTGAACCGCAAGAGAAAAAAAATCATAAAATTAATTACATGACAAAGCAGAATTTCAAGAAAATTTAAATTATTTGGTCAGGAAAAAAGGAGAAATTATAGATATTGAGTAAAATGAAATCTTTTATACAAAATATTTGTTTACTAGTCAACAGTTCATTCAAAATTCTTGTACTAAGTTAATATGATCCTGATTCAGGTCCTCCCATCAACGCCTACTTTCTATTGTTGGCCTTCTCATTGCCTTTAACCCATTGAGGTAGTAGTTATTTTTGCTATGTTGCTCTAGTGGGCAGCAATTAAAATGTGTGAAATTGTAAGTGTTTAGTAGAACTGATATAACTTTTTTTATGTTATTGATAGAGTAATGAAACTTGCTTTATTGTTTTTCTCATAGAATTTGCTGTAATAAAATGTATACCTAAACTTTCTATAGTAAATATTTTTTTGTTTGTTGTTATTAATAAATTTATAATAACAAATTTAGTTTTGAAATTTCAAAAGTAGACTAATTTTTTTTATTTTAAATATTTTTTTATATGAACAAACCATTTATTTTATGAAAGTACATCTATTTTTGTACATAAAAAGTTACTATAACATATATTTTGAAATACAGTTTACCTAAAAAAATAAGAAATAAAATTTAGGCTACTGTGGCTGATTTTCATTGTTTCTAATGTAGCAAAGATGTTGTTATGGAAATGTCAATAATGGTGTCTTACATCAACAATTTATTATCTTGAGTACCTTGAAAAACGATATTTATATAAAAAACACTATTTACAACACAAAATACTTTCAGGAACATTTGATTCAATTTCGTCAGCATCACTCTCGTCGTCATATTCAGAATTATGGATATGCGAACTCATACACCGGGGAATTATTACATCGTCTTCACTATCAGAGTTTTCACTACCACTTGAACCAAACTCGTAATCACTATCCAAATATAAATCTAATTCTGAATCACGCAATCTTTTCCGATTCATATCACAACCGCAATTATTACATTCACAACGCACATACCCAAAACAACTTCACGAGCAGACGAAAACAAACTGGCCACTGCCAAACAATAAACAAATAACAGCTGATTTAACCGTGTATATTCTGCGGACAACAAAAAAATCAAAGGCATTTAATTCTTAAATGTCACGGAACAGCAAGCCAGCACTATTTGTTGGAAAACCTAGCATCTACGATCACAACTGCGTCATTAAAACTTGCGACGTGCTGGGCACGTCAGACGGCACTCGGTCCCGCGGAAACGGGACGTGCCTGGCACGTCGAACTACCTTAATGGGTTAAACCCTTTGGCTGTCCTACGATATATCGTTGTTTTGAATTTTACCGAAAATTACTTCACAACGATATTTCGTTGCACATAGTTTTACTCAAAACTGCTTTGCATATATTGTTGTTGCGTAATTGATTCGTAGCGCTGTTATTTTTTTTAGTTATTCTTGTAAAATTTGCTTTAATAATAACACAAATAAATATACTTTCATTTTATATTAGTTTCAATACCTAATTACATATGTTATTTCATACTATACATGTTTAAAAAATGTCAATCTGATCAGCTGATCGCCATGGTGCGTGTCTGATGTCAGGCACGCTATTGTGAAGTAACCATTACGATGTTTATTATTTGTGTGAGTTGTTTTATTTATTGTTTCCTTCAACATGAGTGATACATCATCATTTAGTGATTGATGAACTTGAGATCACACACAGTGTGTTAGATGTGGAATTGAGATGCACCCAGAGTGTGCCAGTGAATTTGCGAAAACACCTGTATATATAATGTAAGCGAAATATTTTTGAAATGTTCTATTTATTCTTAAAACATAATTATTTTAAATGTCCATTAAACACAATAGCAACTAATGTTTATATAAACTGTATATTGTACATAAAGTAGGATAATATACTTTGGATAACCAAAAACCACGTGACAATTTGTTATATTTATCGTAATAAATTTTGTAAATTTAGCGCAATACTCTTGAAATTTTTAGGATTTACTTTTCAAAATATTTGCTTTTAGCAAATAACATAAGAGATTAGCTTTGACATTATATAAAATGTATTTTTTGGTATAAAAATAAAAAAGATTAATGAAAAAAAAGTTTATCTACATTTTGGTAACAAAAAAATATTTGTATAGTTATAATGAGTATTTTTATACTGATACATATAGCCAATTTGATTTACTAGTAAATAAAAAAAATATATTCCAAAATACTAAAAATTACATAAAATACTTAGATATCTATAAATGTATGAAAAATCAAGAATTTTAGCCAGGCAGTTTTGGGTACACATATACATAAAACCCTGGCAGTTTTCAGATAAATAAAAACTTTCACCCTGGCAGCCAAAGGGTTAATAGAATAATTTTGGGACAAATGGCCATAAAGAAACTTGCTATTGTTATTTACATGATCCTCCTTTAAATATATTTGATAACGATTAGCTCAAGTCATGTAATAGAATAATTCCTTTTGTTCATTTACTACAGAATATTCAATTTTGTTGTTTGGTTTGAGACAGACTTAAAACGTTTTTTTGGTTGTATTGATAAATATGTCTGTTGGTTTTTATGTTCGTAATTGGTAGATATATAAATAAATAGGTTATGATAAATATTAGCCTATTATAATTTTTTACATTGCTGAGTACCACAGCAATGTACCTGCCAACAGTCACCAGCAACTTTATCAGTGCAGAAAAATTATTAATAATTAAAAATTTGTTGCTTTAACAATTATTTTTAAAGCCATGTAGATTTTAAATCAAGTTTTATTCATTGCAATGATCAGTGACCGGAATATATGTGTCAAATGTATAAAAGGCTATAATTTTCACCAATGATGTAACATTTCCCCCAAGGGGTCAGTAACATATTTGAGTGTGTGTTATCCAAGAAGACATAATATGCGCAACTCAAGTATAATGTTATTAAATCTGTGAAGAACTGATAAGCTCAATTTTAGCCTGAAAGGATATTTTTAATGGTAAAACCTTCAGATATATTCGTATATCTTAGGTTGTTATAACTGTAGAAAATATGCAAGTATTATTTTTGTTTTCAACATCGGTTTGTTTAGAATCACTTTTGCTATATGGTTAAATTTTTGGCACCTCTTATTTTTTAGAGTTCTGACAGCGGCTTACATTTTTTCTTGAACACTTTCTAACAGATATACTGATTAGCCAACATTCTAAACTGCCTACAATAAATCAGTTTTATAACCGGAATGAATATTTTCATTTTGGAATTTACTGATTTTAATTTCTTCAGTTTATAGTTTGAGTTTATTTTTTCACATTGTCACTTTCATGATCAGTGACATAACCTCTAAATGTTCTAGCAATAGGATGACTTATTCAGGATAAAAATAAAAAATATATGCCTACATAAACATATAGTAGTGCTTGGACCCTTAATTTGTTTCAATGCTATTCAATCTTTAAAATTAAAAAAGGCAATAATTTTGAGTCAGTAAACCTAGAATGTTTATCTTATCAACCATTCCTCTCATCAATAAGTCACAAACTGATGGAAATTCTAAAAATATTTACACTATATAAACTGCAAACTGATACTTTATAAACATAGGCCTGTAATATTAACATTCATGTTTATGTAACTTTAAGTTTTTACAAAAGTATTTATTTTTTTTATTGAAGAAGTTCAATTGAAAGAATGATACATTTTTGCAACAGAGCATTAACTGTAGATCTGCAATTAAAAGGAAGGAGTTTTGCACATTTTAATCTACTGACTAGTGTTGACTATTTTTAAGGTATCTAACACCAAACTTACTTGCCTTTTCAGCAAAATAAATTATAGTCAGGTACAAAATATTACGCTGAGTGGGAAATTTGATTTTAAAAGTTATATATTTGATACCCTTAAAAAGTTATATGATAGTTATTATAGGAAACAGAAGGAACAGAAAAAAAAAACACTAACACATTTTATACAAAAACAATAATGACAATCAGCGTTCTTTGCTATAATTTTCTAAAAATTACTAGGACAAGAAGATGTGTAGACTTGTACTAAATATGTACAAAACTAATGTTCTTTCAAGCTGTATTGGGTGTTGCTTTGATAATTGCAAAAATAGGTTGGTAAACTATAATAAGCATAATAAGCAAATTCCTGTCCTATCATCAACACTAACTACAAAACTTAGTTATAACAAACTTTCATTAAAATATTAGTCAATTGTTTTTAAATTTTTTGAGTTTCAAATAAAATAATAGTTTACAGAATTAATTTAATGCATACATTTTATCTTTTTCTGATTATTTCACATTAAATTATGCCATTTTGGATATTTTGAAATTGTTTTAACCCAAGGAGTGTTGGTACTAATGTTGGGTAATGTCGCCAAATTTTCAGTGATTTGTAATACTTTTTTTTTAAATTCGCTGTATATTTATTATTAGCATTAGGAAGATGAAACTTGTACCATTTTTATTAGTAATAAATTAATTTTAATTATTGGTAATGGACAAATTTTCAAAATTTTTAAAAAGTTTTTAAATATAATGTTATTTATAAATTTTTTATAAAAATAAATTTTATAAGTAGATTGACGGTCATTTATGTATATAAAATTATGATATTAGAAAAAACTGAGATATACAAGTTGTGCAGAATTTCATTCTGAACAAAAAAACATATAATTATATAGGCAAACATTTATACAACATATATTTATGAAGTAACAATAAATATGTTGCCTAGCAACGAATATGACAATAAGATCATTTAAGTACTGTAGGCCTATATCTCGAATGTCACGGATCACCTATAACCTATAAATAACAACAAAATCTAGTTACATAATAATAATGTTATTCTGAATAAATAAATATATCATTGTATTGTCTAATATTTACACAAAATTAGATACAAAATTATAACTACATAATATATTGTGTAGCAACAAATATGACAATCAGCTCGTTCAAGTATACCTCGAGTGTCACTCGAACGACAAGGATCACCTCTAATCACAAATAACAATAAAAACTAGTTAAATAATACACAAACACTAAACGTTGCATAAAAGCACAACAATAACCATAAACAACTACCGGCTTGGCAATGGCGAACGGGACTCGTTCATATGGCGAAGTAAACAAACGAAATCAACAAGCCATTGTGCCAAGTAGGAAATTCGTAGAGAAAATTCAAAGACACATAAACAAACACTGGTTCACGGTCTTTCAAATGGTATGTACCTAAAATGACTTTGATGTTTTATTTCGACTGTAAGTGGCTGTAATCGAGCGTGCGCACATCGCCTCAAAATGAGGTGGTAACATTTTACGAACGAACCGATTGCCTCAATTTGAGAATTTGAGGCGATTAACATTCCTTGGGTTAAAAAATCTGTTATTAGTTAAAATTTCATCAAAATGGTTTTTCTCTTATTGTTTTTATAACAATAAACCTAATACACAAGTTTATAATGTTTCAAATTGTATTGAAAACAACATATTTTTAAAATAAAAACAATATGCTGTATGTGATACTATATGCATATTTAGCATTTGCTCTTGTAATTTTTCTAAGAAATGTTGCAACATTCTGAAAAATGGTATGTATTTTGGGAGCTGTGCATTAGGCCCTATCTAGAGTTAACAATTTATAGAGTTACATGATATATCCTAAAAGGCCATTTCACCATGTTCCATCACTGAAATTGAAAAAAAATCAACATTATAATTTTAATTAACATTATAATACATGACTATAAGATGTAGGAAAAATAGGAATTCCTGAGTGCTGAAATCCCTTTGAAAACCGGCATAACAGTGGGTTAGCTTCTCTTACCATCTGTTATATATTACATGAAAATACTGTCAGATATTTATTTAGTACTAATTATAAACTCATCAATAGTTTGCTGAGTATTTTAAACACGTTACAATGTAACATTTTATTGTAATTATCGATTTATTTTATATTTTTTTCAATTGAGATAAATAATTACAATCTTAAAACATTTTATGAATATTTCTCATTACTCATATTGAGCATTTTTAATTTTAAGATTATTCTTAGACAAGATATGCTGACACAACTTTGTGTGTATTTAAAGGAAAAATGAATGATTAAATTAAACCATTACTCTTTTCGAGCAGCAGTACTTCTTAAAGAGCTCATTTAACCCTTTCCACTCGTATGTCGGACGCTGTCCAACATCGTAATTTAGCCGTTCCACTCTTATGTTTGACTGCGTCCGACACGGCAATGACGCAAGTTTTGTTTGGTTATCGTTGTTCCCAAATTCGTGCTGCTATCATGCGGAAAATAAATGAACTACAACTGGAATGTCACGTGATGTTATTGTTATTCTTTCTTGTTTATTATAATCTTCAGTTCGATGTTTCATTTGTTGACATTTGAGAGTAGTGTAAAAATATCGGCTCATAGTAGTTCAAATCTTATGGATGCTGAAGCAATATAACAATTACAACGTGATTTATCAGATTGTGAATCAAGTGAAAATGAAGGTGTTAGTAATGATGAAATAATTCTTCCAACATTATAAAATATCTAAGAAAGTGACAGTGTTGTACAAGTAGGCCAACCTGTAAATAGTGGTGATGGTGATATATAATATTTGAAGGATATCATACCATATTACAAAAAAACTTTTGTTTTCTTTCCATTCTATCACATAAAATATACATTTAAGTGTTTAAATTCATTTTATAACATTTTAATTATTGCATAAACCTCACAAATACTGAACCGCTTCTTACTACCGAAAATACATTATAATATTACGAGCTGAGGGGGCAAAAAGGTAAAAAATAATCGAGTGGAAAGGGTTAAACATGTAAATTACACAAATGACTTGACTTGCAGATCTACAGTTAAGATCACTTTATCTGTTTAGTCCTTCAACTTTGAATAATGTAGATGCTACCTCTTGAAATATCAAATGGATGATAAACATCTTGCCCTCGTAGTTGATTTTATGCACCTCGAGCCACCGGAAGTGGTTGGTCTTCCGACTGCCCTGGAAAGTCAGGATGCCCAAGTGGTTGATGCCCAGATACAGCTGGTTGCCTCTGTGGTCCTATACATCATAAAAACACTAGTCACTTTAGTCCAGTTCATCAATTTGTTGAAAATAATTTAACAATATCATCAATTTTTTGAGAACACAGATAGAAACTTCTATCTGCATAGAAATTATGTATACCCGAGTGTGAAGGTTGTTTATTAAGAAACTAAAAGGACTATGAAAAATCCAATCACATTGTTATTTTTTTATTTCTTTAACCCTCCTGTTGTTAATTGCCGATGCATCGGCAATTTAGTACGTCTCGTAAATGTTATTTGCCGATGCGTCGGCAACTGTGCAGTCCATTGTTACATATACTATTCTGGCATTATCGTTCCGTCAATAATACTCTATGTGGTATCAATCGAAACAGGAGATGATACCGAATAATTGATAGTCGAGTATGATCGATTACACGCATCGAGAGAATTGTGATTTGTTTACAAAATAGCTGTAACAGTCAGTGAAGGAGGATCGGCCATGTTGACTCGCCGGTGTTTACGTTTGTTTTTTGTCCTTTCCAATTTTTGCTGAGCAAATCATTTGTATATATTGTATACATTTTTAAAGTTTACTAAATTTTGAACAAGATGGCTATCCTGGATTTGTTTGTTTGTGTTATTTTATTTCTATGGTAACAGTGAAAACTTTTCTAAAACAACGAAAAAAAACTTTTTCTTCAGTTTTGGATGCACAAAATTTTTCAAAAGGAAGGTATGTACATAAAACATATTGTAAAATATTAAGTGTAATATAAAAAATAAAATGATATATAATAGTATGTATTTTTAATAAAAAATAAATTTAATATTATTTTTCAAACAAATGTCTGGAAATCAAGCTCATGTTGACTCGCCGGTGTTTACGTTTGTTTTTTGTCCTTTCCAATTTTTGCTGAGCAAAACATTTGTGTATATTGTATATATTTTTAAAGTTTACTAAATTTTGAACAATATGGCTATCCTGGATTTGTTTGTTTGTGTTATTTTATTTCTATGGTAACAGTAAAAACTTTTCTAAAACAACGAAAAAAAAATGTTTTCTTCAGTTTTGGATGCACAAAATTTTTCAAAATGAAGGTATGTACATAAAACATATTGTACAATATTCAGTGTAATATAACAAATAAAATGATGTATAATAGTATGTATTTATAATAATAAATATATTTTATATTATTTTTCAAACAAATGTCTGCAAATCAAGCTAAATCCGCCTAACATTTTGAGGGTACATAGTCAACACTAGGAGGGTTAATGGTACGTAATGAAATTGCATTTTTTAATTTTATTTAAATTTTTATTAACTTTTATCCTAGTTGGAAAAAAAAATACTGGAATTTGAATTAGTTTTCACTGTGCATCAACTTTACACTTTTATTACTTAAAAATCTTTTAATGTAGGCTATCACATTTATATTTTAATATGTGGTTGATATAAATGTTTTCTAACTTTTTCATAAGTTTCAGAATTTTAACTTTTTAAGTATTCATTTAAAACCACTGCACTTACTTACGCACATAGAAATAAAGTATTGTAACTCTACATGTCATAAGGACTGTAATGTGATCAAGTAATTAATTTTACAACCTCTAGATGCCAAGAAAATTTTGTTTTATCAAATTATTGATAAGAACTTTTTTTCTTCCAAAGAAAAATTCTAAAACTTATAAAAATTATCGAAAACGTTTTTGACAAAAACGTATTAAAATATAAATGCAGTACATTTATGAGATTTTAAATAATAAAATTGTTAAGTTGATTGACAATGAAAACTATTAAAAAATTCTGGTACTTTTTATGTTCCAACTAGGACAAAAATGATCAAAACTTATAATAAAATTTTAAAATGCAATATATATAATGTGAAATTTAACGAGGAAAACAACGGTGTGATTGCATTTTTCATAGGCCTCTCAGTTTTCTTAATAAACAACGTTCAAACTCGTGCACACATAATTTCTGCACCAACAGTAATATCAAATGTTTTTTCTTAAATTATAAGTATTTTGTGGTCCATTATTGAGCACTTATGTAGTCCCATGTACATGTTGTGCAGTTTAAACCAGCTGTAGTAGCAGACTTCATTAATCAACCAAATTACTGGCACAAATATTCCTATTACACACAAGATATCTATGTGTGTAATAGGATGTGTGTAACTTAAGGATAATACTTAAGTATTGTTAGAATCATCATTATTGAACAATTTTTTAACACATCTCAAATTTAGTAATGTCAGGTGTAGTGTATAAGATTACACTTTTATTGAAATGCACAAACTAGACCTTTTCACTCACCTAACTACCAAACTGAACAGACGTCCAATTCAGTAGTATAGCAGATCTGGGTACAACTATTTTAATATTAGTTATATGGGGACTGGAACTTCTATTCTTATTCTGTGTTCTGTGAACTGAATCTATTTGTACAAGTATAATAAATTAACTCCTTGTACACAAATTATTTATTATAACATTGTTGTTAGCATATTGTTATATTGGCTTAGATCTTTTATGTGCACAAACATCTTGTCTATTGTTTGTTTTATTATTAGCATAAATATTATAATAAAAACCACATCAAGGTACTATCTACAATATTTACAAGATAACCAGACGTTTCGCCCATACTGTGATGTGGCATTGGTGTTGATTTATATTGTTTTATTAGTTATAGGCTTTATAATATTATTCTCATTTATTCTCAAGCTGCCATCAATTAATTTGTATTTTTGTACCTGCCCTAAACCAAAGCTGCTTTATAGTTGGTTATTTCTAATGTAAATTTTATTTCTTATTATATTTGTAAATTTAAATGATTTTTAACATTTGTGACTTATAAAAATACCAAAGCGCTTGTCAATTTAATAAATGATTGCAGTTCTAAAAAATGTTAAGGGCCACAAAAATTGTGTTAAGGTTCACAAAAAACTGTGTTAAGGGCCGCATGCCCAGTGAACTGACCTTGACAGGGTGAGGATCTATGCCATATGTGTCTAGGGTGCAAGCTTTACGCAAGAAGTTGCTTTCTGTTGTTGTTGGACTCTGCCCCTTCAATTGAGTTTGATGCAGTTCCATCATCTTCTCCTCTATCAGTTCTGTTTGCTTCAACAATATCTTCATCTCGCTAACATAGTTATCAACATGCTCTTCGGGATCATAGTCACCAAGCTCAGCTGTAAATCAATAATTAACAATCAATATGATATAACTGAATTGTTTTTCTCACTATAAAACTCAACCATAACTTTAAAAATGTTTCATAAATATAATGATTATAAAAATAATATTGAAAA
Source organism: Stictocephala bisonia (assembly GCA_035578905.1). Classification (NCBI taxonomy): domain Eukaryota; kingdom Metazoa; phylum Arthropoda; class Insecta; order Hemiptera; family Membracidae; genus Stictocephala; species Stictocephala bisonia. Next base: position 220,369 of record JAQJVL010000467.1, on the reverse strand, counting down.
CCAAATTATCTTGATAATATTTACTACTAGATTTATGAGTTCATCATTTACCTGACTATCACATTTGAACATAAATGTTATGTAAATTTACATAAAATCCAAGCTGATCCATAATAAATCACCTATATTTCACAGATGCAATACATTAAAATAAATTTATTTCAGAATATAAACTATTACCCATTGCGAAAGATTCACATGACTGTTTTTCGTTTACTGAACTGAAATAAACAAAACTGACAAAAAACAAAAAACATAGTGTACACTTGTGAGCACTATCTACCAGGTTTGAAAATAACTAACCTACAAGTAACATAACTGAGTAACTGCCATCAAACGCTTTTTATTGACATCAATAAGAATTACAAGCAGTTTGCGTTAAACAAAGACGAATGACACAGCGTTTGCTTCTTTCGGCCTCTAGTCCACTGTCAGCAATAACGTATATGGTGTACTTTTCGTCCGCAATGGGTTAAAAACAAAACCTATATATTTGCATTAGAATAAAAATTAAAAAATATAAGCATAATTGTTTTAATTTTATCTAGTAATAATTTCCTTATTACTGAAAAGGCTTTAAAGAATAATTTATAGACATTTTTAAAATATAGATTTATCACATTAATTTTCAAAATGAAGTTTATATAAATTAATAACAAACATATAAATGAGCACTTAAAATTGTGGAATTAAACTGGAATTAAGTTAACAGGGCCTTATTTCTGTAATAATAAACATAGTAAGCTAGGTGCACCTTGAATTATGTAGGCTCCGAGAAGAGCAGCATCACTAGTTGTGCAGTAGAGACGCCCATGGAGCAAATCCCTCTTCAGCTGCAAGTAGATCTGATAACGAGTGATCTCTTCTTTGAGCTTGAATGGGTCTGGAGGGTAGAATTTCACCCGGAAACTGAACAGTATAGGTTCCATTTCTACAACACATCAACATTTTGATTCACTTAGAATACATGTATGTATGTTACATGAGAACCTAAGATCAATGTTTGTCATGAATTATGACAAGTGGCAAATTTCTCTGTTCTTTATCACTAAAATATACATTATCTCTTGACTAGCCAGACAAATTGTTTAGTAAAACAATACTTGCCAGTTTTATGGACCTCAGGATTTTGCACGATGTTAATTCAACAAGTACAATACTGAATGCCAGCTCACAAGATAAAATCACGTTGGACTTGTACAAATCCTTACTCACAGGGCCATTACACGGTCCATCAGTTCAGATAAAAGAAAACAAAATCAGGATTCAATGAAGGTATTCGACAATTTTTTATGACTGCAGATTTTCTCAATCTTTATAATATTGCAGGTAGTAACATTATGTAACTCTTATATTAAAATATTTAGAATATGTAGAATCTATATTTTCCGGTGACAACCGTATCAAGGTGCTATGTACATTATTTACAAAGTAACCAGACAATGGCCGACTCTGCTAAAGAGGAAAACAGCTAAAGAGGAAACAACAAGAAAATAGGATAAGTACAAGACAAAATAAGGATACCTAAAAAAAGGTATATCTTCCTTATTTAAAGAGACCAACGGAAAATATTGGCAGAATATTAAATAAAGAAAATATAAAAACCATTTACAAGCCACCAAACAAATTGAAGACTTTTCTAAGACCAGTAAAAGATAAAATTTCATTTATGCCTGGAGTACATTTATGCTTGTCATTGCAGGTCAGTCTACATAGGAGAAACCAAGAGGTTAATTTCCATAAGGATTAAAGAATATGTAAGGCTTTACTTAGAATGAAGATATGGAAAAGTCTGCAGTTGCGGAACATAGCGCAAAAACTAATCATGGAATTTTATTTGGCCAAACTAAAGTTCTTGCCAACATCCCGCATTACTACCTGAGAATCGTAAGGGAAGCTATAGAAATATACAAAAGAAGAAATCATTTTAATAAGGATGAACTATACGGCTTTCGAAGACATGGGAACCCATTTTAAGTAAATTAAAATAAAATGGCAGTCAGCCATGTTGATATTCTTCCGCCAATGGCCGTAGGTCACGTGGATTTTGCCTCCGCCCCTCTCCAGCATACCTGCCAAACCAGTCCCCACCCCACCACATGTTATAAAAGCTGAAAGGTCATTCGCCAATTCAGTCTCAGAGATACCACTGAGGATGCCACATCACAGTATGGGTGAAATGTCTGGTTACTTTGTAAATAATCTTACATAGCACCTTGACGCGGTTGTCACTGGAAAATATACATTCTAGTTATAACACCGGCCACTTAAATCGATTGTGTTATTAAATACTTAAAGATACTAAGTGTTTTCTTTTCACATATAATACAACATTTAATAAACGATTTAAATATTTAAAATAATTCTCTGCCATCCCTAAATTAAAGATGTACTTATCTTATTGAATAATTGTATAAAGGAATATTTTATTTTTGATGCATAAAAACAAATCTAGTAGAAGTATTTTTATTGACGAAGTTTGAATTTTTTTGGGGATTAGAATATCCTTTACTTTTGTAAACAAACTGGTTGTGCCATTTAACTCTGCCACCACCACATTACTGCTGTAGGAAATCAGTAAACAAATATTTTTTATTTTTAGGGTGAATTGCTAGTTTCAACAACTAACCATTATTAAAGAACAAAAGAGTAAACATCATGAGATATATTTTAAATTTAAATGAGAGATATATTTGGTGATATCCATTACTAATAGTAATAATCATAAAGGAACTTCAGATGTTATTGTTTTACTTACCTTTAACTTGTTTGATCACCGGTTTAGCTGGATCCAGCCAATGCTGAAACAAAATAAAGTATATATTATTGTAATTCAGATCTATACTCAGAAACAAAACACTTCTGCCTTCAGGTCGATGACTGTCAACTGACTTCAAGTCAATATTAAGTATGTCCTTCTCTGTTCTGTGATGTTAAATTACCTTATTTCTCTAACCCTTCCTGACCTTAACTAAATTGTGGTGTATGGCTAGTAATATCGAGTTGAAATACACATTTTTTATTTTAGATATTTTTTTTTATTTTGTGAACAAGTTATAATATACTCAAACAAATAAACATGTAAAAAGGCATCTGAATAGCCATGTTCTTCTTGTAGTTTTTCATTAGGTAATGTTGTTTTACTATAGAACTATTTCTGTTATCCGGGCAATACACAAGTTAAGGTAAATAGTATTTCAATTGGATTACCTATGGTCAATATACAGGTATGGTATATTTTGTTAGGGTTTCAGCCAAGATCACCACAGCCCAAGGGGTTTTAGTGGATATTCCCTTAATTGAAGACTATTCTTAATTATTAAGGATCATGACTACCGCACTTAATATGTAAATACATTTTTTCTACATACAAAAAATTAAAATTTGTAATATACTGAATTAATGTTTATTCACAGATAGATTGTTATTGGTTTGGTCCTTTAGTTTCTAATCTAGCCTTTAGAGGGTTAAATAATAATGTGTTCAACTGTAATTGGGTTTGGGAGATTGTAGAGGATAAGTTCCTCGGTCCTCTTAATACATCACAGCATACGCTCAATGGTTGCCAGCGACGTAGACAATACTGTAGAAGTCTGGGGTGTCCATGTTGGATGGTAGTCAAGGTTCAGATGTTGTGTAGGGGAGAGAACTGAGTGTCAGACTTGTCAGTTAGCTGAAAATCAGACCAACATTTCGTGGTTCGGATTCCACGTAAAGCTGCAGGTCCCATAGTTGCCCTGGCTATTGGGCTATTAATGAATAGTCCTTTCTGAGCTAAGTCGAACTCAGATAGTAACAATTACTACACTTGTTCATCTTCACTCATCACATTCATTTGCCCTTCATATTCGCCCATATATCTACAATCGGCGTCTAATAAATGAATACTACACTGATGCTTAAATAGTTGGTAAAATGGATGACACTTATCACATGGCAAGATTGCAACAAATAAGTTTATATAAATACTCGTAATTGTTGTATAGCCAAAGTTAAGACAACAATAATTTAATAAAAATATAAGTATAAGTATCAATTTGTTTACTTCTCAATCGACGAAACTGACAATATTATTAATTTTGCAATAACTTTGTACTACCACAAACGTTCAGAGTAAAACATTTAACAATATGTTTTAAATGTTTTGAGAAAGAAGGATTTAATCTTCAAATAGATTCAATTTAACAAAAGAGTGGAATGGGAGAGAGCCATTTCCGGTTTTTGTTATTCAAACAGGAGCTCAGTAGACTGTGAAATCAAGTTGGTGAGACACAATTTATGTGTTTGTCCTTCTAAGTTACTTGAATATGTACAACAATGACTAGTAATGGAATAACTCATTATCAAACCATGATGTAAATAGCAATTCAAATAATGATCAATAACATTTATCACGGAGGAACAATAAAAGCATAATATTTAGGTAAGTAGCCAAAACTCAAACTGCAAATAACAATTAAAAAATGCTTTTCTATTGATTTTATATTTTGAGTTTAGTTGCTAGATTGATGTACAATTGTTTTATCAGGTTATACAAATATAATGTACCATAGCTATCTTCATTTGGTAACATATGTTAATTATGGCTTATTATAATCTATTAACTACAAAATGTTTAACTGTTTAATTTAAAGTTTGACACAAAAGCTTGAAATAGTAAGGTGTTTGGATGTTATTAATTAAAACAGAAAAGTAGATGTTAAAAAGTTGTTAAAAAAGAAAATAACGAACAATTAGATAGTACATGGGGGAGAGAAGACTTAGATAGTAACAATGACTACAGTTGCATTCATCTGCACTCATCGCACTCATCACTAGACAATGACAAAAATAACTCCAACTAACCCAGATTATTATAAGAATATGCATTTTTGACATACATATAGAAAATTTTCTAGGACTATTAACAGGGTAGCTGAAAAAACGGAAATATTTAAAATTGAATGACAAATTTTAGGTGAATTATACTTTATTTCCAAATTCTGGTTGTTTGAAATCTTGTCATGCACAATTCAAATTACAGGAAAGAAAATATAAGAGGAAAGGTTTTATATAATAAACCTGGTAACAGTTATTAGTTTAAAAAATTGTCCTTTCTGCCATACTGTAGGTGTAGCATAGAAAAATTACTATGGTGGTCCAAAAATAAAAATAAAAACTCAAAAACATTAAACTTTTCTACAAAGCCTTTCTTCAAACCATCGGGTTAGTAATCTCTCTAAATGAGGTAACTAAATACTGCATGAAAAAACGATTTCAAACCGCTGAAAGTTGATGGTAAAATATTATTCCATGTCCTTTTTTATTATTAAGTTGTTAAATAGGTGCACTATTTTACTGAGCAGATAACTAGCACCAAACAGTAACCTGTTTGTGTGGCTGTTTGAACAGGCAGAAAACAGCTGGTGAACTGGTGACCAATTGTTGTGCAGCTGTCACTTTGTTAATTGAAGTATTGTATGTTTATTCAGATAAACTGACCCTGAACTAAGTTGAATTGATGTGGTTCATCCTTCACTAATGACTTATAACAGAATAATATTATTTAAATTTAAAATTTAAGCTGAATATTTTATTATTAAAAGCTATCAGCATATAATATTATTCTCAGTTAGTACACAAAATACAAGTCATAATATAATAAATAATATCCACTAATACATCTCTTATAGTAGAGTAGCTAATAATAAATGTATAATTAAATAACATACAAATGTCAAAAAATAAATCTAATATTAAATATACATTAAAAAACAGTCCAAATCAAACACCATCCCCAGTAGGTGTAATGACTAGAAATAAATTAGCCAACAAGAAAAACAACCCCCCGATAAAAACTATTTTTAAGGATAGTGGTAGTCAAACAGATATTGGGTTAAAAAGAATAATTTTAACAAGTGAACTATTAAGCACAGAATGGCTAACTGATGAAACTATAACTCAACACGCAGATTTATTGAACAATGTGTTGTTGAAAGATCAAGGTCTTTATATTTTGCCTCCATTAATAGTACATGCTGTGAAGTGTGTAAGTAACTATGCTGATTTTTTACAATCGCATAAACTACATGATAAGAATGTTATTTTAATGCCACTAAACAACTCAGAAAATCTAACAGAAGAGAGTGGTTCACACTGGAGTACATTAATTTATAATAAACAGACACGTAGTTTTTACCACTATGACTCTATTAGGGGACATAACCTTATTTGTGCAAAACAACTAGCAAGAAAAATACTTATATACACTACAGGAAATGACATTGAACCAGTTATCACAGAGATCGTGGGACCACAACAAAACAATGGATATGACTGTGGTATTTATATAGTTTATGCTATCGAAATACTTGCTTCAAATTTTTTAATGACTCAAACACTAAACATAGAAATACTGAAAAATGTGGTTTGGACTGATACTGATATAATAATAAGGAGATCGGTACTTGCCTACATAATTTATAATAACTATAAGATTTCTACAAGTACTCTATCCAGCCTAATAGCTACATCTGTAATATCTCTAAATGGTTCTATGGCATCAGGACAAAAAAATTTGGGTTCAAATCTGACATTAACTGAAAAAAGTACACAAACCCCAGTTATGCACTCATTGAAAAACATTATACCTCAACTACAAGAAAACAAAGTGCAGTTAGAGAATTAAACTATAAATAAAAATGATAACTATCAGAAACCCTCAAAAAACAAAAAGAAAGTTATAAATATTTGTACAGACAGTCATGGAAGACATCTTGATCATTTGTTACGAGAAAGACTTGATAAAGATGTTTTTAATATTAACAGTGTTATAATGCCAGGAGCTCGATTGGATGAGATTATAAATGAAGTCTGTGAAATTAATAAAAATCCAAGTGATTATGCAGTACTCATCGCAGGAGCTAATGATATTTTAAAGGGCCAAGTAAATGCTTTCATTCAAAATCTAAAACAGGCAATAATTAGGCTAAAACCTTGCCGAGTTATAATTGGAAGTATTCCATTTCGGCGTGACCTCCCCTTGTACCACAGAATCAATGAAGATATCATGGTAGCCAATTTATATATTCATGAGCTGGCTCACACTATGAGTGAGATTTCTTTTCTTGATTTGACTGGTTTTTCGGATCTATGTTATGAAACATCTGGAATTCATCTGAATTATCGAGGAAAGAAGATAGTAAGCTCCAAGATTTTTACCCTTATTTCCACCAGTCAAACTTAAAAAGCAGCATATCCATCATATCATCGCATCACACCAATATCTAACAATATCAGTCTTGTGGAAGCTAACATGAAAGAGATAATAGCTAAATATCAGAAGAACAATGGTATTGCCTTTGCACATTGCATTTCGGCTGACTTTCACAGTAGGCGTCATATGTCAGCAGGAGTGGCTGTAACATTTGGAAACTGTTTTGGGAGGCCATCTTCATCAGACCTGATAAACACCCACTTAACCTGTCAAAATAGGGAGAATATTAATGTGTATGGAATGGTGACAAAAGCTATTGAGTCCGAACAACATGGCTTTCGCCCAGGTCACTCTGTAATCACCGCAGGAATAGAATTTATACAAAAAGTCATAAATAAAATAGATTCTGGTGAAAAGATGATTGGAGTTTTTCTTGATATATCGAAGGCATTTGACAGTGTGTCACACAAAACCTTAATTGAAGGCCTTCACTCATTAAATATTGGGGGAAAAGAACTAAAATGGTTTACTTCTTATTTGCAGGATCGGAAGCAATATGTTGAAATTTCTCATTCACAAAGAGATAAATTCAACTATATATACCAAGTTCCATCAGGTCAACAAACAATAAAATATGGAGTCCCTCAAGGGTCCATCTTGGGGCCCCTATTATTCCTATGTTACTTAAGAGGCATTCCTGGAGTTTTACAGGAAAACACAGCCTCAGTTTACTTATATGACGATGATACGAATGTTCTAATATCAGGAGAAAATATTGAGTCTGTACAAATATCTTCCTACATTAATCTTTCATCTATCAAGCAACTATTAGATCAAAAAAACATGTTAATAAATTCAATGAAAACTAAATTTATGGAATTCGCAATACAAAAGTCTAAAAAGACATCTGAATTAATCATTCAAATCGATGAAAAAGAATTAGAACAAACTTAATGCATAAAATTTTTGGGTTTATATATAGATGAAAATTTATCATGGAACACACATGTCGAAACAATCTTAAGAAAAATGTCATCTGGCCTCTTTGCTTTAAAAAGAATGTCTAACATATGCAGCTTAGATATCTTAAAAAATATTTACTATGCCTTTAATTCACTCCCATATAGCATATGGCATTATTATATATGGTGCAACTACCAAAAATAATTTAAATAAAATACTATTAATACAGAAAAAAGCCCTCCGTATATTAATGAATGTAAAATTAAGAGACTCAGTTAAAAATTACTTCAATGAGTTAGAAATTTTAACAGTATTTGGTCTTTATGTCTTTGAAACCATCAAGTATGTAAAATCTCTTCAGCTGGCAGGCAAGAATAGTAACATTCACCCTTACAATACTAGAAATCACTACAGAACTGAACAACATCGATTAGAATTTTTCAAAAAGAAACCTAGTTACATGGGTCAAAATTTTATGAAACACATACCAAAAGAAATATTAAGTACACAACCTTTTTCAAAATTTACATTACGACTTAAGAAATATTTGGTAAGTGTTCCACTTTATTCATTTGAGGATTTGGATCCCCAACAAAGGTTGGTGTGATGGTTCACAATCGCCTCACTTTCACATAAAAAAAAAATTATCACCATGAAAATATTATTAGAAAACTTTAATTCCATTTTGAAATAAACATTATTCCTATATTGTAATATAATCCGAATAGACTAGGCATATAGTAATAAAGTGTAAATTAATAATTGGTGTGTGTCAGGGTGAGTAATGTTGTCAAGAGATGGTTATTGTGAAGGCACTAAATGTAAAAGTGGTAGAATCTCGTAAATTTCAACTTGTTTGTTTAGATTATTTTTTTTAAATTTAATGTAATATTTTTATTTATTTTGGAATATAGTTTAAGTTACTTAATAAATATGAAATTAGATTTATATATATGTCTTAATATAGTAATTTTATAATAACTTTTTAGATTGTAAATATGACACTATTTAATTGTGCTATTTTGTGCAAATACAAATAAAGATGTTTTGAATTGAATTGAATTTATTAACTATTGAATTGTCTGCAGACTTTCTAGTACACAGAATACAAATCAAGTTGTAATGATAAATCTGTTGAAAGTTCTAATTGGAAAGCCCTAGAATGACTATCACTAGTGTTCACAAACTAACGTATGTATTTGCTTCTAATTTGGTCCTGAAGTTGCTAGAACTGATTTACTGAATTTCTGAAGGACTCTGGAATCAATTTGTAGGTAAATGTTGAATTTAATACTGTATATGATACTTAAAATTCTTTTAAGGCTTTACAAGTGAATTAGTTATTACATTGTTTCATGCAAACTTTGTGGCACCTTAGTTAAAAAATATATTCTCCTAGGAATCTGCCCACTTTAAGTAGAACAAGTTTTTTTAACTTAAATTTGACACTATTCCCTAATGGGAAAATTATAGCAATCCCTACAAGTCATGTCCACATCATGCTGTGAACAAGTTAAGTAACATTGGAAAACACTATAGAATTTAAAATTAATGAGAAAAACTTGTCTTTAATCACAACTGGATTGAATCATACAAGAATAATAGTAAAGCTGCTTTGAATACTGAAGAAATAATAATTCCTCATCTACCCATCTTCAAAGTAACTTCAGACGTACCATCAAATCATGTTGGCATCTCATATGTAAGAATGTAACACTTCAATTACGATTTTCTTAATTTTTCAAAAACAATGAAAGCAAAATGTAGCTTAATTTAATAACAATAAACTGTCATAGAGTATTTCAAATTCACATTTGATTTCAATAAAATTTTGATGATATTCAAAATTATGGTTAAAACATTGTTCAGTTCAAAGTAATTTGATTGTTATAATATGTCACATAATCTTATAAATAATATAATATCATTCCTATACTCATGCATCCTTTCACAGTTAGTATCAATGGTTTACTAAAGGACATTTTCCTAAATAATAAAAACTGTCCCAGGTTGCCCAATCTGGAAAAAAGTTTATGAATAAGCCTGAAAGTGACATACTTATCTCAGTGGTCCTAATATTATCTAAAGTTGTCGAGTTTCTGGTGTTTGACCATGGATTAATGATAAATCTAAACAATATATGTTCTAACTCACAATATGGATTAGAAGTGGTAAGTTTACTACAAATGCTACTTGGGTTGGTAAAATTGTCAATGCATTTGAGGCAAGGTAGTTCCCAGGACAGCTTTTGTAAAGCTACGGTTATAAGGCAATCTACTGTGTGGATAATAAGGATATATTTTTAAAGTTCTAACACTAAGGTCTAAAAGCTACTTGAGTTTTTTTAAATCTCATTTGCTTAGTTATAAGCAGGTTATATGCATTGGCAATGAGCTTGAGTGTGGAGTATCACATGGCTCTATACTCGGATCTCTCATGTTTCTAATTGCCATTAATGGTTTTACAGATGAGACAATTTGACAAGCTAGAATCTACAGTTTCCGGTGACAACCGCGTCAAGGTACTAACTACAATATTTACAAGATGACCAGACGTTTCGCCCATACTGTGATGTGGCATCCTCAGTGGTTTCTCTGAGACTCTCGCTCGTTGCTTGGTTGCTCGTTTTGGTTTTTTTTTTTAGTGTTAACACTAAGGTTGAATACCTAGTCAAATACTCTTAGAATAAATGAACTTAAATACCAAAATTGCTCATTGAAAAAAAGATTTTAAGCATGAAGTGTCAAGTCACTTTCGATATGTATTGAAAACCGTTATTCAGCTTTTTTTGCCAAACCGCAGTTAACCTAAACACTTAAAATATGGCTTGCAGTTCATATAAACTGACCTTTCAGACTTTCTTAAGCAACAATCATTTTCATAATATGAAAAATTATAGTAATATTAACAACATTTTCTCTATATTGAACAAATCCTGATAAGTCCACCCAGCCGTGTCGCATAGAGCAGTGTTTCCCAACCTGTGATCTGCAGAGGGCACAGTGGTGGTACGTGATGACCAAGTGAACAAGACGTTAGAGCGAGGACGAGATAATTTTATTAGTTTAACGTAGTTGAAACAAAGTGACCTTTGTTAACAAACTTAAAATAATAGTACTTTATAATATGAGCGAAATTTAAACTCTTGTGCTTGGTGCTCAGCATTCACTCAGGTATTCAATATTTATCAGCAATGAAAATATAACATTCTCGGGAAAGCTAGGCTCCGATTCAGAAATGATTGGGCTTGTCGGCGCAGCCACGGTAACTAGAAAAGACAGTAGGGATAACGATGAGGCTGCGAAGTATACAGTGACGTCACATGAACAAAATCAGCTGATTTGTTTATTCTATTAAGTACTGGTAACTAAATCTACCAATTGCATAGAAGCATTCAGCTAAATGGTAAGCAAGTTATTTACCTGGAATTATTAGCTGGAATTGTAATTACAGGAACAAGAACAATATTTTTGCCATTTCGCCTGAGTGATGTCTTCTTTTCTAGGTACCATGGGCGCTGCGAGCCCTGCACCATAGTCCGTTACCTTCACTCACTATTCAGTTTTGCGGAAATCAACACGCGTCGCAATACCAACGTTTTTGTCGAGTTGGGGTTAGTTTTGTCTCGTTTCTTGCTTCGACATAGTTGATAGGGATAAGTTTTTAAACTTCGCCAACCTGGTCCTTCAACCAGTGGTTCTAAACCTAGATTTTTTAAAAGTAGTAAAAGTGATGTGAAAACTGTTGAAAGTGTTACTGAGACTACAGAAAGTACCGGTACGCCTACTGAATCTGATGCAGCCAAAAGTAGAATTATTAGTTGTGTATTTCTTCACTCGTGTATCTTAAGAACAAGTATCGGAATATACTTATTAGTGTGGAAGATGATCTTCGTTTATGACTGACCAATCTTAGACCAGACATTCCAAGTTGGCTTCTAATCTTCAAGCTCAGCCCTATCATTGAAAATTTTTTGTTATATTTTTTGTATTTTCCTTCCAGTGTAATCGTGTAATGTATTTATATTTTTAGTTTACTGTGTGCCTATATAGATTACTTGTTCATATCAATTAATATAGTCATATAATACTACACAGAATTTTATTTTTCATACTTATGGTTGGAAAATGAGTTAGTTAGGTTAGCAAAATAATAACATATTCCATCCATAATTACCTCCAGGTGACTAAGTGGTACGCAAAATATTTTTGTCTTGTTAAGTGGTACGCAAGGAAAACATTTTGGGAAACACTGGCATAGAGTATATAACAAAATTGAGCAAAATGGTACAGCTAAATCAAAACTTAAAAAAATTTAGTTTGTTACCTTGTACCTCAGATCCAATTATTATGCTTTATTTATTTTATATTCTGTTATTTACTAATAATTATTTTGCAAGAGAATTTGTTTCACAGTTTTTCAACTTTTTAGCATATTTCAAATTAAGTGGAACTATCTTGTATGTAAGTATCATTTAATTTGAAAGTAAAAAAATAAGTAGTGTTATTATTTACTTTTAGACTCATAAGTATCTGCAACTGTCTGTAAGACTTTAATTCTAGCATGCACACTCTTTAATATGTCTTGAATTAGGCATTACAGTTTAGAGTTATGAGTTTAGTATGTTATGAGATTATATTATAGGGTTCTTAGTAAGAGGTAATTTTTGTACATTTTAGGACATACAAGACTAGGAAATAATTTAGAAACTAAGAGAAAACAAGAAAGGGTTTTCTGTTGTTAATAACCAGAGCATGACGATATGGGTGTGCCTGAAGTAATATATATCATTGTCAAGGCCAAATCAGTCAAGCGTCATATCTTGTATCTCAGGGCTTAGAATAGTCAGTGAGAGTAAATCAAATCCTACCATTGGAATCTTATATTACATATTTATAACAATAAAAGGAGAAGCAATTACAACAATGCTTGATCTTCTTTTAGGATTTCCTGAACTATGAAGATGGCACATAACTATGGATGGCTTGCCTAGTTTATTAGCCATATTTATTTACATAGAATAATCTATTAACATTTGTGTGTGTGTTCTTGAGTTGTACATTTTGTAATAATTGTCAAAGTTTAACACAAATAATTTCTGCAAGCTCACACTACTGCCAATTCAAGAGCTATAGTTTGTTTATAGATTAAAAAATTGTTTTTTCAGATTTTGTTTGCCTGTTATCTTAACATCAATATTGAATTTTATTCATTATTCATTAATATGACACGATCATCAAGTTATGGGCGAATATTAGGAGTGAATGAGTGTGATGAGTGTAGATGAACAAGTGTAGGCATTGTTACTAACTAAGATTGACTGTTCCTCAGAATAGCCCAATAGCCAGGGCAACTAAGGCACCTACAGCTTTAATGGAATTTGAACTACGTAGTGTTGGTCTGATTTTCAACTAACTGACAAGCCTGACACTCAGTTCTCTTTCATACACAACATTTGTACCTTGACTACCATCCAACTTGGATACCCCAGATTTCTCTAGTAGTGACCATGTCGATGGCAACCATTGAGCAGAGGCTGTGAGGATATTAAGAGGAACATAGTAGCTGGCTTACAGCACTGTGCCACCAGTGCCGACTGGTTGAAAATAAATATTGACAAATAAATATTCAAATATTTAATTAAATGATGCATAAATTTCTCAGTAATGAAATATAAGGAAACTCCTATTAATGAGCACTAGCTGAGGAAGTTAACCTAAAAGTAGTTCACAGGCATGACTCACTTCAATTGTGATTTTAACTGAGTGTCTAACCCACTTCTCTTTTCAATCTTACATAGCTTACATTTAAAATCCTGACATTATATCTTGGGCTATGGCAACTTTTGCAGGGCGACAGATTTGGGGTGAAGTGCAGTTATACAATGATTTACATTTACAAATATAGTTGTTACTGTAGCATAACATTTACATGTAAATTCACTTTACAAATCATAAAATCTGATTCACATTTTAGCATAACCCTGGTAGTCCTCCCCGAATGATTTTGGCTTCTCCATCCATTTAGCAACAAACCACACGTCAAAAAATGTGTGTTCAGTTTTATTTTACTTATAATCAATATAAATGCACTTCATATACCACTAGAATCAGCTGTTTTCATGCTATCACAGCAATATATGTATAACATTGATCTATTTAAACCAGAGAGAGAGAATGAATGTCCAGGATTATATTGTTAGGCATAAAATCAATGATATGATATATTGACAACTGTATTCATAATTTAAAAGAGTACATTCACTTTAAAAAAGTCCTTCATGTTTCCTCACATTTTACCTCAATTTCAATATTTATACATTAATATCAAAATATCATAATACATTTTATTATTTCCTTATTTATTTTTTGTACTTTCATAAAGCAACATGTTATTTACAGAAAAATAAAATTCACAAAATTAAAATTATTTAGTTTACTTAAAACGACTTAAAAATACGAAAATAGCCTAACTATAAGTTACAAATTAGTATTTTGTAGCTTCACTTCATTACTATAATTAATTACAAACACAAAGTTTAATTATAAGTTTAATTGTATGTGTAGCCAAATTTATAATTATTTTTAAAATAGACACCAATTTACATTTTTCTAAAATATTAGCTACATACCATTAAAAAGATTCAAGGTATTTTTGATATCATTTTAAGAATTGAAATCATAAACCACTTCCTAAATGCTTAAACTTCTATACTGCATGGGTCAATAGACTTAACATTTTTAGAGACATATTAGAAAAAAAACAGTCTACCAAAATGTTTTTAAAAAAAGTGTAAATATAGCTAATATTAATTTCTTGTCATATAATAATAAATTGGATAATTGGTCGGTAGCGTAGTTGGTTCAATCCCAGCTTCATGTGATAAAGGTTGTCAGTTCGAGCCCAATCAAAGTCAATACATTTTGAGAAGGATCAGCTGATAACCACCGGCTGTTCATTTGTCATTGGGCTATTAATTAATGACACTTTCTAAGGAATAGTCGGCCTTAGTTTGTAACAATGACTACATTCGCTCATCTACACTCATCACACTCAATCGAAATCCATATTCGCCCATATCTTGACGATCGGCGTCTTATGAATAAATAAATAAAAAAAAAAAAAATAAATGAAACTCAGCTTTAAAAGTTGCTCTGTGTTCAATAGATTCTATTCTTATCTAATGGAGTATTGAATGAGACCTTATTAACACAGGAAGCAAGATATGCAACTCAGCTGAATGACAATATCAAGCATAATAATAATAGTTCCTTAATAGTTTTTTGTTCTGCTTTGGTTTAAATTAATGTACAGTGCTATGCAAAGTTCATTGAAATTTGTATTCTGCTTGACTTACCCTCTGACGGGAGGAGTCGACATATCTGAGACCGAAGTAGTCTTTCTCCACCAGATTGAGCTGGCGACATACATGCTCCACCAGATATTTTCCCTTATGTTGTGGCTAGAGCAAAACAATAAGCAATTAATTGAACTGAAAAAGACTTATTGATTAATACCTACAAATGAATGATTTTTTTTACTGAATCCTTTTTTATTCTTGGGACTATGACATTTTAAAGAAAAAACACAAACAATATTAAAATATATAATAACCAAGCTAAAACTATCAACATAACCAACATGATGAACAGAACCTATATGGTATACAGATATTTTTTTCTGCTCACTTTATATCATCTTATAATACAAAGGATATCTGAATTGTTGTTTGAAAGTTATCTATTAGCATTGGATTGTTCATGATAAATAGATAATATTTGGAGATTTCCAATGCTTCCAGTTTTCCTAAACACTGGAAGCATTGGAAATCTCCAAATATTATCTACATATCATATCTGAATTCCCTAATTTGGGCTAATTAAATACAATCGACTTATCAAGCTGTTTAGTTGTACTTCATTATAACTTTTTTTTTTAAATTGCACCAGCCATAACAATTTATATGAAGATCAATTTATTTTTCACAATATTTACTTTGACATTTTGCTATTAACTAAAGACAAAAGTCTGCCTTTCGACTAACACAAATATTTAATACAAAAAAATCACTCTCTATGCAAAACTTAAACAATATAACAAAGCAATTAAAATTAGCATGTCCCTGTGGGGCTGAAATTTCAGTTTAAAACAATTGGTTGATATTGAACAAATGTTTAAAAAAGAGGAAGAAATATTATCAAAAACATTAAGTCCATCAAACTAATTTTTACTAACTTAAAAATAATAGGGAAATAAAAGAACATGCTGACATACATTCTCAAATGAGAAATCTGAGTAACCATACAAACATAAAATTTTTTTCCTCTTACGGAGACATTTTTCAAGACTATTTTTCTACTCTTAAGAAATAAGTAATTTTGACAATTTATGAATGTTTTTCAGTGCAATGAAATTTGGCAAAATTTCAAGACAGTCTATGAAATACTTTTCAGGTTTTACTCACATGACTACTGATTGAAAAATTAGTCTGTGTGCATGGCAGTGTTGCTACTAACCATATTAATAACAAATATTACAATAATAAACATCAGCTGATAGTAATAATACAAATGTAACTTTTCCTCCAGACAGCTGTTTTAGTAGGCTAATGTTCTCATAAAAGAGCCCCCTCTTCTTTCCTCACCTATGTCCAGCTTTCAATGGCTGTGCGCTCAGACTAATTAATTGTTCAGTTATTATATTTAGACTGAAGAGTTACAATTATACAGGGTAAATTAAATATCTGTTAACACCCAAATATGTTCTTCATTAATAGAAATTCAAAACTTTTACAATATCGATAGGTTTTGGGCACCTACTTTCTGGAACAATGTTTTGTCATTTCACACTAACGGGGCATGTCCTGTTGAGGGTATAGTCAATATTCTTTATGGAAGCCTATACCTTGTGATATACCACTTTAAAGGTTATAGTGAACTGAATTGAATGCCACAAACCGCATCTCTATTAAATTGCTCTATCAGAAAATATTATTGAAAATTTGCTGATGTTCAACAATTTCATTTTAATTTGGTTCTTAATATCTTACAGTAAATGTACTAATATTTTTAGTAGTGTTTAATTGGTATATAACAAAGTTTTCATTTTAAGCTGGATTTATTGGTACAATATTAGTAACATTTTATTACGATAAAAGTGTATAAATAATAAATTATTTTATTAGTTTCTAATGAAAATAAAAAATAATTATCATGTTAGAAAAGTCTTAACACTAATCTTTTAGCACCATTTGGTGTCAAAGTAAATGTCTGAACTGTCTTCCTTCTTTAGTTTGACAATGAAGTTAAAATAAAATTGTTGAACATCAGGAAATGTTCAATACTTAAGTACTCTATTTTTTATACAGTGATTCCTTATAAATTAAATTTGTGTGATTAAATTCAGTTCACTATCACCTTTAGAGTGATGTTTATATAAAGAATATTCAAATTCTTTATTATCATTAAGCACAATTATGTACAATAGATAACGTCAAACAAATACAAGATTCATTACAAGAAATGTAAATTGGTAAACATAACCCATTTACAGAATACATTCTCTACAATCAGGTTGTTAGCTCTGTAAAGTTTAATCTAAAATAGTCCTCAACTTTGTATAGTGCCTTACTTGTAAGCCATTCCCTAGGGACTTGTTTATATTTTTGTATAGGTAAATTTATTATTTCAATAATTTAGATTGCAAATATAAATGGCTATTGATACATTTAGATAGTCTGAAATATGGAGGGTTGATTTTAAAATTATTCTGGTGTAGTAATTATGTATTTCACTTCTAATTGTAAAATTTTCCAAATTTTCTTTTATGTAAATTAAATTAGAATATATATAGAGTCCTGGAACAGTCATAATATTGAGGGTTTTAAAACATTCGTTGCAACTATCTCTATTGCTTAGTCCTACAATAATTCTTAATGCTTTTTTTGACAATAAAAATATTTTCTGCTTCTGCTGAATTACCCCACAACCTTATACCATATAATACATGTGTATGGAATTTAGTATGCCATAATTAATACATTTTTGTTAACACTTACTTTTAGTCTCCTCAAAAGAAAAAGTACTCTGGAAACTTTCCTAACCACTGCATCTGTGTGTACTCCCCAATTTAATTTATTATCCAACACCATTCCAAGGAATTTGGGATTTTTTTTTCCGATGTGGGAATTTTCAAACTAAAAGCAATATTTTCTGATTTTTCTTAGTTTACTTTCAAGTTACTTGCTTCAAACCAAACCTCTCAATATAATTATTCAGTTAAAGTTGAGCACTTTTGGCATTATTGTCAACACTCAGAAAAGTAGTGTCATCAGCATAAAGAATTGTGTGACCCTTGACGTATAATGGTAAATCATTTATGGCAATCACAAAAACTAAAGGGCCAAGGTTGGAGCCCTGAGGAACTCCAACCTTAATTTTCTTTAGATCAGAAGTTATTTGCTTCTGCAAATAACATTGCAAATGGTAGTTGTAGATCACCCACAACTACCATTTGCGTACAATCTTTTAGATAGGACTCAAGCAACTTAAGTTCTCCCCCCTTGACACCATACAGACCTAGCTTTTTTACTATTATATCGGAATCTAGACTATCAAAAGCTTTACTCAAGTCAATCAACTTGACAGTACCCTCATGAGACAGTCAATCATCGTTGAGGATACCCAAAATATTGACAGTACCCTCAACGGGACAACCCCTTGTTAGTGTAAAATGACAAAGCATTGTTTCAAAAAGTATGCACCCAATACCTATCAAATTTGTAAAAGTTTCGAATTGCTATTTTGATTAATAAAGATAATATTTGGGCGTTTGTAAACATTTATGTTAAAGTTGTACAGGAAGTAAAATAAGTAATAACAATTTATCAGTCTTTTTTTATATAAATACTAACTTATAAAAAATAAAATAGGTAACTAATCCATCAAATTTATTTTAATCTCTTTTAAATTACACAAAAACCAATAATTATCACCTATTAACTTTTGTTTGTTTATAAATTAGCCGAACATTTGATCAAACGTTTGAGACCAGTTTGGCCATGCAAAGGATTAAATTACGATAGTCAAGTTCATTGTGAAACTCGTACTTTGATGGTACAAGACTATAAAAGCACGGATGTGTGCATCATTCATGGCCTGGGCCATTACTAAGGTCTCAAGGGGAGCGATTGTGGCTATTCGCATCCCTGCGTGTTCAGTGAATACCATCTTTCTCAATAACAGTATTGATGTGCTGTCTATTACATATTACATCATTTATTAATCATCTCCACCTATGTTATAACAAATTAAAAATAAAACATGACTTTCGTAGCTGAATTTTTTTTCAAGATTCATTTTACATACTTGTTTTATAAGAAATATGTGCCATTAAAAGATCTTAAGAGATTTTCACCGTCTACTTTATATTTGTATTTTAATAACATACATAAAATAATCAGAATTAACGTATAAATTCTAAGTGTTTTCTATTTTTTAGTATACAAAGTTTTGCACAGAAAACATCAACACGCTATAGCTCAGTTCATCAAGCATAAAATTATAAAAAATTATAGCAAAATCAGATTGACATCATGTAATTATATGCTATTTAAGAAAACAAAAATATTCTTCATGTTCAAAAATTCAAACGGGAATTGTTATGAATTGCATAATTAGCGTAAAACAAATTCAAACAATATAGTCAATAAAAAGTTACATTTATACTAAGGATTAGGTCTTTATTTTAAATAATTAATGTGTACAAATACATATTAATAAAAGAAAACAGTTGTAAAAGCTAAGACAGCTGCCTTAAATGTAATTCTGGCTGCAGTGGACAAATTAGATTACTTAGAGTGACAAGGATACTCTCCTTGTACTTTAGAACTTCTTTCAGTATAATTTAAATTTTTAAATGTATACTTGTAAGAACATTCTACTAACTATACTCCATCAATAGTACATGTTTTGATATTTATAGTATCAAATTCATGTATTTGATTAATAATAAAATCTTAAATAACTTACCTTTGAGACGCTTGACAGATTACAGTATGTTAGGTTATGTGATTTTATAATATTCATAATATATTAAATGGTTTCATAATATATTCTTACAATTATTAACTGTAAACCTCGGGACTAAACCATGGATGATGATATGTATATTCTCTGTACGATATTTTAGTATACTGATTCTTTAGGATCATTGACTAAAGTCATAAATAGTTTACTCTTTTTACAGTATTTGAAAACTCACTAAATAACACTTATTTTGTAAGGCTGACTATTGTAGCAATAAGGCCTAAATTATGAGTTATTAAAAACCGAAATATGAAATGACCACACCTTCTGTGTTAAAAATGTTTCGATTTGAAAACGTAGCGAAAACACAATAGAACAATCCATGGCCATAGTAGCAATAACACATGCCATGCATATCCAGGTAATACCAGTTAATGCTTATGGCTCCGAGGCTTTATGTTCTGACTCACTGAAACGTGTGTGGCATTGAAATTTCTTCCCACCTTGAGCCAAAAAATTTAATTTTTCTAGTGATAATATTGCACTTTAATTTCATTAAATATGTTCATTCTGCAAAGCCATTGAACAAATTTACTTAAACTCGATTACAATTAATTATTTTATTCAGTGTTAAAAGAGCAAATGGTTCTATGGCTAATTGTTGAACTATTTAATTCGTTAAATTTGGAATAAAATCTAACAACTAAAAGACACTGTGTCCAAATTTAAAAGTGCCAACAATTAAACATTTATATTACTGTATTTTAAATAATATTAAAATTTAAAATTTGTATTTAAATTTACTTAGGAGTATTTAATTGGTAATTTAATTACTTTGAAGTATAATTACCAATAAAAATACACATAGGAAAGAGGTATTAAATAGGACTAAAAAGGCAGCTAACTTCTATAATATGGTACAGAATTTACTATGGGATAGTGGAATCCCTAAGATATCCAAAAATACCCTCTACAAAGCCCATTTTGTACCTATCTTGACATATGGGATTGAGATGTCCACTTTAAGTAAAAGGGATATAAGTAAGATTCAGGCCACAGAAATGAAGTTTATTAGAACTATAAACCAAAAAAACAAGGTTAGACATAATAAAAAATCAAACAAGTAGTGGTATTGGAGGTATCTTTGTTGGAACGGATAGGAAGATTCAAGCTAAGGTGGTATGGAAATTTAATGAGGATAGAAGAGACAAGAATGACAAGAAAATGCTTCGAGAAGGAAATGCTTGGGACATGACCAATAGGAAGGCCAAGAAAAAAATGGTTGGATTCAATCAAAGAAGTAGAAGGAAGAGAAGCTAACTGGGAAGAAGTACACGTGAGCCAGTGGTATGCAGACAGGATAGATGGAGAGGGCTTGTTAACCACACCCGGGAAACTGGAGTTGGATACTTAAGTAGTTAAAATAATAGGTTATAGTTCAGTGAACTTTAGAAAATTATTTAAGAGCACGTCAATAATTGTGGTTAAATGGTAGAGAACTAAATACTCCTAACTTTTCTGCACAGATAACAGCTGTTTTTCAAAGCACATCATGAAAATTGACTGTTTATTGGTATCATTAACTAACTGTAAAGACTTGTGCTAAACGTGAACACACCCTTTGTGGATTGACAGTTCGTAACTTTATATTCCTAGTTTTCTTGTACATGATAATCATATATAAGTTTATTTTTAACATATTCCCAGCATGGGTTTACTTAAAAATAAAATCAGGTGCACACTTGAAACAAGTAAGATTATTTCATTTCTTCCAAAATGTTCTTCCATCAAACCAAAACGCATTTCAGATTATTAAAGTATACCGGTACATATTTTCCCTGCTTTTGACTTTTAAAATTTACTTGAAACATCACCAGAAAACTATACATAACTGTTGCAAATATAATAAAAATACAGAATGTTTATTTTCAAGATGAACTGATTTGATATAGTTTTTTGTAAGATAAATACATTTCTAGATAGGATTTGTAAATCAGTTAAATTGAAAATAAATATAAAATCCATTCTAAACTATGGTTATTTCTTTCTTTAATTAGTTCTTTACAAATATAGCTTACACTTTAACATGCTATACTTGTTATATTAGTAATGTTGTTTGTTTATTAATTAATATATTTATCCTTAAGATACTAATAACAAAAATATAAATGATAATTGATTATGACTCAGAGTGAAAAAGTGATTATTCTATTTTTAAAAACTATGGTTGGCTAATTCTTCTAAAACATAACTAATATTAGTAAACATAATTAAAATTAGTATTAATAACACAAAATGAAAACAAGCATTCTCATTTTTACTCTGAATTATTTTCTGTATGACAGCTGATATGAAAATGGTACGATAACCTAATACTTTCTAAAAGAAAAAACAGGTTACGTACCTTATCGTCCTCAATTCCTTTATAGTAATAAAGTTTACTATAGTTTCAACTATCAAGTAGTCATTTTCAAAACATCAAGAACGTTAAATCTTCATCTAAATTTATGTCGTCAAAGAATAAATATTAACATAAAACACATTTAGCAACATTTAAACATGATTGTACTGTATATAGAAAACATTGTTTACCGGCCGGTACTCGTCACTGAACATTGTAAACATGTTCAGTGACGAGAACATTCAGGGCCGGTAAAAATGTTTTCTATGTACAGTACAATCGTGTTTAAATGTTGCTAAACGTGTTTTTTTATGTTAATATTTATTCTTTGATGACATCAATTTAGATGAAGATTTAACGTTCGTGATGTTTTGAAAATGACTACTTGATAGTTGAAACTATAGTAAACTTTATTACTATACAGGAATTAAGGACGATAAGGTACGTAACCTGTTATTTCAAGTGCCAATTCCAGAAGGCTAATCATGAATAAAAGAAAAAGCCTAAACTGTTTTTCAGCTCTGTAACAATAAAATTATAACAGCAGTCAATATAAATTTAGTACTAACAAAATTTACTTGGAAATATTTGCAGAAATGAGTTATGAAACCAACTGCATTTCGGTCACCACCATTGGCTGTCTAATTGTCCTTCCCCTCCCCTCCCTCATATCATGTGGTTGCAATAAGAACTTTTGAGAGCTCCATTGTCAAGAGCCCAACTTAAACTGACCTCATATCTCCTCTCAATACCATTCTGTCATTAAAAAAAAAAACACTTTATTTTATTTTTAATATTACAACTTATTTTTGTATTAATTTTATTCCATTTTTACCACACACAAATTTTATGAGAACACTCAAATAATATTATGTTTAGATTGGGCCACTTTCAATTTTTTTAGCCCTAACTCCTGAATGTTGAATACATCATGAATTGCACAAAGAAGGAAAAGACGCACATCAATATTTCTCCAGAGCTGTATTTAGTGAATGTTTTTTTTCTACAGTCAAATAGTTTAGTACAAATAGTACATTCATCTATATTACTTCCAGACCTGTGGCTAGAGAAAGATTTTCCTATGAAAAGTGTTTAGAATGGTCTATCAAGTCATCTATATTTCTTCCAGAGCTACTGTAGAGAATATTTTTTTGTCTACCATCACGTGTTTAGTGTAAAATTGTCTATCAAATAACCTGTATTCCTTTCAGAACTAAGTCTTTAGAGTGGGTTGTACACAAGGAAGTAGGTAGGTGGTATTGACTCACCCACCCACCCAAACACACTCAATGGTATTCCTTCAAGACCTTATTGAAGGAATACCATTGACCAGGTGGGTTTTCTATAGGGAAACGTTCAGAAAGTTCTATCGTGCTATATATAATACTTCCATAATTGTGTTTATATAAAGTATGTACAATTTCTATCTAGTCTATTAAGTACTATTCTATTTCAATAGGCGAAAGTGTGAAGTGGGCTATAAAATTGGATATCCAAAAACAAAATAAATAAAAGTACATCATCAAAACATTGTCCATGAAAATAACTAGAAAGTTTGGAAGAATCATGGATGAAATCCTAAAGTGAATTCCAAATAGCCTAAATCCTTTTCATGCAGTACGGGATAAAGAAAAGGTTTCATCTGAGTATTCTTGTCTTCTTTCAGTGAAATGCAACAATGTGAGCTTTATGGACAGACAGAAACTAATTAAAATTGTTTTCTGATTTTCTAATGTAGAAAATTAAATATACATTAAATTCACTCCAGTTTAAGCACTTTAGAGACAACACTCTCAGTTTATTTGTATAAACTACTTATAGATCAAAACAATATCCAAGACTAGGGCCTATAAAGTTTACAATCATTAATATTTTTAATTTACATAAAATTAATTTTAATATTTTTATAAACATTTAAAAGTTTAAAATTTCATTCAAAAATATATTTATTTTATATTTTTTGTGTACAGTAAAAGTATTTCAAGAATGAAGTTCAGCATACAACACAAAACCATTCAAGAGCAATATGTAACGGTTCCTGCTCTGATGTAATTGTTTGGCTCATGCAAGGAAACAAACACAGAACACAATGATCGTAGTAGGCCTTCAACTATACATGTAATGACACTACAACTCTACTCAGTAAAGGCATTTAAGGCAGGTCTTTGACTACAATCATAATCATGAGAACAAACACTACTAACTAGAAACACCACTTACTAATACAGATAACACAGAATTGTGAATATTCCAATATAACATAATATTAACACTTATGTTGCAACTCAATATGCAAATTTCATATTTTATTCGTAGAGTTACAATTTTTAACGAAGATTGAATAACTATAATCCTTAGACAAGCTAAAAAAGTTCATTCAACTAATTGCATTTATTTTTATGTTGCTAGTTATTTTCATACAAATTGTTATTTTTATGTTTAAAACAAAACATTTTATGTTTAATTGTGAAAATGTTACCTATAAGTAGATTTAAATATGTTGTTTCCTATTTTCTTAAGAAACAAGCCTTTTACAACTGTGAAGAATTTTTAACCTATGATATGACTCTTTGGACAGTTTAATAAAATTCCAATGTTTTAGTTAGTATACATACATGTGACGAACCCTATTGTATATATATTGTACTTAATGGATAGTAAAGTTCTGATTCTGAAACAACCTTTAAATGGTCAATAGCATCCCATTTAGTCACATAAAATAGCAAGCAGCCTGTAATTCTTTGATCTTGATCTTTTTAAATAAAAATAATAATAAATTTATTTGTTGTTCTCACAGGTACAGTTATACAAAGAAAATACACTTTCGTCTCGGACACCAAATTATTTAAGAACAAAAACATTTACAAAAGAAAAAAGGAGTTAGTGTGACCGGCAGTATATACCAGAATACAACAGATTGCAGCCTATCATATCATAAAGCCACACACCAGTTTATCTTACTCAAGGTCATCCACAATATCTCTCATAACTACATACAAGTAAAAATATTTATTCTAAGCATTCTTCACCACATTTAACATATGGTATAAAAAAGTGACTGTTGCAAAAAACTATCTGTTTTAAGAACCCCCAGATGATTAAACTGGTTCACTCTACATACACACAATCATTTATTTTATAAGGAAATAAAATATAAGGGTTGCTTCACTCTACATATACACAATCATTTATTTTATAAGGAAATAAAATATAAAGGTTGCTTCACTCTACATACACACAATCATTTATTTTATAAGGAAATAAAATATAAGGGTTGCTTTCTAAGTAATAACTAACACAACATTTATAAATATTTTTGAAGCTAAAAGATTGTCTTGACACCTTTGTGTAATAGCATCTAAATCCTGTTTAATGTCATTATTTCATCCTGCTGAAATGTTTAGGTCATCAACATACATTATCTAATTTTTTGGACTAAATCATTTATAAATAAAATGAAAAACAAAGGTCCAAAATTGCTGTCCTGAGGGATTCATGTTTTTAATAAACTATCCAGCCAGTAAAAATCATTTCCTCCTTGTTGTAAAAGGTAAAGATTTATTTCATCAAAATTCCTGTGTGCTATAGCATCCACAAATCTACACCCATGAATATTACCTTTTGTCGCTTTACTTATATCTTCGACATTCATCTCTTGTAGTGCAATCATATCGATATTGTTTTTCAAGACAGAAGTAATTATCTTTTTTGTTTTTTCCTTGAAAAGGGCCTTATGTTTTTATTATGGTAGCAGCGTAGCTGGGAGATACAGTTTATGACATACAAGCATTTTGTTTGTTTATGGTGCCTCTCTATCGAAGTGACTTAATAGGTTGTAACCTCTAAATTTTTACTTTCATAATTAGAACAGTAAAGTACTAAATGAAATAATGTGCTTGTTATCAAGGTAGCATTTTCATTCTAAGTCTGTTAGGTTATGAAATGACCAAATAGCACAACTACTGATTAACTTTTTTTAACTCACAATATAACCACAATTTTTTTATTAGTTCTAAAAACTTGTACCTTTTTATGGTTTGTATTAATAATATCATGCAAGAGTCAGTCAGAAAATAATTGATAAAGGCTGAAAAAAGACTGACATTTAGTGTTTACTACCAAAATATTTATTTTAAGTAGGCCTATATATATATGCTTGTCAGAATATTGCATCGAAAAAGTCCCCATAATATATCTTTATAAATACAACAGATTCCAGCCTTGATAGTAGAACTTCGTTAACCTGAACGTTTGGATAAACTAAACAACCTGGCAAGTAACTTCCCCCTAAGTATTTTCCTTCCAGCAAAGTTACATAATTACCACTGTACATGTAAGGGTGGATTGGAGGGGCACTATCTTTATTGCTTGTATTTATCAAAGAACAAATTCTTTGTTAATCTGAAAGAAATGATTTTAATAAAAAGGAAAGTATGCACAACCAAACTGTCTACAACAACAAAAATGTACATAAACAATATGAGCTTAAATAGAAATAAAATAAAGACTAGTTAGGCTAGTTAGAATTTTATATTATTTCATTTTTAAATGACTTTAAATTGTAAAGATAATTTTAATCAGGTCCGTATTCAGGGTGTAGTTTTGTTATATTGATTGCAAGGAGAGTAATGATGGACAGATGACCACGCCCAACTTACTCGGGTATCTCAGTCCTTACTCTTAAATCTTATTACCTGTTGAACTTTAGCACGCTAATGTTTTTGACAAATTGTGTTAATACTTGAACTTTTGATTCGTGGAATAAATAACTCTTTCTTTTTTTCAGACTAAACAAATTGTATTGTCTCTTAGAGTAAAACTGTATGCCGTAGCAATTTCAAAATACTACTTCATTTTAACAGGGATGTCATTGTAATTTTTGATTGGATATTGATCTGATGGACTGATATGATAGTTATAATACAATATCTAGGAATTATTGATACAGATTTAAGGTAATTTTGCATTAAACAGGATTTTTTTTTAAATTTCCAAATTATTAATTATTGTTTAAAATATCTGGTCCTATTAAGTTTCAAAAACTTCAACAGGGGACATTTTAATACAATGTATACAATTCACACAAATATTTAATTTATAATACTTTTACATTTGGCACATGACGGGCAATATTTTAACTAAATCTAAATATGCCACTGTTTTTAACAATAATATTTTTAACTTCACATTAAAAGCTTACTTATAAGCCACATTGTAGTGGCCAGCAGTAACAGAAATATTATTGCAATGTTTAGTTTGGAAGAACATCAAAATCAAGATTTTATATCACTCTTAAATAAGCCATTCCCAACAAATGCTAGTTCATTAATATATTTTATTTTATAGTAGGTACCGAGTGACCGACCTTCGTTCAGTTGAATTTTGCACACTGAAGAGGCAGCATCCACATCTCCTAGAGGATTCTGAGGACCGTTTGTTGTTGCTCTACCGTGTAGGTTATTAATAAATTTCGTTTCGGAGGTCTTCCGCATTTACCTTTAGCCTTTTTGTGGAACTCTGCCTTCAGTCTCGTGGAGAAATGTTCGGCCTGAGATTTCACCAAAGCACTCTGCTACAGTCCCATTTGTGGATTTCAGCATGTTGCCTCATGAGGAAGATGGGCCTATGGCCTTGCCAGGGTTCTTAAGCAGTATGATCATGAATTTTGGTTTTTTGGGCAGTGGAGTCCATAAACAGAGTCTTTTCTAAAATCTGATGGTATATTAGTAATTAAGAGAAGAATACCAGTAATTTTATACCATTTGGGTGTATTAGTTCAACATTACCCAATTTTCGGTTTTTGAGCATTTTATTTAGGAGGGAGGTAATGGTATAAATACCTATAGTTTGATATCCCACTTTCTGCTAGAAGTCGATAATGGTTCCATATTGTTTTTTTCTGCCAGAAGTCAATAACACTGCTTAGTTTGGGTAAACAACACAGATTTTATAAGGGTTAACCTTATTCTGCAAAATAAATAACATTCTACTGCTAAGTAACTGTAGCAACACACACCAAAACCACGGTACCTAGAAAAGAAGGCGGTAGGTATCATGCACATCTCCCATGACGTCACATGTGCTAAATGGCAAAAATACTGTTCTAATTCCCGAAGTTACAATTCCAGCTAATAAGTTTTAACTTGCTTACTATTTAGATGAATGCTTCTATGCAATTGGTAGATTAGTTTAAGCATCATAAAAATAACTACAAAACAAAAATAAATATTTGGCCTATTGATTTTAAGATACCTAATTAAGGTCCTATATTAATATCCTAATTAAGGTTTCTACTAATGTTAAGGTAATCTCAATTTTGATTATAGAGGTGACAAAGAGACATAACTTACTTTTAAAAATATGATTAACAATCCGAAAGGATGTGCATGCAAGTAAGTATAAAAAGTGGTCTGGATGGTCAAGAAGTTTTAGTGTTTGCTCATGGATTCAACAACAGGATCCAAATCTATCTAGAAAACTATGACTTGCATGTTAAACGTCTGTTTTTAAGCTATGAAAACCATCTTTAATGACTTTTCTTTCGATTTACATGCATTGTCTTGCAATGAATTAGTAGTAAAAGAATTGAGGACATCAATAAATTCAAATTTTTATCTGCATTTTTGGAATTACCAGAGACACAACTGTTGTCTCTGGAATAGAAAACAACTGTTGGATGTGACATTTTTCAGTTTTTGAAGGCCTTTAAAATAACATAACAAAAACCTACATCTTACTATGTGGTTTTTTTTAATTAATTAGACATTTTTATATTTTCTATAGGGTATTTAAAAACAATTTTCTGGACGCTGCAATTTAAAAACAGATTTGCAATAAAAAAGCAAAATTAAAAAAATTATGTTTATCCTATGCATGGTATCATTTGACATGAAATCTTGTCATGAATTCCTAGACCTAGGCCTTCTTACAAACATTTACTCATGAATCTCGTATAAAACATGTTTTTAACAGGACAAAATTGGGCTTATATATATATACCATACCCTGATGGTCTAACTTATTACGATATTAACCACTTTTTAAAAAAAATTTATTTTCTTTTAGGATAGTAGAAAATCCAAAACTAACCGAATGTAACTTTAATTTTAATGTTTTCAGAGGAAAAGGAATATTAAAACCCAAAGAAATACATTACTATAAGCTAACAATACCTATCTAAACAGCCACTGTAGCCAAAGTCGAGGCTTGCTATGAAGCCCATTCAGGTTTGATTTCCGGTGTGGCCATTAAGTTTTTACTTTTGTGTTGCTCCTGTGGTTCAGAAGTTCTGTTAGGCTGGTGGTCCAACAAGCCTAAATAAAAAAAATGGGCCTGCCCATGCAGGTGAGGGGAACTGTGTCTTAACTGGAATCTCTCCCCACTAATTTGATTTTGATTTAATCCGCGGAAAACTTATTTTTTGCCGAAAAATCGAAAAACTAGTTTTTTATCTTATAGTGAAAAAAAGAACTTTTTTTAAAAATTGTTATTTTTTGACAACTTATTTTTTCATCTTGTGTTTTTTATGATGAACACAAATATATAACGGGTTTTGTAGTAAAATTACTTTTTCAACCCGAAAAATGCATTTTTACTGACAGAACCAAACATAACCGAACTTATCCTAATTGTCTATTTTCTCAACAAAGATTCATAATTTACGTTCAATTCAAGCGTTTGGCCTCCGTGACAGCCTGCTGGCCGTCACTCCAGTAAGAATAAAGGTGAATTCGGTTTTTGTGATTAATAGTTTGTGTATACAATGATCGCGTATTGGCCGCTAATCGCAATTCGCCGCGATAGTAGTTTTGCCATTATATCTCGAGAAATAGTTGTAATATACCAACATAGTTTTTAAATTAGTATTCAGCGCAAAAAACACAAAAATAAAAAAGATGATTAAAATACCATTTAAATTAACGGAAATATGACAAAAATGCTGAAAGTTGTGACTTAGGTTTTTTTTTAATTTTTTCGGTAAAATAAGTTATTTCCACGGAATAAAAAGCATATTTTATGAAAATAGAGCCAATTCTAGACCGTTTCACGCAAAATGTTCCAAATTTGTTTGGTGGCAAGAAACTACATAAATTTTAAATGTTTATGTAACTAACTGAAAAAAGGTTCTTTCTCTTGAAATAGTAGTTATAGACAAAAAGATGACTATCATCATTCATATAGCTGCTATAAGCGATTAGCCGCATAAGTAGTTGTGCTATTATATGTAAGAATTCTATATCTTGAAAAATAACAGTTGTAGACTCAAATAGTTTTCAACTTCATGTTCAACATAAAAAAACCTCATCAACTTATAAAGTCAGAAAAATTACAAAAAGAACAAAGCTAAATAATGGAGAGAGTCTATTAAGATAAATAACATTAGTGACCTGATTTGGTGATTTTTTCCACTCATGAT
Source organism: Stictocephala bisonia (assembly GCA_035578905.1). NCBI lineage: Eukaryota > Metazoa > Arthropoda > Insecta > Hemiptera > Membracidae > Stictocephala > Stictocephala bisonia. The sequence continues at coordinate 189,368 of JAQJVL010000467.1, read as the reverse complement.
ACAAAATTTAAGATTTGCATAGCATCACATTAAGCTTATAAAGTGCATAAATAAGCAAACTAAGGAAAAGTAAAAAAAACATGAAGAATAGGCCTAATTCATGTAAATTAATAAGAAAACTTATCCTACAACACTACTGGGCTATCCAAGGTAGGATTGTTGTTTACTATTTTGAAGGGTTAATTAGGACTAAAACAAAAATTAAAACTGAAACTTAAGGCTATAACGTATAGTCCTAATTTACGAAAAATATGTATACAGACTGTTTGAAAATTAACAATAAATAAAAATACCTGGAAATCACACTCCACTATCTCAGTATCTTCCAGTAACCGAACAGTGCACTTGTAAGATACGTTCATATCACTTTTACTCCCAAATTTCAACATTTTATCCTACCGTTTAAAACATAAAAAACACAGTTAAATAGTCCATTGAGAATTTTCATAGCTTTAATTCAGAGAAAAATTTAATTACACATTTTTAAAATAATATCCGGAAGGAACACTCAATCTAAAAACAAACAACTGCATACATATGTCTATCCATCGTCTGTATCACTTTCGCTAAGTCAGTTTCTAGCTTCCTTAGCTCACTTGTTCAATGGCCCATCTGAATGATCCTAAACTTCTGGTTTTTGTGGTATCAGAAACGGTAAGGTCTTTGGCCAGTAAAGAGTAATTGACTATAGTTAGTGTCAGTACAAGTACAAAAACAAAATTGTGGTCTGTGGAATAAGCCAATGGAATTGCCTCATCCTCAGGGTTGCCAACACTCTGAACTCCATTGTCACTATACAAAGTAAACAAATCACTAAAAAACCATTGATATTCTACCTCACTTCTCAACAAGTTGAAAATGTGCTGAAATAAAGGCTAAAGAGGTAGTTTTGGAATATTTAGTAAAAATATAAACAAAAAAATGAAAATATTATTTTAACAGAAAGACGTAACATTATATCATGTTATTGTCAATTAAATGAAAATAATAAGCCTAGCCCAATAATAGTTGGCAGATAAGAAGTGCTTATTTTATCGTTTCAAAATAGCCAAATACAGTAGGGAATTCGGGAGAATAGCTGACAGCATCCTTAAACAAAGGCAACTGGGTTCCTGTCCGAAAACCGCCTGAAAAATAAGTGAAAATTAACTTTAAAATCGACAAAATTGAGCAATGTGTATAATTTGACGATAAAAAATATTTAGATCAATGGTGCAGGCATACCTGGTGTTAAGTCTGCAAATTAGTTATATTTGTTTGCAAACTAGTAAACAAAAATAATTGACGTTCTCAGGAAGTCACTAGTTCTAGTGACAAAGTCGCTAAATAGGCAAAACTGCCCGGTCCACTGACCACGATTATTGATACTTTTGCGAAATCGTAGCAATAACTGAAATTGAAAGTTGTGACAGCTCTAGTTCCGAACTCCGAGACTTATTTGCAAAGCCCCATGTAACTGCTAACCAAGCAGAGGCCTGACATATAAAGGTTTTGTTTATTGTACTTGTGTTGCGTTCTAACGCAATCAAATCAGTAACACTATACTCAGTCCACTGCACCCCCTCTCCTTCCCATATACGCCAAAGTCTAATTGTTTGCATGTCTTGAATACGAGTAAGTTTGTAATTTCAATTAGGAATTAGTACTAATGGACAATATCGATGTTGTAACAGGTCCACCAAATTGAAAAATAAATTAATTAAATTAAATAAATAATAAATTATTTCAATGAAGAAATAGATACATTTAATTAAAATAATCACCGAACATTCAAATAATATTCGGAAATCATTGTAAATTAATAACCAGCAAGTATAGAGAAGTGGGCAGGCATATTTGTCTCATTGCAGTCCTCAGAGACGTAAACAACATTCCGTTCATTGTTATCAAGACAGACCTGTGCAGTCGCGTCGTCATAGGACGAGTCTATCTGGCGATCCAGAGGGGTGTCATGGGGACCAGGCAATGGACGAGTTCAAAGTAGATGAGAGACGCTATTGGTTGACAGTAGGTACTCTCGAACCGGGTGCCCTCGAGGGCAACGGACTGAAGCCACGCCAGCATCATGGAGCAAGCCACAAAGCTATAGTGATGCACCCGGCAGACAGTATTTGCTACCTTGGGTGGCCGCTTGATTCTAAAATCGATTAATGTAGGGAAAGTAATTAGTCAAAAAGTGAATTAAAATTATTTAGTAAAAGTTTGCCATATCGGTTTAGACAGGTGTGTGATTACCAGATTTGAACGGGACTTGTAGTTCAAATGCACTCAAGACCACGTGGAGTTTCAACAAGACAAAGAAGAGACATAAAGATAAGTTTTAGTTATAAAATAATTTAATCTTGTTTTTTAGAAATCAGTTTTAAATAGATAACTTTCAATTTTGTAAGATTTAACTTCATATATTTAAATTAAAAAATCAAAGAATGTATTAAATTAAATTAGCTTTTTCAAACAAGAGTCTTTATTCATTGTAATTTACAGCCTCACCGATTTACCCATAAATATAACCCTGAGATAAGAGAATTAAATTTAATTTGCATAATTTTTTATCAAATTAACAAGAAACTTAAATTAATGAACTCATAAAGAGAGAGAGGTTACAATGTGTATCTGCGATGTAAATATCGATCTGTAGCTTTCAATGTTTGTACTGCGATGTGTTTGTAATATATTAACATATTCCACACAAAACGTGAATGATTTAAACAGTACAAAACGGATAGATAATATTCCAAATAGTTTCCATAAAAAGAACAAAAAATAAGATTTGATCATACAATTTACTTCATTAAAGTTTTCTTCCATTCATGATGTATAAATGCAAGTAACAATAATATCTGAATATTATTATAATTATATAACAGTAGTCTCCACTGTCTGAGGATTCTAATTATAAAGTTTCTTGCTCATGATAAGATATCTAGTACGTTTATTTTCTAGTTTTACAAAAGGATTCCCCAAGGTGTTTTTAAAACTTAAATGAAATACTACAACTTCTCTATCTTAGGAATTCTATATTTTGGTACGAGTAAATTAATAATTTGAAAATAAAAAGGTTTGTAGCAGTAAATACATTGAGTTTGATAAAAACTCCACATTTAGGATTTAGATACAAAGATAGATTGAAAAAGGACAAAGTAAGCTAGAAGTGTGGAAGTGTGTATTTTGGTGATTCTTCTAATAAATTGCCACACCAAAAAAATTAAGATAAGGATTACACATTTGCTAGGGGACACCCCTGCACGCTTTGCATGCCAACCCCACCACTCAGTGTGCTCGATGCACAGCGGCATGTGTGCCTTTAGACTATAATTAATAGTAGATTAGCTGTATGCTATTATACTCCAGCCATTTTAACTTTACCTCTGAGGGGAGCACAACATGGCAACATTGTATGTTTTGAGCGCTTGCTCCTTCCTGTCCCACGGATAATTGGTCTAGATAAATCACAACTTGATAGTTTTTATAAACTAAAATTGTCCGATTGACTTAGTTTGTTGATATTTGCAAACAGTAAAAAAGTACTTCTCAGTTAAACTCTAAAGAGATTTTAATTCCCATTAAAAAATAAATTTGTACCTTCCCATTCCCAACTGTGAGTCACCGGATGTAACATTTAGAGGAGGTCTTTGGTGGTCTGGATGCAAGGTTGCCTATGTCAATTTTCCAGTTTAGCCCACAAACCTCAGAGGTAAAGTTGGACTATAGTATAAATACCCTTTGTGTTTGTTTAACAGCTGAAGATTTATCTCTTAATGCATCAATAGGATAGTGACAAACATACAAAATAAACATGTTTATTTATTTACAAAACAGCTGTTATTAATTTTTTTAATCAACCCAATGTTATCCTCATGGAGAAAAGGAAATTTAGAGGGGCTGTTTGTACCTCTTAGGAATGGAATTTCGAAAAATCCTTTCTTAGTGGGTGTCTTCATACTAAAGCTAACTTCCTTTAAAATTTTGTGCAAATCTGTTCGGTGCTTTTTGACGATTTCGTGATGAGTAAGTCAGTCAGTGGTATTTGGCATTTATATATATATATATATATATATATATATATATATATATATATATATATATATATATACAGATACAATAGATTAAAAATACACTAATAGTATAATGTCAAACATACAAAATAAACATGTTTATTTACAAAACAGATGTTATTAATTTACTAAAATTAACCCAATGTTATCTGCAAGGAACAATCTTTTGGAGTGGTTTCTACCCCTTAGGAGTACTTTATCAAGATAAAAATTCTTTAGTTGTCCTATTTAGACTTAAAGAAACAGTGTTAAAAATTTCAGTTCTTTACCTACATGGGAAGTTGGCGGATTAGTGATGACTGATGAGTGAGTCAGTCAGCTAGGCTTTGCCTTTTTTTGTATATCTATATATATAAAAGGCAAAGCCCTCACTGACTGACTCACTCACTCATCACTAATTCTCCAACTTCCCATGTAGGTAGAGAGCTGAAATTTTGTACACTGTGTCTGTAGGTCTTAAATAGGACAACTAAAGTATTTTCATCTTGATAAAGTACTCCTAAGGGGTAGAAACCACCCCTAAAAGATTGCTCCATAAGGATAACATTGGGTTAATTTTAATAAATTAATAACAGCTGTTTTGGAAATAAATAAACATATTTATTTTGTATGTTTGACATTGTACTATTGATTCCACAGAACAAAGCTGCTCTTAGATGAATTTTTATATTATACTAGCTAAACCCGGCGGACGTTGTCTCGCCTTTCATTTTTCATTGACATACCAAAATGAAGCAATAAAAAGAATTATAGAAAAAAACTATTATGAGTTGCCAAGAGGGTAAACAATACTTTTGGTCTTCTTATTTGGTGTATAAATGTAAAGGTTTTTTGTAGTGTGTGCTACACTCTCAAGGTGAAATGTAGAGCTGTCCATGTGAAAAACATGGATTACTTAAATTTATTGCGGCAACGCGCAATGACTGTCCTTGAGATGTATTAATAGTTATTGCGAAAGCAAGTCGCACAGGAAATTGGAGCCGTTTAAAATTGAATGGCAAATCAGTTGAAAACATCGGAATCCTTGGTATCAGCACATCTTCTCCTTTGCATTTTCCGTTTGTTTGAGAACTGTTGTTGTGAGAACTTCAATCTGCTTATGGCATATGAAACTACATTAAACCACACAGTCATATGTTTTTTGTAAACAATTCAGATTCTCCATTTGAATAACATGGGATCTTTAGGAGCCCTTGGGGTGGGACCCTGTGGACGGATCTGCATCAAACTTCACAGAAACTATCTCGGGAGTATACAGGACAACATCCTAAAGTTTCATGGCGATCGGTTGGATGGTTTGGTAGCGCATAAACTTCAAACATATATATATATATATACAAACATCCTCTTTTATAAATATAGACTATGAGTTTAATCATCAGCTGTTAAACAAACACAAATAAAATGAACATGATTGAAACATGCTAAGTAATTCTTCCATTGGGTATTTATAATAAAATATGTAGCAAAGCAGTAATGTGAGTGAGATACTATAAATAAATTTAATATTGTGATTTTACGTTATAAAGTTAATCTACTATTTTTTGTAATCAAAAGTCACATGCCGAGGTGTATCGAGCGAGTAGCGGGGTTGGCACACAAAGTGTGCAGGGGTGTCCCCTAGTACAGTATAGACTAATGGAAAGTTATTGGAGATTTCCAATGCTTCAAGTGTTTTAAGGAACAAACACAATGTTTCAACAGGTATAAAAACTCCTGTCATCTTTAAGTGTTTCTTACTAACTTATTTACAATTACAACATTATAGTACAACATCAAAGACATAGAACAACCTCATTTGAGCAGCTGCCATCACATGTAGGTGTCAAATTAATCAACAGTCTCCCTGAATGCAAAAACCATTTGAAAAATCAAAATTAATTAAAAAGCTCGATTTTTTAATGGTATAATCTGCAATAAAGCTAGATAGTGGTCAGTTGTAGAAGTTTCTAAAACAACAGAGCTGGCATAAGTATGTTTAGAAAATTTTACAAAAAGATGTCAAGGCACATATTACTCGCTGGACAAGTCACTTTGGCAGGATGACCCCCTCAAGGATCTCCAGGCAGGGAGGCATTTTATATTAAATGACAAAATATTGTTCTAAAAAGTAGTTGCCCGATATCCAACTAGAGTTTGAAAGTTTCAAATGAACATTGAAAAAATGTTGGAGCGTTTCCAGACATTATACACACGCATATATAAAAATATATATTGTTTTTATTAGAAAAATAAAATAAAAGGTTCCAAATAATTAAAACGTTCCCCCATATTAAGCACTAAAAAATAAAAACTTTAAATTACCTGTTTGATTCCCAAATATGTTTTTTTCCAAAGCTCAAAAACTAGTCAAGTTAGAGACATGCAGTTTTTACAAAATATTTTAAATTATAATTTACATCTTTCAAGAAAATTTAATCAAAATTGTTAGAGCTGTTTTTGAGAAAATTCCATTTTTATATGTTTTTGTCAAAAAAAAAACTAAAATTTCAAAACAGTAAAAAAATTATCTGGAGATATTAGCTAAATACCAAATTTTATAAAAATTGATCCATCCGTTTGGTCTCCAGCATACTACAGGTACACACAGACAGACATCAACATTTTTTTTTTTCGTAAAAACCACTTTTTTGGGTTCTGGGGACCTATAATGGAGTTTTAGACCAACTTGTAAAAAAGCATTTGTTGGGTGATCACAATACTTTCTCTATGCTAACACATATGGGAGAAAGTACAAATTTTATAAATTTAAATACCTTGGACCTTGGAGAATGGACCCAAGGCAACAGATTGGATAGCACAACAAATATTCCATTGTGTGTGCTTTAGGCCTACGAAGAAAGGGTAAAGAAATTAGAATTTATGTACAAATTAACACAAAACTACTACACTAAGATATTAATATCCAACCAAGCAATATAATTAAGATATTAGTACACAAGCAACATATGGATCAGAGTGCCTAACACTGAGGAAGAGAGGCAAACAAAGAGAAGTAGAAAAAAGGGAAAGAAAATTATATGTATCGTATGGTATATTGTCAGCTAACATTTGTTAATTTAAAAAAGCTGTCATGTTGAATTAATTTAAATCAAGATCCAAAAGTCGTGTTGGGTATTATTAATAAAAATAAAAACATAAAGTGACCTCCTGTCACATAGCTAAGTCCAATACATTTAGCTATTTAAAACCTGCCTAAATGATTCTGTTTATGCTGGCTAATCCCTCCGTAAAAAAGCGCAGGGGATACTCTGTAATTATTTGACGATTTTTTGGGATAGACTTCCCGCAATCACATGTCTGACCTAGTGTCAATCCTCATTTATACTTCCAGAAGTTACATCAGCCTACGTCAGTTTGAAACCGATTCAATATTGTCCATTTCCTACAGGAGGTTCATTCCACCTACAGTTATTGATGGAACGTTACAAAGGAAATTATTTCGCCCATCAAAACTGTTCCACGTTACTGCCCCGCTAATATTAGGGAAGAAATTTTAACTGCTCAACTGGAAAGCAGTACATAGAAGTGGATTTTGAGATTTTAAGCTACATTCTGACGTGGGAGACCCTGTGTAATGGGGAGGTGGATTCGGGGGTCTTATTGAACTCTTTGGGTAGTGCCTCCTGACGTTTTACCTCTGGAGGAGCTATATATTACAGCACTGGGAGCCAAGGAAGTGGAGTTGCCATGAGAGTGCCACTAATAGATCTCATGATCATGTTATGCTGGAGATGAATCACTTTAGTGTGTTGAACTATTTAGCCAAAAGGGAGAACTGAATTCAGCAGCTGAATAGATCAGTGACAAGCAGTTTTATTTTATTTTACTATCTTCGCCAGTGGCATTTTAAATTTGATATTCAAACGTTGTTGAGGGACAACGGTACAAACCCCTATGACAAATTTAAGTGGACCTCCCGGTATTTGAGCCCGTGACATTCTGCATATGAGGCAGATGTGCTAACCACTAGGCTAGCAAGAGGCCTAGAAAGTGTACACAGGACATATGCGTTAGCTCCTCAAGTTGTTCCAGCAATATGATGTAGGCTAATACATTTGCCCTGGTTTTGATTTTAGCTGTTGTCTTTTGATGATGGCTTTTAAACATCAGCAATCAATCTAAGTGCGATAAATGGAGCAATCATATAAATTATACTGTCTCAAAAATAAATTCAGGTCTGTAAGCATTGAGAATAATGTTGTTCTTATACAGTGAATCAAAACTAAAGTTGATATATCATGCCCACATCCAGTCACTTATAGTCTATGGCATAGGTGTATATGGTGGCACTTCTTTTCAAAATCTAAACAAAATATTAATACTGCAGAAAAAGGCCATTAGAATAATTTTAAAGTTAGGAACTACTGAATCAGTAAAAGTTAATTTCCAAAGGTTGTGCATATTAACAGTGTTCGGATTATATGTCCTGAGTTGTATTTTGTATGTTAGAGACCATTTTACTGAAATAACAATTCACAATGACATACATATCCACAACACAAGAGGTAAGATAGCGATTATTCTACCAAGCCATAGATTAGAAATATACAAAAAGAAAACCTCTGTAATGTGGGCTAAGTTTATTAATGCTCTGCCTTATGAATTAAAAAGTAAACTTGATTCTGTTAATTTCAAAACACTACTTAAGTCCTATCTTATCTCAAAGTCTTTACATTCTTTGGACGAGTATTTTAGTTATTAATTACTTATTTATTTAGTTTCGTAAATTATTATATTTAGTTAAATGAATTTAACTTGAAACTATTTAATGTACAAGTCTGTACTGTAATAAATAAAGATTTTTTACTTTGAATTTGATCTAACGTTACTTCCAGGTACTGTGGATGATCATTATGATGGAGTTATACACCATTTATAAGATGTTTGATTTTCGGTAAGTCAGTCTGTTACTTAGGTGAAAGCAGGCTACTTCATTTTTTATGGGTTAGGTTAGAACCTTCCAGGTTCTAAAATATTCTTCAAGGACTGCAAGTTCACTTATGAGTGTTTCTTCAGTAGCTGTGAAATCCTTGTGTTGGTAAGCTAAAGCAATATCATCTGCATATATAAATGTTCCTTAAATAAAAGAGCTTCCTTCACAATATATTCGAGATAAACTTTTATTAGCCTGGCACTAAGCATTGACTCAAAAGTCACAAAAGAAAGGGATAGGAAAGGAGACTGTACAACTTCAACAACAAACCTTTGCTGCATACTGTGTCATAAGCCGTTGTAAGATCAACAAAGCTGCAGATGTTTTCAACTTCTTTACAAACTAAGAAAAGTTCTAGGCACTGAGAAAAATAAGGGAAATACGAGTATATCAGTTATGAAGAGAAATGAAGATTATTTGTATAAAATTAGGGAAAAAATCACAGATACAATGAGGAATAAATGACTAACAATGTATGGGTTTTTAAAAAGAGTGAATGAAACACAGATAGAAAATTTGCAATTACATAATAAACTTAAGAAAACAGTAGTACAGAAAGAAGCATTAAAGAAGGATACCAATAAGATAGGTATTACGGAAATAATATTACATGACAAGGAACACTTTAGGTTACTGATAGAAAACGCAACCTATGAAGTAGATAAGCCAAAAACTTCAACTGAAGAGATTGTGGACAAATGATCAGCGGCTGGAGAGAAAATAAAGAAATGCTGGGAAGAATGGAAGAAGAGGAAACACCATAAGTTGTATGCAGTCCGTGGATGATCAAATTCATAAATAAAGTATATATATGTGTGTGTGTGTGTATAGTTATCCATGCATTTGCTTGATTAGTTTAACACGTTCGCTGTTATCCTACAATTCATAATACCCTTCACTAGGAACAGTGAAATATAATACATATTTTGTTTATTTGAATATCTGAACAATTTATATTCAAATATATCCAATTTAGGGTCTTTTGTAGAAGAGGGCCTCCAGTCTTGAAATATTTTCTATGGATACAGGACTAACAAAAACACATTGTACACTCAGTATATATGTATTGGACACAACTTGAACACATTTTAAAGAAAAAAATAATTATGTTACAAACTATATAAGGGTTTATTCTTGTGGAGGCCAGAATAGGTTCATGTCCCGCCAGATAGCTTGAAACAGATCGTCATCTTTGTTTCTTCGCCGCCACATGAACTCGCAAAGGTACGAATCTATCAAAGCCCTAACCTAACCTAACCTAACCCTTCAAACAATATGCCATTGCTATAGAACATATTTCAAGACTGGTGACCCTCTTCTGCAAAAGACCCGCAATTTATATTAAAATTTATATATTGTTCGATAGGTTAACAACGAATCACAGTGCTTCAGCAAATGCTGAAAACACTGAGGCAATAACACAAAACTAACAATTTGGCGTCGAACCACAGCAGCAGATGTGTGAAAAAGTACTTTATCACTGCTATTTTGTATAATAAACCGATTCATTTTTAAAGGATGTGATATAATTAAGAACTATTTGATAACTTAAAAATATTTATTGAAGAATGGCAGGAAAGCTTGCGTACAACAAGTCATACTGGTATCTATAACTAGGCTATACAGTACAAATCATAGGTATCACTAGTCTTCCATTACAAGTTTGGTTGTCCATAGACATCTTGATGGATCCAAGCGTCTGGTACAATATCTAGATTTGTTTTAGTTTGAGCTAGATACAAATTTGATACAGAATTCTTGAGAAACATTTATAATCGTTCATTTACAAATGAATATTTTATTAGCTTGCTTTCCAGATGAATTTATATATAAATGTTAGAGATTTTATTCTGAGCTGGATTCATTTTATCATACTACATTACAAAAACACTGTCTCTTTATCAGGCAAGTTTATTCTCTAATGACAATATAAGTGATGCACATATATCTATCACAGGTTCAGTTTACACACTAACAATAACACTAAATATGATATAAATTCATTTTCAATTCTTTTTGCTGTGGTAAAGTATGCTGATTTATTAATATTCAAACAATAGAATTATTCACTTTCAATAGTTTTGATTCAGATGTTAAAATTGGAGTAGACTCTACTTTTATCAGCAAAGGTTTACAGTTTACACATATAATTTTACAACTATATTTTACAATACTAAGTTATTTTCAGTGAACTCATATAGTTATTATTATTTCAGTTTTTTTTGTAACAATCTGGCTTGACCAAAAGGTTTAAAATGGCTTTGATAAACAATCAACATTGTAGCAAAACTTTTTAAAATCTACTTTTAAGAACTTAATTTTTTATATAACTATTGTCGATTTATTAATTTGATTTGATTTACATGTCATGTAATCTGCAATGAGATTGAAATCTGTAGCATAATCACTTTAAATTCTTGGTTATCCAGCTCATGAAGTGGGTCACCCTCGTGTAGACACCAGGGTACTGTCCTTTACCGCAACCAATACCCCAGCTGACAATGCCCACTTGAGTCCACTTTCCACCAGTATTCACCATCAGAGGACCACCACTATCACCCTGAAATAACATTTTATGAAATAACTTATTGGAATAAATATTTAATAAAGTAGAGTCTTGAAAACCTTAACAAAAATGTGTGTTCAGGTTTGTGAAATTCTTAGGTTATGTAGAACATCAGTTTACAAAAGAGAAAAAAAGTGAATGACCTAAGTTCAATACTCTTGGTGCTTCACCTACTGCAATGTGTGTAATGTTTTCCACTATACCAGACTTTTTGAGTTAACAGGGTTTATCAAGGTTCAGATTTGCAGGTCTCTACTGTAGTCACATCTTTACAGTTTCATTACCTCTTATAAGAAGTTCCAGCAGGACTTATAATTTGGTTGTTTATATATAGCCTGTGAATAACTTTCTAATCAACTATTTGAAAACAAGCGTGCTTAATAATAACAGATGGGATTCCAAGCACACCTTGTCAGCACTCAAAGTGCTGCTTAATTTACTGCCACTCAACCTCCACCTTACATTGGAGCCTGGGAAGGCACCCTACAAGCTGAATAATACAGGTAATTTCAAGAGGAACAGACCAAATCTGGTCACTCGCGAGCTATTGAAATTAAAATGCACAACAGAAAATTGGACATTGTACTAGATTTCATTGATGTAAAAACTGCATTTTCCAGACCTAGTCGATATAGAGATTTACGATAGGGAGATCTGGAGACTAAGGAAAAGGCAATCCCACCATGTACAGAAATCATTTGGTGCACAGATGGTTCTGTCATTGAAGGAGGGGCTGGGTATGGTGGGTTCCATGGTCTGTCTATAGGGACTCACTTACTGGGCAGTCTAGGGAGATGCTGTACTATCTACCATGCTGACATCTTAGCCATTCTTTTCTGCACCCAATAAGGACTTATAAAACAATTGCAAAGGACAAACAGATTTGAATTATGTCAAACAGTTCAATTGCTCCAAAAGCACTTAACACCTGCCAATTTACCTCAAAACTCACTTCGGAGTGCTTCTGAACTCTGTGAGTCTTAGTTCGGCCTCATAGACAACAAAGAGGCTGATCTCTTTGCTAAGGAGTGATGATTCCATTTACAAGGCCCAAACCAGTATATGGCATTGGATTTACCCCTACCAAAACTTATATACTTGCTTTGGCAAGAAATTGTTGCCAAAGTAGATAGTTTCATGACCAAGTGTATGCAAAATCCCTGGTGAGGGGACCCAACCCTACACTAACCACATCACACCACAATTTTTTTATTGAAATTTGACATCAAGTTGGTGATTGCTTACATTACTGGACATGACCACTTCAGGAAACATTTGGCAACAATAGGTAGGTATTATCAAAGAGGAGACACGAGTTGCTGGCTTTGTAGTGAGGGTCTTGAGTCTGCCAAACACCTGTTGAGTGAACACAAAGCCCTAGAGCTCAGGAGAAAGAAAATTTTCAGGTGGAACTTCCAGAGGAGAAAATGGTACTATAGTTAGTCTGGGGAAAAACTGGCTTTTTTCTTTATTTTAGAACTGGCTAAGCCGTTCGGAAATGATACCCCACTCTAGAAAGCAACAGGGGAGAGCAATAAACTCAAGGTTGACTTGCAATTAGGATTGGCCTCAGAGCTACTTTCCTCTCGATAAACTACTCTAAACCCACCATTCTGGAAGATCTACTATCCTACCTATATCAAGTTTTTGTCAGTGAAATAGTGTAAATTGTGCTTATTCAACCCAAAAAACAACTGATTATTAGTTTACGTAAAATAAAAATTACTGTTCTAGGGAAATAAAATATAACACGTTAATTTTGAGAACTATTTTTTTTAATCGTATAAAATAATATGAATTCTAATTTAATATTGTTATATCAATGTAAGCATACAGTAGATAGAAAACTGAACTCGACAAATTTGTGTAATCCTTGCTGAAGAACAGTTTTTAACTAAGGAAAATCTGCAATATAGATTTTAAAGGTTCTCAGTTTGATCCAAAAAGAGTCAAAATAAATTTTTAAAGGGGTCAGCTGATAACCACCGACTATTCATTTGTCATTGGGCTATTACTTAATGACACTTGGCCTTAGTTGGCCAACTAAGTTGGCCTTAGTTTGTAACAAAGACTAAATTCGCTTATTTACATTCATTCGAAATCCATATTTCCCCAATTAAATAGAAATAAGAATGCACATTCATTGAATGTGAACACTTGATGTTTAGTATCATTGAATGGTTTACTCACACTACATGAGTCTTTTGTGGCCCGGCCAGCACATAGGAAGTGTTCTACAATGCCACCTGGTGCAGCATTACCGTATTTCAATTTGCACTCCATGTTGGTCCACACTGGAATGCTGACTTCTTGCAAAACTGCCGGCTGTGGACCATCTGCATCATTTAAATTAATTAGTCTCAAATTATATTCTAACTTTAACTTTCAATTAATTGTTCTGCTCATGATTTTTGTTTATCTGTAGTAGGCAGAAAACTGTAAAATATAAGTTCTTAGTCATTATAGTCTTGACTTTACATTTGTAATTTTAAAATACTGTATTTTGAGTTTATTATAATTTGTTTCTTAAATAAAGTACAATTTATTTATTCTGAAAACAGTAAATATTACAAATGTTTTCACATTGTAATTTTAATCAATATAGTGAATAAAAATAAAAGGAGTGTTATAATATGAATTTATTTAGTCTATAACTGACTTTTGTGTTCAATAGAGCTGATATATATACATAATACATATTTTAATATTGTATTCATTTCAATACCAGCTACAAAAGAGGGGGAGGGAAGAAAAATGTTAAACAGAATGAAAATTTAAAATCTAAAAATATTAAAATATAATTAAAAGTACTTGTGCCTTAGTGTTTAAATATTGATCTACCATCACAGACCTATGTCCAGGTTTCACAATCATAACTATCTTGTACCTGCTTCTATGATTTAATTAAGACCAGCTAAAATCCCTTGAAAAACATATAACGGGCAGTCATTAACTTTGTGATTCATATTTTAAAATATTTTATAGTATTCAGAACGTTCCCTACTATACTATAATTTTCTATGGTAATCTCACAAAATCACCAACTCAAAACAAGCAGGTCTCATTGCTCGTTATTTGTCAGATAAAGATTGTCAAATTGTCTGGTACATCGACGTAGCCCAGTGAAATTTCATTGTTGTTTGAACAGGAACAGATTTTTTTAGAGATGTTTGAATTTCAGTATTAACTTTAAATTGGCTAATAAAAACAATTGCCTAGCAATGAAAAACTTACTTTCACGCAGACTTCCCCAACCGATGACAGTGGCAGTGACACCCTCAAAGCGAGCCTGGGTGCCTTGGGGGAGACAAACGCTGCGAATTGTTTGAGAGTATGTTACTGGAGAGTCCAATGTCAGGATGGCTATGTCATTGTACTGCAACATAAGCACTTTAATGCACAATAAAAAAACTTTACTTGAATGGCATATTCTAAAATTATAATCCATACTGTATTTATAATAGCAAAGACAGTTTGACAGTTTCTTATTAAAAATATATTTATTTCCTGCAACTCCGTGTCTTGTTTTCATCACGTAATTTATTAAATATTTTAAATCTTAAATTGTCATTGTTTTAATGTTTTTTTAAAGAATATACCATATTCTTTAGCCTACCTGTTAATCCAAATGCTTAGTAAATTAACATTGCTGTTTTTATTTAAGAAAATGAAGGGAAAAGATGATTCTAAAGTCCATTGGCCAATAAAATAGTTAAGTTGATAAATCTACCAGGACAGACTTCATTCATTGATTATATTTATTTCATTCTAGCTGAAAGCCCTTGCTACCCTACGGGGTAGTTCTCTAAGCTTGCTTACCCTTTCCTCAGTGGCTCTCTCTAAACCATCACATCAATATGAAAGCTTAACCCTACTGCCTCTTAGATAACAAAGTTTCATTGTCTAGGATACCCAAATAGTCTATTTTGGGGAATGCAAAGTAGTGAAATCATGTCAGACTTAGTAGAAATGACCAAACATTTCTCAATGAAAAGAAAACTAGCCAAGCTTTTATGTTTTTTTATCAGCTGTTTTAAATAAATAAATTAAAGGAATGCCAATGTTACTCTTATAGATCAAATGAAACGTTGAGGGCACAAATAACTAACTCTACTCAGATAGCTCATTTCCATGGTAAAGAGTGTTAACAAATTTCTTGTAGTGTGTCAACTGTCCGCTTTAAAGTGTGTCAAGCAGCTGTCAACTGGGCCGCATTGCCAGATTGAACTCAATAAACTAACCATACTAAAAACGAATATTACAATAATAAATATCAGCTGGTAATAATAATTGAAGTTTAATATTTATTCCATGCAGCAACATCACATCCTGTAATTCGTGTAATTCACGGTTGTGTAATTTGTGTTGCCTACAAACTCCTTAAACATTGTGTACGCTTATCCTGTATACTGTGAGCCATTTGGGTAGAGTTAGTTATCTGTAGTTGAGGGGCTGTATCTACCCCTTAGAAATGGAATATCAAGAAATCTTTTCCTGGTGGATCTATGTGATACAAAGGCTAATTTCCCTCCAAATTTCATTAAAATCTGTCCAGTGGTTCCAGAGATTTCATGATGAGTGAGTACATTGTTTTTGGATTTTTATAATTTAAGATTTATATTACTTAATTCACAAACATTTTAACAATTATTTATCTGTGTGTAAGAAACAAAATGATAAAATAAAATAAAAAGTGTAGTGCCACAAAGTATTTTTTTAACATATATATAATTTGAAGCCAGCTTTAGTTAACAACTTCAACTTGACAGTCTACATTTATTACCGTAATTAAGTTTAGAACTTAACACAATCACAATCTTGTATTCTGATATTTTATTAATTTTAATTGAAAGCATAAAATTAAAAGTAATTGTATTAAATAAATATTCAGCTTTTTTGTTTGTTGCAGACTTTAAATTTACTAATAACTAGCTGAATGCCCATGTTCTGTCATGGGAAGAAATATTTCATTACGCTCAAATCTGAATTGCCCACAATGCATTTGATTTGAGACTAAGTGCTTAATTGCAAAATTACAAACATATATTTAAGAATCAAAAGAACGAGGTCTATAAAACAATAAAACCTTATAATAAGAATAACATGTTAACTTTGGAGACCATCGGTGTGGTGTCTTGAGGTAAATTCCAAAGATCCAAATAGCCTGGATATATAGAGTAAAATGATAATGTTTCATTGGAAACGTACTGTCATTTTCTTATGAAAAGCTAACAACGCAAATGTTACTAACAGACAGACAGCATCAATTCATTGATTGTTACAACCAATGTAAAGATAAAAATCATATTTTATTTATAAAGTATTGTTTTTTTATATTTATAGTATTATCATTTTAATGGACATAGCTTACCAGTGTTCTCATATCAAAGTTCTTGTGCCTTACAACTCTCTTAACTCGCTTCTCTACATGCTTCACCTCTGTGCTAGTTTTGATGTTATGATCACCAAGTCTGACTGTTAATCTGGCCACATCCCAAGATGTCATGCTATCAACATGGCAAGAATAACAAGTTAACAACTTATACAAAAAAGACACTTATTTATTATTAATATTAGAAACATTCAGATTTTTAGATTCTATAAAGTAAATAATAGATACAATTATTAACAGCAAGTATAACATCCTTATGTGGTGAATTAGTTTCAAGAAACTATAACACTGGTTCTAATTTGCTTGGAACCTCTTTTAAAAGAATCTAGTAGAACTAAAAATAGACTAAAAGATGGGAACCGTTAAAGAGGCGTTGAAGACACAACAGCTAAAATAGAAAATAAGAGCTTCATATCAACATTAAGCTTAAATCTAGAAGCAGTAAGCCCAAGAAAAACTTATTAGCAAAAAAACTAACTGGTGAAGCCATAGCTAGAGTTAAGAATGAACATTTAAGACACCAAAAACTAATAGAAAACTATAAATGAAACATTATTGTTACAGAAAATACAGAAAAGATAGTTCTGTTAAAAATTATGATAAATCTGAAATTGCTCTAACTTGATGATAACAGCTGAACATATAAAGCTGAAACTAGACAAAAACTACGTAAATAGTAATAAAATTACATGAGAAATATCCTGATGATGTCTCCTTATATGAACTAATTGAAGAAAAATTCAAAAGAGAAGTAAAGCTGAAATGAAGACTATAACGACGTGTCAAACCAAAAACATCACCTAGATTTGATGAGGTGGTAAAAGTGGTAGACTGGTAAAAGTGTTCTCAAACGCTGTAAGTCAGATTCAAGGAAACTAAATTTTCAATAAATCCTATTTAATAAGGGGATTTTTGTCCAATATAAACTTATTAAGGTTCATTTAAAATGCTGAACCTAATTTCAGAAAACATAGACTGAATTCTATAGGAAAAGTCATAGGTCCTCTCTTACACTTGACCGTCCGTAAAGAAAATACTATATTAATTACATTGTTACATCTAAATAGTTTATTCATGTTCATTTCTACTGAGCACCCTATTTTATAAATCAAACAAGAAGACTACTGAAATAATTAAACTACAAAATTTAATACCGACCTTAATACTAGAATGTAACAATTAAGAAAGAAAAAGACTATACTTATAAAAAAAGTAGTAATTATTCCAGAGTTTCTAATAAAACAAAACATATCATACAATAAGCCCAATATGTACAGCTCAACCCCGGCCTACTTTCCCAACAATCTACCGACATCCAGTCACACAACACTGCAACAAATTGAGCTCGACGCTTGATTTCAAGTTGCGGGAATTACAGATTTATTCCACAATCTGTAGTGACATTAAATAATCTATTGTAAAGTTCTTTGAATTATAATAGATGACTAGACTTTAGAAATCTTCTAACCAATATATTTTTAGATTGTACTAAACACTTTGCCTCATTCTGGTTGTCTTTCAACAGATCCATTGTCTCAAGCAATGTGATATTGGAAATTCAAACCTTCAAATACACACTTCTGACCGAATACTGTACAATAGAACAAAGGATGAGAGGGGGTACTATATGTTGTGAGGACAACCTATTAAACAACATAGAGGCAATAAACATAACTATGCTCTGTGAAGAATAGCTATTACAGGCAGCAATGGCTGAGATTACACTCCAGAGGACTGTATCGTCCAGCTGGAGTAAACATAAGAGAACCAGCTTGGACGTTCTGGACCATAGCCAAGCACACAATAAGCCATTCATAATAATGTATCACATAAATATTGATAGATTAAAACCCATCAACCCAGACAGCTTGATACTTGAAAATGAACTAACAATGCTATGGCTCCCTCTTCCACCAACTTGCGTTACACTCGAAACAAGCACTTCAGCTGAATACATTTGTAATAATTTCTCAGAACAAGATCTCACCTCATCAATTCTAAAACCTGGACTAACAGACCCCATAAATCAGGCGTACAGTCTGAAATTTAACAATAGCAGATCCATCACAACAAGCTAAGGACAATAAAAAACAATGCAAAATACTCACAAAATAATGACATTGGACAATACATTCAAGGCTGTTTGAAACTTAATAAATACAGAACCGTGCCAAACTACCCTATTACTACTTATTAATAATACAGTGGTAGGTAAACCAATTAAGGTAGCTGAACATTTAAACACTTTTTTATCCAGATATCTGAAATAACAGTAAAACAAAACAACCATTAACAAGTAGACAACATAGTAAAACAAGAATATAATCCTTCCAACACCTCATCAACACTACTTCCAATGAAATAAAGCAAGCAACATATTGTATAAAAGATAAATCATCCAGTGGTATTGATGAATATCAAAAAAAATTATGATTCAATGAGAAGAAGAATATGTAAAATCTATCGCGTCTTAAATAAATCCTTCTTGTCAGAGCAATTCCCAACTAAACTTAAAGCCTCCGAAGAATTTTCCTAGCACAAGAAAGGATCAAAAGATAACCCAAGTAACTAAAAACACTTATCAATTAATTCAACATTCTTAAAAAGTATAGGAAAATAGTACTGAAAATATTAAAGGATCACCTTGATAAACTAAATCTAATTATCATCTTTCAAAATGGATTTCAATTTCAGAAGAAACAACTAAATCTCTCATCATAATGCTGCGTCTATAATGTAAAATATGTATTAAGGAAAAATTGTTTTCGCTTTATTTCTAGACTACAGAAAATCTTTTGACTGCTTTGGACATGTCCTATAGCTAAAAAAATGACAAACTTAGGAATAAGAAGCTTCGAAAATAAGTAGTTTGCCAGTTATATAGAAGAGAGATCTCAAGTTGTGGAGATTCAGCAGACCATCTGGCCTGACCAACACAGTTAAATCATACCCTAAATGTCTCAGGAGTCTCTCATTAATCAGACCTGAGACCAATCTTGTTCATCAAACAAACTTACAACTTTCCAGCTCTAATTGAAAATGATAGTACCAGCTGCACAATACTACTCTTAAATTGCAAAGTGATATAGCTGAAGGACTAAAAATTTACTGTACATCATCTGAAAATGTGATTGTCTATAGTAGAAAATTTATTGCTGGCTGGTGTCTTTATAAGACCAGAAGTGCCAGGCCCAACTTTAGCAGCAAAAATTCTTTCCATAATAATTTCCAATATATCAGTAGCCGATGTAATTATATTTTTATGAGTTACTGTAGACAGTGCCTTGCATGGACAAATCATGTAAACAGCATTAAAAGCAAGATTAGTACTGCCACGTTAAACTCATAAAATGGGAAGACTCTCTTGACGCAGCAAAAACCACTACACACTAGTCTTATTCTATATAAAATATGGCTTTATAATCTAAGGTTATTACTCAACAAGCCTAAAGAGAGTACTGTTACTACAAAAGAAGGCAGTCACGACCCTTGCACACCTAGAACCTCAGCAAAGCAGCCAACAAACCTACAGATCCTATAGATATACACAGTACCTGCATTCAATGAAGTCATTCTAAAAATAGCCAAACTAAATATGCAGACTTACATGGACCTCCACAACTAACCAGCATGCCTTGCCACCTACTAAAAATTAACCCAACATAGAATAATCCTCTATGAAAAAAGCTATTGTACCTAGAATACAAACTAAAAATTACCCTTCCAGACCATCTCCAGAACATGACAGTCAACAGTTTGAAAAACCTGCTTGGACAGTACCTGCTTGAAAGACAAATGTATACTGTATGTAAGTTTTCCTGGACAGACTTCCATGGTCAACATTATTTTGTAGAAATCCTTGGTCTTCGGGAGATGACCGTGTCAGTAAATACATGCACTATACACAAAATTATACAGGCTGATCCTGTGTATAATGCACAGAATTATTAGCACAGTCATCTTCCGAAGACCAAGAATTTCTGGAAAATGTATAAGAGTTATTGTAATTTACTTAATATTATCATAACCCATTCTATCTTGTGAAAAATACTGAACTTATTTTGGTAAAATTACTGTTCTTTAGTTTCTTGTAATGAAAATAAACAAATAAAATAAAAATTCACCTTAAAGTAAATTCATATAAAAACTAAACAACTAGTTTTAAAGAGAAGATCAGAAGGTGTTTCAGCAATACCAGATGTACAAACTGAGACAATTACTAAATTATTAGGTGTAAAATCGAATGGAAAGCTCTCAATGCATTAAAGGTTTGAACAATATACTTTGTAAATGGGCAAATAAAATTACTACTAAGTAATATTTTTACTGATGATATGATTTATTTCTCAAATTTGAGTCAACATTAACCAAGTATGAACCATCTATTTGGGGATAAAGTTCTATACCAAATACACTAATCCTATTGGTAGAGAGAGAGAGGGTAGTTCATACCTGGTTAACATTAATCCTTGGAATAATAAGAAATGTATTCAGAACCACCTTGATTATAATTGCAATATACATACTTCAAGAGATTATACACACAGGCACTGCACAACCATTTATAAACTATAAAATGCACTTCTACCACAACAAAAACTCAGGTCTTCACTCCATCCCAGCCCATAACATGATACTAGCTGAAAAGAAACTATCTAACATTAGCTGCAAAATGTTCAACCATTCACCAGAAATTAGGCAACAATAAGGAAAAGGGGGTAAAAACTTCAATTCTTAAATGGCTGATGGACCATTGTATATATACATGGCAATTCATCTGAAGTTCTTTACACAGGTTTTATGAGGACAAGATTCACTCTAATGAGTGGGAACTGGAGAAACAGATGACAGAGATGGGATTATCCTTAAGACACCAGTATACGCCGTAATGTTGAATAAGGTCATCTCTAGATGTTGAGGCAGCAAAGCTTTTTCAGCGGAAATCTTGAAGCGGTGAACTCAAACGTGTCAACTCTGACTTGAGCTGCAGCGGCTCCTTCGAGTAAAATATCTCTTTCAGGACTCTTTGGGGAGATTGCTTCACATATTAAACTTTTGTTTCTTAGTTTTTCTCATCTATTGTAGTCCTTACAAGGTTCTCAATAATAAATAAATGCAGGTCTTAGCTTCAGGAATAGCTTCCCTAATGAACGAAGCGAGCTTCAACGTTGTGCCCATTGACTCCACTACTGGAGACGATTTGGGAAGCGATATCCGACAGGGGAGCTACACAGGCATCTTACCTGACAAACACCTGGATAAAAGGTAAGAACCAGGTTATTCGGGTTATTTATTATGAACATTGTTATATGTGCAAGGAAACTGACATATAAGTTGGTGATAAAAGGGGATGTATGGTATTGAAGAACTGACACAGTTTTTAAAGTAAATAAACACGTATATAACACAAAAACTAAGATTATATTAATACAAATTAAAAATATATTATTTTAATTGTTGTAAGTGAAGATGATACTGATTCATATTTTAACTTAAAGCCTGTAGGATACACATCAAATTGTTTAGACATAATGCAGATGGGAGGCTCCATTTGCTCATAGGTATAGTGGAGGACTTGCTTGATTTGGAACTGCCAAATTATTAATTTACTTTTATGATTGGGAAGATATAGGTGTCTTTAGGGTGAGTGGAATATTCCTAGCTAAAACAATTTCTTGTGTGGCATGTATTATTCTGTTGGTAAGTACTGGACCATACCAATTAAGTTTCCAGTAGCTGGGAGTTTTATGCCACACCCATTTTCATATCAATAATAGTATAAAATATTCATTTTTTGCTTCTAATTTATTTTTGAAGTTCTTTTGATTTCAATATAATGCCAAAGTCCATTTGTTTATATATTAAAATTAAATCATTGACTCGTGCTATTTGTGTGTTATATTTAATAGTTAAGTATGACAGTGACCTTTTAGTCCTAACTTTGCAACTGCTACAATTTTTTTGCATCAATAAAGTCATTTTTAATGTATCTGAATATTATGGCAATAAAGAAATTATATTATTATTAATACACTCTAACCTGACATATACGTTACTGATCACTTAGAATTATTAAACATTAAAAGAAACCAGTGCAAGCTTTTATTGGTGAGACATAAAAGTAATTTATATTATAGTTGCTAAAACAGACAGTAGGTATCATGAGACTGCGTAGTAGACTATGATGTCACATGGGGGAAATCAGATGGTTTAATTATTCTATTAAATATAGGTAACTGTATCTACCAATGACTTGGAAGCTTTCAACTAAATGGTAAGTAAGCTTTTTTATACAGTTCCACTTATCAGCTGGAATTGTAACTACGGGAATTAAAACAGTATTTTAATGTTTATTTGGTGTTCCACCCACCTGCCATTTCGCCCATGGTACATCAGGTGAGATGCATGTGACACCTATTTTCCTATGTACCGTGATTTGTATTTCATAAGTGAGTCCCAGATTATACAGTTCCATTTTCCCTTCAATTTAAAAACATTTATGTGTCTACATTTAATAATAAAATTAGCAGGCTGTAAAAGGGTCTCTTGGACATTGAAATTGGAATATAAGATTAGAGTTCTTTGGACCTCCAACATATAGGACTTTGGGACAAAATGGTATAGAAATCTGGGACCATAGTGTATGGTGTACACTACCGAGCCGAGCACCAAACTGAGCACTCATGCAGAACATTTTGACATGTTACAGTAGTGGATTCAAGCGCCGACATGAGCCTCATGGTGAGCATTTGGGTGAGTAGAGCCCCGAACCATCTGTTATCAGTTTTTCCCCGACGCATCAAAGGAAAGTTACGACTTGGCGCTCGGTTCAGAGTTGGTAGTGTGTTATTACAATTGCATGTTCGTAAAATCGTACTGAAACTTCTAGCTATTCATTGGACCTATGGTTTACTGTCTGTGTTGTTTATTAGTCATTTTTTTTATTTGTTGTAATACGTTTTGTGCTATTTTAATCGGCTTAAAGTAATTGTAATAAGTTCAGTAATGGAGTGGAGTGAAGAAGGTACATGGTATTTATCAAGGGTTACAAAAGCCGCTTTCTTCTGGAATAGATCTCTTCTGGTGAAAGCGGTTAAAATTATTGTATATACCGCAAACATGCTGAAACTTCAAAGCCAGCGTAATACCACCATTTCTTCTTTGCAGAAAAGTTTCTTGTCACCAGCATCTCTCTTTCAAATTCTTTTCTTAATTGTTGCTAAACAAAGATAAATTCATGCTGCCGCTGCTATTGTTTTATGAACTGGCCATGTAGAAATTATTACAAGGCGATGCTTGGTTCAGCCAAAATGTTACGAAGCAACACTCAGTTCGCCACTGGGCTCAGTGTAATAAAGTTGTGACAAAATTGCCCCATAACTTTGAACAGAGCATATGAGTTGTCAATAAGTGCTCGGTTCAGCGCTCGGATCAGTAGTGTGTAGCTGGCTTTATTCATTTATAGTGACCATGGAAAACTAATAAGTATAATCTTATAATAGCACAAATTTGCTTGTGCGACAACTATTTTTTATAGGAATTTCATACCTTTATCCACTAAAAATATATTTAACTAAAAACACTTTAATTTTATTATAAAATATACTTCATAATGATTTAGAATGAAAATAATTGTTAAGATTATTTCTTTTAACTGTCTAAATAAAGCATTTTACAAAACCATGTTCTTATTTAAACAATTATAAGTAGCATATAGTAACCAATAAACATGATGTAAAATTAAGACAATTTATGATTCTGTTTACCAAGAAAGACCTTCATATGAAATATAATATTTTTATATTATTTTATATGGTATTCAGTATGAAAATTGCAAATCATGACTACATTATAATGGAGCTCACTAATTGGAATATAGTAGAATTCATTCTGAAGCTGCCATTGATCATCTTGCCAGCCGCCGGTCTACTGGAAGGATGTGTTGTGTATTGTGTTCATGCTATAGCATTATGCCGAACAACCTTAACTGACATGAGAGTAATTCTCCACCATGAATTCATTACTCAAAGATATTTTCTCCCAGATAATCTTGAAGGTATGAAACTTTTAAACCATGATGACAGTAACAAAGCCTTGAATTATACTGTATATTCATTGAATAAATAGCACAAAACCTTCAACATAATGTTCATTCAACCACAAGAGAGAATCGTTGTTTGTTCAAAGACATAGCAACTGGTCTCGATTTTGGAAATCAATAAACGAAAATTGTCTAGTCTAAATGTTGTACCATCAGATCATTTCAAGTACAGTTACATATTCAATTTGTAAAATTAAATAAGTTAATTGGGTTATATTGATTTATACTCACTGAGCCACACAATGTGCTGCGGTAAGGATGTGTGTCTGGTCTATTAATGAGCCGCCGCAGAACTGTCGCCCACTGTTAAATAGCGCTGCCTGATGACAAAAAAATTTATATCAGTATGGTGATAGGATTCAGTTAGTTGTTTTCATAAGTGATGGATTTGTTGTAGGCTATAGCGGGTAGGCAACAATCCATACATGTACAGTGATGATGTATTTGTTGTAGGCTCACCCATCATCACTGTACATGTATGGACGAGAGGGTGGGCCATCACAACTGTAGGTTACCATTAACACTAGGTTATTAACAAGAAACTTAGTTAAACTTCAATTTGGTATGAAAAATGCACGTGAAATCACTACTACTGTCGGCAAAAGTCTTGAGCGCTGTCATGTAAGCATTGAGTGAGATCTGGCACTGTTTGAAAACGCATCCTTCTACATTTTGGTTAAGTTCGATACAAATTAAACTTGAATGATATATTTTTACATTTCTCATTAAACTGTAATGAAATCTCTTGGCATGAGTTAACATTTATTCCTTGAGATATAAAATGTTTCTTTTGAATAAACAAATTATTTTCCAACAACTTATACAATGATCCATGAAGCTATAAAATAAAATGATGAGAAGTTATGGATTCGTGCTCATTATGCATTCTCATATTCATAGCAATTCTATACATGAGCATGACTTGAGTGATGGTCTCTAACTCATATAGATCAGTCAGTGACCACAGTCTTTATTAAATGTAAATATTATACAAATAATTAAATGTTAAAATTGAGATAAATTCATATCCATTATAAGAACGTAAGTAGATATGGAATTTTAAATCCATGTATTATCAACATTTTGATATCCCATCTTAACACCACTTCAGTAAAATCAACATTTTGATTGTAAGACTTTATCAACATTCATTTACATAGAAAGTACAGAATATTGCTTTTAAAAAAATCTATTCTTTTTTATTAGTTAAGTAATGTATGATATGCCTTGTTTTCTAAAGTATGCCATGGAAAAATTTTGTAAAACGCTATTATATGTGTATAATTTCATTTTAAGTTTAATGCTCAAGTGAAAGCGTTTAATGATCAAATAAAATTAAAGCTTGAGTGTGAAAGTATGTATCCATACAGATGTGATGAAAACATAAATAACTCGTTGATTAGTTAAAAAATAAATACTATTTAACTACTAGAAAGTAATAATAACTCTAAAGTAGAGACCATTTATAGTTAAGTTTAAAGATTGTGATATATGTATTTAATATCTTTACTAAAAAAGGATATCTAAATAAATATACTCAGTTTCCTGAACATTATAGGTTCTGATTTATATCATAGAGGGTTACATTTTAGGTTAGGATGTTTTCAAGGATCAAGTGTAATAAATTTAATATGTGTAAGGAGATTTTTTAAAATTAAAACTCAAAATTATATAACATTGGACATTTCTGGAGTAATGAGAGGCAATCATAAACTGGAATATTTCAAATTCAGGAAAATTATATCATCGATTAGACTCTATTCTTCCCTAACATCCCACATTGACTTGGGGAGTATGATGATCTCACCCCTGGGCAGTTGCCTGGTTAGTACATTTATTTATAAATCTGAGTCTAAGTTGTTTGAGCCTATGTATATGTCAAATGTCAATATTTAGATTTTGCAAGTGCCTTAACATTTGTATGGAAGAATAACTTATTAATATATTATTGAATTTAATAAATTTTCATTTAAAGCCAATAAAATATACTTTTGACAAGGCCTTTTTCCTGCAAAACTGTTATTATTTTTATTGTTAAGTATTGAAGTAAGTAACCTATTATTACAAATATAGTATTTAACCTTTATTACAGTTAAAATTATGCAACTTTTTAATGGCAACAGGTCTTAATTCATGCCCACTTCAGTATGAGCAATTTAATTTGAACAAATTTATTCTGAACATTCCATACTTAAGAGCTATTATGAATGTCCCCATAGTTTACAAACTAAATTGTTTAAATTTTTTCAAATAATGATAAAATAAAGACTCAAAATAATAATACTTACAATCCATGGCCATTCATTAGGGTCAGCATTTTGGCCACCAACAATTCTCTCCTGATCCTGATAGCCATTCTTAGCCCCACAAGAAGCATCCACCACTGCTGGTGGGTTGTAAGGGGGTTTAGTTGTAGGTGGATGGGTTGGTATTGGTGGGTGGGTAGGGGCAGTAGGATAGGTGGGGGGCTTGGTTGGCTTAGGAGGTTTGGGAGGAGGTGCCGCTGTGGGAGGCCATGGTTGGGATGTGGGTGGGTGTGTAGGAAGGGGAGGAGGCCAGTTTGAAGGTGGAGTGGGCTTGGGTTGAGTCGGTTTTGGCGGTTTTGGCTTAGGTTTCTTTGTGGTGGTAAAAGGTTTCTTTGTTGATGTGGTTGTTTCTTCATTAGGGTAACCAGGACTAGGCGGGTGGGTGGGCAGAGGGGGAATAGTGTGGTCTGGAGGGTGGGTTGGAATAGGTGGGGGCCAGTTGACTGGGATAGACCCTCCACCCTCTACAGGAGTGGGCTCCTCTATCTCAGGTGGAGACGCAGCAGGTGGCTTAGAGGGCGTTGGGTTAGTACAACACACTCCAAACTTCTAAATAACAACAAACAAATTTATGTAAAAAAGCATATGAGTAAAAATATCACTTCCATTTAAACTTAATTTTTTTTTTTTTTTGTTATTTTAAAATGTCCTGTTGCATATTTAATTGTTTGGGGTCAACTACGAATGATATTTCTACATTAAGGAGATAGTGTGCTTAGAAAATGAAATGCAAAATATTATGTTTAGATTTTGTATTCAAAAGCTTGATTTATAAACTAAGTTTATGCAAATAAACTGAATTTAGAACAATAAATAAAACACTGGGAAAAAGTGTTCAGACTGGCAATTATCAATCGTCACTAGGAAGTAGGATTGGAACGATCCAAAGCTTATGAGTATTCAAGTTTACTGGTGGTTGACGATTGGTTATTGTATTATGTACGGTACTAATTCCTGGGCTGGTACCCTCAAACCTAACCTGAAAGTTAATACATTTATTAGGAAAGTAATTAATACATTAATCTCTATTAATTCATTGTAATAATAATAATTATTATTATTTATTAATTCACTTTCGAGAGGTACAGATATTGCCAATATTGTTGACTGTTACTTTTGAATATGCGATTTAATTTGATCATTTGATCATTAAGGTTTTACTATCTAGATTGCTTATAATTAAATCAAGCTTCTTGCTAATAAATAAATACACAGAGTAAATCAGAAGCAAATTAAGTACAGTAACTGAATACAACAATTGTATTGTTTAGATATTCGTTTGGTAATTGTATAATGTCAAGAGATATTCTTGATTCATATACAAGTATCTTCCAGTTAATACAGTGAACGAATTAATGTTCAACAGTTTTACCTGCAGGGAAAATATTTATTTTTTTATTCAAGTATTTTACATGATAGCTACAGAATAACAATTCCAATACAGCTATATTAACAAAATCACTTTATGAAACTAAATTAAGATAATGAACAATGAAAATTAAAATAAACAAGCTGGCAGGTTCAGTAATATAATCGTATAAACTTCATCTGTTTGCATTTACACAGATAAATGAAATATCCTATGTACTAAATAATAAATAAAACACGTGTTTGCTCAACTAATACAAATTAAAGCAATATTATTATAAAATTACACAAAATTACTTATATTAAACCATATTGTTACCACATTTAATTAAGTAAACTGCAATACTATAATTAAAAATATCATCTACGGATTGATAAAAATTAATTAGCTTCAAAACTTTAAACAATGGAAAATTATAATAAGATACAGTTTTACACCTTGGCAATAAGAATGTACTGTATGATCTAACGTTACGATAAGGTACATACAAATAAATATTACTAATCAAAAAAGGACTATCAATGCTGATATTTAAAACTTTATAAATAAATGAAACCATTAATTTATTCTATTTTCATAATAAATTATAGTAATAAGTAAATTAGCACTCTACACACAGCTAATTTAGTCACGGAAAAAATACTTCGTAATATTGTTGTTGAATAATCCAGCGGACAAGCATGATTAAACTTTTAAAATATAGATATCGTAATAATTTATTTTGAACTGTTTCCAGTTTGTCACTTTCGTAATTGGATACGAAATTCCATACTACCGAGCAGTATTCTTTACTTCGAATTATCGAGAAATATACTTTTAAAATTACATCAACATTTCTAAATGAACCCATAATTCTTTTCATGAACCCCAAAAGCCTATAAGAATCAGTCTTATAATAATGTCATAAGAGTCCATATCCAAATAATTTAAGAGCAAAGAAAATAACTAGCAGGATGTACATATCAAAGTTAATAATATTGCATTAACATGATTGTAATAGCCGGAAAATCATTCGTTATTGATTATTTAGTTCGAGGCACTGTGAGTTTATGTATGTATTTAAAATGCAGTAGTTTAAATATCCTTGAGTATATTTCTATGTCTCACGTATGAACCATATCTAAATTTGTGAATACATTATCTATATTACGTGAGAACTATGTATTGATATTTTATTTAAATCCATAACTCATCTGAAAGTTAACAACATATACTGAATACGAGTTACAGAGTTAAAATATATGTCTATAACATTTTAACGGGTTTCTTACCAAACATGAATGTATTTTCATTATACACAATATGTGTTTTCTGAATCAAATAATAGTAGACATTGACAGAGTTGACAAAGAAGAAAGAAATTAGAATGCCTCAGATGAGTCACTTTGTAGTTCAAACCACATTCCTTTATAGGTGAAGTCAATGGCCAGCATCGGACACAATGTGTGAGTCATATGGAAAACCCAAGGCCCACTCGGGATCCACTTGATTAAAGCCTTTGCTTAGAAAAAGTGTTCGGATAATGTGAAATTCCTCGGTAATTAAAAAATTACAGAGGAATTTCACATTAATTTTATTCGTGTGGTTTTCTAGCTCATTAGTACATTTGAATAATCTTTTAGATAATGTACAATTAAATGGGAGAAAGGTTGGTTGCTGAGTCTTCTACAAAATGGATCAGACTGAACAGTTCAATGGCTGACCTTTAAATCTCTCAGTTGGTAAATAAAGTTTTAAGTTTTTCAGTACTGCTACAATCATAAGGAAGACATACGAGTACATATATTCTCATGCAGAAATCATAATAATATACTATTAACATTATTAGCTTCTTGTATGGATCCACATTAAATCAACAGGGTGTTAAACCTCTATATAAAAAGAACATTATTTTTAAACCAGATCCCCATTCCAAAAATTAAGGTATATTACATTAGAAATACTATTAAATATTTATATTATATTTGAATAGTATTTTTCAAAATTAAGGTATTTTTAACTCTTACAAACAGAAAATTTCATTTTGTTTCAGTTTAAATAAAACTGGGTGGATGTGATGCATTGGTTTTTACAAACTACATAACTGATGTCTGTCAAAAGTGGGAAGCACAGAGACATCAGCATTTATAAAAATTATACACCAACCTTGGTATTGAACCAAGTGTATAAATGTAAACCCACACACATTTACCAACCCATAGACGTATGGTGGTATTGGCAGTTTTTGTAACCTAATTAACTACCCTTCTATGAGGTATTAGAAGCAAAAATTTAAAGATATGAAAGCACCTTACAAAATAATCACTAAAATGTGCTCACAGAAAACCACATGTTTAGTTTGAGGCATTATTAGACTTGAGTTACATTTGGACGGAGGTTTTTGACATTAAGTTTTCTGGACTACTGCAGTGACAATGCGATCACTGTGACTTTTAGTTGAGACAATTACAGTCAAGTTTAGTGTGGTCACAGGATTTAAAGTTGCAGTGGATGGAAAACTACCTGACTGATCGTGTCCTTGTGGTGAAATGTGATGGTGGATTTTCTCGCCCTTTTTCTGTGCTGTCTGGTGTGCCATCAGGGTCTCATCTTGGTCCTCTACTCTTTAACGTATTCATCAATGACATCGGCGACATAATCTCCACAAAATTTTCTCTTTCAGCTGATGACACTAAGGTTTACAAGAAAGGTACTTCTCCGCAAACTCAAGAGGAGCTCCAATCTTCACTGAAGTCTTTAAGTGATGGTGTATTGCCAATTCAATGGAGCCAAACGTCTCAAAATGTCTAACTATATCCTTCAGCTGAAGTAATGTCATCTTCAACTATGACTACAAAATCAACGACACTACCCTGAATAGAGTGAATAAAATTAGAGATTTAGAGTATATGCTCATAGGCCACTCCTTCTCTCAGAACCTATGAGCATATAGTCCATTTATCCTTCAGTGCATCCTCACTTATTGGATTTGTCTACCGCTCAACCAAGGACTTCCAAGTCACCTGTAACTCTCGTCACCCTGTACAAGACTCTATTTCATCCAATATTGGAATATTGTTCCGTCATCCGGTCTTCTTACCAGTCTGGACATTCAGCAATGCTTGATAGGCTACAAGTAAGATTTGTCAGAATACTCAGCATTAAGCTTGGCTACAGTTTCATGGACACTCCAATAGCTGTCCTAGAAGAACGTTACAATCTACAGCCACTTACTGAGACACTGAGGCATCACGATCTTCTGTTTGTGTTCAAACTGGTGGATGGATAAATAAACTGCCCCGAACTCCTGAGCTTAGTAGAATTTAACATACCCCGTGGCACTCAGTCTAGATCAGCTTTTGGCAGAGGGTTTAAGCCCATGAGTTATGCTCTTAATCATGGGATCTCAAGGCTCATGAGGACTGTTGTTGATTCTGCTTCAAGTATTGACTTTTTCTCCCCGTCCAGCACATCATTTATGAAAGAGGTCAAAATATTCATCGGAGTTGAACTTCACCACATAGTTTAATGCATGGTGTCCATTTTGGTGGCGCCTTTAAAGGGCCACATAATCACTTTGTATATCTCTGTTTGTGATTTGGTGGTATTTTTCATTTTGACATATTTATTCATTGTTGTATTACGTAAATGGTGCTGCAGTTGGAAATAAAATAAAATAAAAAGTGTAAGTCAAAAAGAGTCTCAGTTTGCTGATGTGATAAAATCGTGGACTCTGGAAAACTGACAATATTGTTTGAAATATATTGTCAAAACTCAAGCTGATATTATATTGTAGAGATATACCAAATGAATATGAGGTAACTGATCAGTGGATATATTTATCTGATTTAACTAATGGTCTATCAAAATTCACTAAACCTATTCAGCAGGTCCATGTTGGTAGTAATTGAGAGTGAGCTTTCTTTCAACCTCAAATTTGCCAACAATTTACAGGATGTGCAAGAAATTCTGGTGAGTGGAACTGTACATAATGTACAAACTTGTCATATGAAATATAAAGCAGATTTCTTACAGAAGTATTTTATAAAAACCTCATATTAATGGTGAACATATCCACGCTTTGTCTGTGTGGTGACTCCTCAGTGGCTAAGGCTTCGGACTGCGGAGGGCAAGGTCTAAGGTTTGAATCCCCAACTTATTTTAAAGCCAAGTGGAATATCTTTTATACCATATAAGGCCTTAGTGCTATAACACAATTAAACTGTCAAAATAATAGTTGCTCTCAATATTTATTCTATTTATTATCAATACAATTTCAAAATAATATTTTTTTCGTTTAATTTATTTTAAATGTGTTGTGGTGCGCAGATACACATAGAAAATTTACTTTAAAATCTTATAAATTGTCTAGTGGTCCTTGGGTAAAACGTTGGGAACTACTGCGGGATACTTTTGACCCACCAGATATTTTTGGAATAACTACTACCTATCATTAGTTGATGCTGCCACTGACGCACCTGTTTGCCGCTGGCAGTAAGGTAAGTACAGGTGTCATAAACACCCAGGACCCAGGTGTCTATGGTGCCCAAATCAGGCACCTTGAAGTAGGGGTAGCAGCTTCGGAAGGACGTGCAGCGCCCGAAGAACCCTTGGTCAGAGAGGCAGGGTCCCAGAGGTACATAGCCTCCAGGCCAACTGAACTGTCGTTTGGATCTCCCGGACCCCGCTGAAGGAACTAAAACACCAAATACAGAGCATGATCAATTTTACTTTTCACAATTGTACATACAGTAATACATTTGATTCTTAATCAATAATAGCATTGTTGAGTTTATAAATCAGAATTAAACTTTCTTTTTACATCAATGGAAATGTTCAAATAATTTCCCCTTAACCCTTACTATCCTGAATTATTTTATTTTGTATAATTTGATATATTATTTTACGTGACATTTTTTCATTCTTATATTTTTATATATCAATATTTATTTAGTTATTATTTGTATAATTGATGTGTCCTTTGATGTTTTTAAGTTGATTAACTGTTCTTCTTGATTAAATAAAATATACATTCATTAAAGAAAACACCTCCTTTTATTATACGTGAAAAGTAGCAAGACATGTGTTGTTCTGTGCGACCATAATTGAAACACCATCCCCATGCTGATCACAATTATTTAAAGTGGGCCCCACACCACTCTTCCACAGACTAGTGCCTACACAGCTGCAGGGAAAAAATACCAGTCTGAGCTGGATAATATATTAAAGTATTCAAAAGTATATTTTAAAAGAAATACAAATATTTATTTTTGAAACATGCTATTAAAGTTTAGATGAATTTTTAATGAAAATGATATTAAATTGTGATTAGCCTATCAGCTTAATTTTACTAAAAAAATGTTTTTACAATTAGTACTGTCTATGTTAGTACTCTTTTTAGTAAGTATACCAATATACAAAATATAATATACAAATAACTTTTTTCATTTTTTATAAAAACGTGTAATAATTCTAATTTTTTACTACGATTATACAAGGCAGCGGTTTTTAAGAGAGGAGATTAATTTGTAAAAGCAACTTACTCTCTTGAACTCCTTAATATTTTTAAAGGTTCCCAATCATATTGTTATTTACTTGCATAGTCAACAAACACTCATTTCACGTTTGGTTCCCGTGTCCTGACATCATGCCTTCCACAGTACTTATAAGCTCAATTTACTTTTTCTATCATCTTTCTGTCTACATTCAAAACTTCAGTTGTATCCCGGGAGTTGGGGCGCTATTTTACTATTGCAGGAGCTGCAACCAACTCCTTAAAATTCTCAGAACAATGACCAAGCAGAAAAAAATATTAGAAACATTTGGGAAACTTTTGAGCTGACCATTAAGTAATGAATGATCAATCGGATAATAATAATAATAAATAATTACCCGGATAATAAATAAATAAAAACCAGCTCACTTTGTGTCGTATATTATCCCTAACCCATCAATACCGCAACTGAGAACAAGGCAGGCGTTTGGGCCTTTTGCTCCTTTCATCTTATCTTTTGATGCAAAGGATTAAACAAACATCCCCGAAGAAGGAAGTACAAGCATACATTCAGTGTAGGAAGGAGGTTTGTGGTTATTGCTTGTATTTTTCTGAGTGTCTTGAAAAAGTGATCGAGTGAATTCAATAATTATAATGTTAGTGATTCAGTGTGGTCTTTAACAATGGAAAAAAGCCAAAGGAGAAATAATTAAAATTGGTAAGAAGAAAACAGTGTTAAATGTATATAAGTATATCAAAAAGTGTTACCCGATTAAAAATGTCACTTTTTATATAAAAAAAGTGAGGCTATGTCAATTAGTGAAAGAACTAAGATTGAAGAATTATAAATTAAGAAAGGAAGGAGATTGTGGACAGTTTGTCACACCAAACAAAAACCTCAAAACATAAAATAGGGAACAAAAAATTACAGTTCAATTTGTATCTTAATTTTGACTATGTTTTTATCAAAATTAAAAAACAAAACTGCCTTCAGAGGAGATATGTTAATAACACTTATCTGATTTCAAATTCCTTATGTGCTTAAATGAACAAACTAAACAAAAACAATAGTATTTATAAATATATTCAAAGAGAGTTAATAAACAGTAATAAGTTAAGATTAACAACTTAACTAAACTTTTGGAACGGGTGAGTTACTAAAAAATAAATGTGACACTTATACACTATAAAACACCTAATGTATTGTAAATGTTTTGATGTCCTGTTAAAATAACTGAAAAATAATAACTGGCTTTATAGCTGTAATTTTTATTGCCTAATATTATAAATTTAACTTTAAACAACATATTTTTAGCATAATAGGTTTTATATAAAAATAAAATAATATTTCTCCTGGGTTCATATGTTTTCACCGATGGAATCGTGGATGGTTCAGAGTGAGGCCAACTCACCAACACGATGACAACTGCGTGCGTCACACAGTCATGCTTTTTTGTCACTTATTACCGACTAAACTATGCATATTGGTGAAAAAAATTTCAAATAAAAATAAAGTACCAGTTTTTATCTACAACTTTCCCGCTGACGAAACTTACCTTACCAAAAAATAAAAAACTTCCTCACAGGTCGACTTTTCCATGTCTTTTCTCAAGTATATGGACTAATTTTTACATATATTATATTATTACATATTAGTTTTATTTTATAATCAATTCATACTAACACAGTAAGCACCCGCTACCTCTGTATAAAGTTTACACAATATTTCAAAATGTTCAATCAATATTTATTCGCTTAAAATGCGGTGCAATTGAATTGTGGCCTCTAAAAACTGAATCTCCAAGGGCTATACATTTTAAAAGCAGATGGTAATTTTTTAAAATTATTAACTTATCTTTTTTTATTTTATACCTTTAATAACAGGCAATAAATATTTTCCCAACCATTTCCATGCGAAAATTTGATTTTATGATTACTTTTTATCAGCGAGCCAAATACAGTGCTGTACCTTAAAAACTCCCATTTGATTAGCATTGCTTATGGGCTTACCGTACTGCATTCTCAATATGAAATAGAGTATAGTGTTTTATACATGAATATACCCAATCATATAGTTTGTTGAGGTAGGAAGGAAAATATACACAATTTATTAATATCTATATACACTGAATAACATCAAATATCCAGATGTGTCGTCATACTCAGGTTTTTTTTCTTTCTGGGTATGTAAATGTGAAACTTTAACTTAAGTTGGTGCTTGTATGCTTGAAAGGTGGAGGTGGGTGAATGGATGTGGCATGTTGTCTGTTATGTGTGTGTGTGTATATGCATGCATGTGTGTGTGTGTGTTTATTTATTCATTTATTTAAGTGTTGTTTGTTGTTTTAAATTTATTATTTTTATTTATTTATTTATTTTTATATATATTTTATTATTATTATTATTTAATTTATTTTATTTTTTTAGTGTGTGGTGAGGTATCTGTGAGGTGTGATTGTATGCGTGTGAGGTTTGAATGTGCGTGAGATGTGTGTGTGTGTATTTTGGTTGGTATGTGTGATATACAGTCATTGTGCTTGCGCCCATTATTTATGCTAGGTGTGTGCGTATATGAATGTTTATGACCATACATTCATAATAATGGATGTATGGTCATAAGGAGATAAGTGTTTTTCCTTTGTGTATCCTAAACGAGCATGTGCAGTGAGGAGACGGGTACGTTTGTTTTAAGTCTGCATGCATGTGTGATCTTTCATGTAAGTGTATGCGATAATTTATGAATGTGTGGTGACAATGACTCTATGTGGAATGCTTTGTGTAACAATGTCTTGTGCTTATGGGCATGAGCAAAT
The DNA here is from genome assembly GCA_035578905.1 of Stictocephala bisonia. Taxonomy (NCBI): domain Eukaryota; kingdom Metazoa; phylum Arthropoda; class Insecta; order Hemiptera; family Membracidae; genus Stictocephala; species Stictocephala bisonia. The sequence continues at coordinate 152,357 of JAQJVL010000467.1, read as the reverse complement.
GTCTGTATATGTGACCTCTGTCCAGGTTTTGGGTTTTAGTTTTTTAGCAGATCACAGTACCTCTTTATTATTTTTTATTTTATTTGTTGTGGCTTCTAATGTTAGGAAATTTAGTTTATAAAAGTGTTCCTTTGTATTGTTTATAGCTTTACTTAATAATTGTTTATGAAATATAAGTTTATTTTATTTATATACTTGTATTATTTTTATTTGATTATATAAAAGTAATATTTTAATTTTATTTACGTCTGGCTGGTTGTGGCTTGTTCCCCTCACACAAGCATGTGCCCATGAGGGTAACTATTTCCACAATTGTAACGTATTATCTATATAATGTCATTAATTTTTTGTGAAATAAAATGCTTTATCTATCTATTCACATATCTAACATGACCACGACTGATTAGGTATTTATTAAGTTTTATATATTAAGTATTAACCTTCAAGTTATCTAACAGGATGTAGTTTATGACATATATGAGTTATATATACAATACATTTGTCTGATAATAAATAAAATAATCAATTCTTTATATTTAAAAATCTCTATTAATATGCTAATTTAAACACGCATTGCCATAACTGGATTGGAGGGGGGGAGGTGAACAACCTTTGGATGCCTTCGAACCAAAACCACTCTCCTGTCATATCATTTGCTTATGCTAATACAGGAGTTGGTGACAGTCATTTTTGCAAACTGAGATTCCATCACAATGATTGCCAGATGATTCAACACACAACTGGAATTTTCTTTCTTGTGAATTGTCTATCTTCTCTACTTTGTATGACAATTTGCGCTCTGATGTAAATAATAAAGGCTTGGTATAATTGTTGTACCAGTCACTTTAACATTTTTTTTCGGTTAACAATATAGACATTCTCTTTAACATTATTTATGATCAAATTAAAATTGTTATAGACTAAATAAATTCTGATGATATAGGGCATAATTTATTCATTGTTAAAGCCTCCTGATGTGATATATATGACAAATAATATGGTTAATGTACCTTTGTCGTCTTTAATGTATCTTGTTTTGTTGTTTGGTAATATTGAAGGATACATATGTCTTTATCCCAGATATTTAAACTAATAAACAAATATATCTGTATTCATCTTAAGTCTTGGAAGGGTTAATAATACAGCAAAAAATCCATCAATGATTTGATCAGGGCCGTATTTCCCATAAGGCCGAGTAGGCCTTGGCCTAGGGCGGCAAATATCCAAGGGCGGCAAATTTCCATGTAACATTGATATAAAAATATATTTATAAATGTAAAATGTCAATAGAAAAACCCGAAAATGTAAACATCAATATTATGATAAGCTGCAAAACACCATAGCAATCACTCGCTATTGGGGTTATCATAAATATATATTTCATTTATTAAACCTAATGCAGTGTCGGCGTGTGGTATATCAACCATACTATAGTATTTGAATTATCAAACTGGGAGTGCGGCTAAACCCATTTAGCTACCTGCAGTCCAGCCGCACTCCCAGTTTGAAAATACTTGTATACCAGCGGGTCCTCAGTCTGAGATCACTGGTTGGTTGGCGGCTGGGCGTGTGTATGGTCAATCATTGATTTAAAAGCAAGAAGCATTGCTTTCAATAGGATATATTCAAGAGTTTAGGCACAACTTGATGACGAAACCATTTACTGGCGTAATATTTTAACCCGAGTAGTTGCTGCCATTTGGGCTCTTACTTCAAGAGGTCTGCCTCTCAGGGGAACAATAGTACAATAGGTTCTCAAAGGAATGGAAACTATTTCATGGTTTTGGAATTAATCGCTGAATTTGACCCTTTCTTGGCAAAACATATTTAAAGGCATGGAAATCCTGGCTCCGGTCTCACAAATTACTTATCATCTATTATATGTGATGAAATAATAAAAATAATGGCTGAGAGAGTGAAGAATAAAATATGTAAGGAGTTAAAACAAGCCAAGTATTTTAGCATTGTAGTTGACTCTACGCCTGATGTATCTCACATTGACCAGCTAACACTTATTTTCAGATATGTTCTACCTGATGGTTCTCCATGTGAACGATTTTTCACATTTATCCCCTCCATTGGACACAAAGCAGAACAAATGTTCAATGCTGTACTAACAGAATTGAATAGTTTTAATACCAATATCAGTGATTGTCGAGGGCAGTCTTATAACAATGCCTCAAATATGGCTGGACTCTATAATGGCTTGCAAGGTAAGATAAAGGAGCTTGCCCATTTGGCAATGTTTATACCATGTGCAGCTCATTCATTAAATTTAGTTGGGACATCAGCGGCAGTCTTGTAGTGAAGTTTGTAATTTTTTTATGATCCTTCAAGAGCAGCTATATGTGCTTTTTACAAACTCGACAAAAAGATGGGAACGTTTGATAGTCGAGATCGATAAAGGAAAAACACTAAAAAAGCTATCAACTACTCGGTGGTCGGCCAGGGACAATGCTTGCCAAGGCCTAAAAGAGTCATGGAATGACATTTTATCCATTTTAGATTCAATAGAAAATGACTCCACAGAAAAAGCCACCACACGATGTGAAGATGTAGGAATTCTAAAAAAATTGAACAGATTTGAGACAGCCTTTATGGTTTGCTTTTGGAGCACAATTTTATACCACCTTAATAAAGTATCTAAAAAATACAGTCTAAATATACAGGGAAAATACAGGGATGTTCTAACTGTTACAGAGCTGTATGCGTCTCTAGCAGAATATTTCTCTTCTCAAAGAAATGATTTTGATTATTAGAATCACTTGCTAGTTATAATTGATCAGTTCATAGTTGAATTTAAAAAAAGGTATAAGTCTTGGTAATGATTACCAAAATAAATTTAATTTCTTGACACAAATGGTAAAATCTCCAGGAAAAGTAGAAGAAAGTATTTTGAGATCAAAAGCTCAAAATCTCATAGAAACTTACCGAAATGATCTTGGAGATAACTTCATCGATGAGTGATGCCATTTTCAAGCATACTGTGCAGTATCTGGTGAGAAGTTTGAAGATACTGTTGATAGGCATTTCAACTTACCTCAGGTACCATTCTCTTCAAGATGTCTACCCGAATATCGACATAGTGTTACGAATTTGCCTTTCGATTTCGGCTAAAAACTGCTCTGGTGAAAGTAGTTTTTCTTGCTTAAAGAGAGTGAAAAACTATTTGAGATCAACCATTAATGAAGATAAATTAACGCTTTGTCTATTTTGTGTATAGAATCTGAAGTTGCCGCGAAGATAGATTACAGCAAGTGATAGAAGACTTTGCTCAGAAGAAGGCTCGGAGGAAAGTAATTTAGATAGAAATTCAAGAAATAAAGAACTTTTCATTAGATACTAAATGTCATGTAAACAAAATTGTAAAAAAATACAATTACACAATAATTTGTATCGTATGTTATCCATTTTTAATTAATCCTTTTTATTAGAAGTTGAGTATTTTAGGATAATATAGGCAATACAACATATTATGTACCTATTTCAAATGTTGTAATAATAAAATAAGTAAATTGTACCTATGGAAGTTTGATAAAAGGGAAAACATAAACTTTACCGCTAAAAGTTCTACAGTAAAAATTGCGATACAAGTGTAAAGAAAATAATTCAAAAATAGTAGTTCTAATGATTCATGTTTTAAATAAACTTATATTTTTATTTGATAATAGATTCAAATACGGTTTCTATTTTACGTGTCTCATATTACCTAAATTGTACGTAGGAGACAGACGTAATGAGTTGTTGGGGGGAGGGGGCGGCGGAACCCGGCCGGCCTAAGGGTGTCATGAAGCTAAATGCGGCCCTGGATTTGATCTTCATGTCACATTATGTATCATCAGCATACTACTGGTAGAATTCTTTGAGGTGAATCTTCTTATTTTTATAATATTTCAGAGCGTAAATAGGCCTACCAATGAATATTGTATGAACACTATACTATATGAAAATACAATATAGTAAAATTCAATGAAATATTTTATGCCAAAAATATGGTATTTTTATTAATAATTAATTATAAATTAAAAACATGGCTATATAAATATTTAAATGATTAAAAATGTATCTACAAATTGAAAACTTCTTAAAATTGTGTCAAATAACTAGCTTATTAGATGCAATTAGAGTTTGCATCTAATAAATTGTGTAATGCGCTATTATTTCCAAGAGAACAAAGCATTGAAAAATAATATCATATAAATGTGGGAAAATTACTAATAAGTTTATACCTTATAGTTTTGGGTTTTTATAAATAATATCATATAAATGAGGGGAAAAGGACTAAAAAGTTTGTATCATGTAGTTTTGGATTGCTATGCAAATTTTAAATTATTGTGCAAAGTTATTAATTTTTTGTTATTATACTTTGAAAATAATAAATAAAAAAAAGTGTTTGTGCTAAAAAAGTAATAGTAGAGTCCAAGTGCCCATGATAATGGGAGAATAGGACAGTTCATTGATTTTCTTTCTCATGAATGATCTATTCATCTTTAGCTAGGAGTTTCAGTAATGCAGACTAAGGTACTAGTGGCCCTGTACTTCACGGACCAGTTACTGAACTGGATGAACTAATGTTAATGGGTCAGAGAAGTCATATAATCTGATGTTGTGGTGTCCTAGACCCATTTATTGTTGGCAGAACTTCCAATCTCACAAATGATGCCAAATGTGTTCTGTTTGACAGAAAGTCTGTGCTTCTTTTGAGGTAAATGTATGAAAGGACCATATGAGGTCCTAATTTTCACCCAATATATCTGTCAATATAGCTCTATGGTGTTGTGTATGCAAAGCCATTGATTATAGCAAGGCAATCCCACACAAGCTTAGAGATAACAAGGGTCTAACCCTCCATTTTAGTGACGCAACAAACTAATGGACTTGTCAAAAGACTTGGGGAAAAAAACATTTTAGGCTTCAGATCGGATTTTATGACCAGAACTGGTTTCCCGAGAATCATACTTCGTATTCTGCAGTGAATGACTCCCAAAGTTAGTCATTTAAAGTACTTTATGAGACGAGTTGTGTTCAGCCTTAAGTCACTTTAAAAATATTCTGCGAGATAAAAATATTTAATATGTGAAATGAGACTTTCCTCAACTTTAAGAGATTGGTATTGCTGAAAGCAACTTCAATAACAAGCACACCAGCTAACCAGCTTTGCTTAAATTGTGTCTTTCGCCACTAAATAAAAACTGCATTTGGAGTCTGGGGTTAATACGATTGTATTATTTAACCAGATTGTAATGACTAGTAGAGCTGCTTAGAACCCTCTCAAGCTGCCGTCAAGACTTTCAGTGGGATAGGTAAAAAGATCTTGCACGTGAACATTCATGAAGTTAGACAATTGAACTACAAAATATTTGTAAGAGATTGGTTAATTTCTAATAAATAGGCCCCCTGAACGGAAAATTTTGAAACTGTTTTATGTTTCTTCGATTTAAAATCAAGAATACCTTTTTGTATCTTTTCCCAGTTTTTTTAGAAAGGGTTTATTAGACAACTAAATGATCTTTTCTAAGAGGTAGACGATCATACTACTGAGGCACGTCATTGGAAACTAACTATTCCTGTTTTTTTCAGATCCTGACTAGAAGGAGTGATTACCAACTGATGAGGAATAAGAGTGACAATCTCTAGTACTGTACTCATGATAGTATTGTGGTGAAACATTAAAGTGACTCAAAATAGATATAGATGTATGACATGGAAGTATGAATGTTTAGATAAATAATAATATTGAAAAAAAATATAAGAATCATGAACCCACTTGAATAGTAGGACTGAGTAACGTAATGACTGTAGAATTGTACCATACATACAAAAATCAAACATCATGTTGTGAAAGAAAGAAGTAAGAGTGTCTATGCAGTGAAAATAAGTAAGACAATTTGAATTAAAGTGAAGTCATGAAAATAACACAATCTCCCAGCTACTTGGGGACAAAGTGTTTAGGAGATTGTAGGCGATAGGTTATATGCTCGGTCCTCTTAATACCGACATGGCGTCCGCTCAATGGTTGCTATCTACGTGGACACTTCTAGAGATGTCTGTGGTGTCCATTCTGGATGGTAGTCAGGGTTCGGATGTTGTGTAGGGAAGAGAACTGAGTGTCAGACTTGTCAGTTAGCTGAAAATCAGACCAACACTACGTGGTTCGGATTCCACGTAAAGCTGTAGGTCCCATAGTTACCCTGGCTATTGGGCTATTAATAAATAGTCCTTTCTGAGCTAAGTCGAACTCAGATAGTAACAATGACTACACTCGTTCATCTACACTCATCACACTCATTCGAAACTCATATTCGCCCATATCTTGACGATCGGTGTCTTAAGAATAAATAAAATAAAATAAATAAGTATAAATGATAAGAAGTTAATAGAACTAGGAAAAGAAAGTTGGGGTGAGGTGCATAAAATATATTTAGGAATTAAAATTTAATGATAAAAAATCAGTTGTAATGAACATTGCAAAATATAAATTCTAAACCTACCATAGATCCCATGGTGAGATAAGAATTGTTTCTGTTTTGTTAAGTTGTACTATTTGTTCACTTCTGCTTCATATCTCTTAGTCTTCACGATCAATATATTCAAAATCATCTGAGAGTTTGCAAACTGTCAAAAAAATAGTTGAAAATTTGAAACTCCTTCAGAGTCTTTCATATCCCATCATACAAATATTAGGCTATTTTTAGCCTCATATCTGTAAAAAGTTAACTGAAAAAAGTAAAGAAATATACCTCTATAATGGCGTTTTGACTGCTTTAGATACCATGGCTTCCCAATCCTTACTCCCACATATGTCCATAATTCCAAACAAAATCAAAGAAAAAAGGAAATAATCCAATTAGATACAGGAAGAACAAAGATCTTGCGTCAAAATTGTTGCAGCAGACAGTAATGAAGAATGTAGAGATATTTAAGGATTTGTAATTATTTCAATAGAATGCAAAGGTTGACAAAGAAAATAAATCAACGGATCACGATAGTTATAACCCTCTTCATAATAATTATAGCTAAGCTGCTAACTGTACAATTGGGGATTTTGAGGTTGGCAGGGCCCTCGTATTGTTTTGCAATTCGTATTTAATTATAATCAATTGAGGTTATGTTAGCAATATCAAACTGTTGAAATAGCACAATAAACGATTATGATGATGAAATAATTGAGAAAAGGACCCGTATGAGCTATGCGTGCCATTTTGTTGGTTCACAATACCTAAACTCCGCGGAATGTAGTCTACTGTACAAGCTGGTTCGTACCCGTTCGCTCGGGGCATCGGCATCGGACTAGTTCATGATGTTCATTTAATCTCAGCATATAAGCAACTGGGCCGCTTATTGTCCAGTAAATTGCTAATATCCTAAAACACGAAAAAGACGACGTCTCAAGGCCAGTCGGATTCAAGTATTGAGGGAGTTGGACACATATTATATCGATGTCAGCTTAACATGCAAACAAACTGACAAGGGAGTAAACGTGCCAATACAAGATCAATGATACATGATTATTATACCCTCAAATTGTTTTATATGTAATATTTATTTAATTAGCTGTAATTAATCGGAAGCAATGACTTAGTCGTGAGCACTACATTATGAATGTTAACTTTAAATTTACGTATCCATATAAGTAATGTACTCTTTTTGGGCTTTTAAATTTTGGTTTGATGAATTTTAATAGGAAAATATAAAAATATAATTTATCAGAAGAATATGAAATCTATATTTGACTATAATAAGTTCTGCACAAGTATTCTCTGTGTACATTACCTATTTCTAACCTAAGTTCAATAGTAAAATTATTTTCTTTCGATCACTGTCTCGTAAAATAGCGATTAGATAACTAAATCACAAGGTCAGTATATTTTTTGCGAAAACTAAGTCTATAATTAATGGAATATTTTTTGTTATGTTATCTGTTATTACCACAACGTTAAATTAGTATAAGATTTAGTAGGGCCTAGTCACTATAAAATATCTGGCACCCAGGAGAGATTCACGCTTTGATAAAATCCCACTGCACGGAAATTATATTGATATCAACCATAAAACAGTGAATTTTTCATAGATAGAATAGCACAATTTAATCAGTCTGTACGTCTGTTCATAATGCCATTCAAGAACTAAGAAGACAGTGACATAGAGTTGAACTATATTGTGTGTTATTAACTACTGTACATATTTTATTAGATGGGGGACATTTAAAAAAAGGATATTTTATCAAAAACTTGTATTAAGGTAAAAACCAGAATGTAAAATTAATACAAAATTTATAGTTTGTATTGTACTACAAGTGATAAAAAGTTCATTATCTGTTAAAAAAGGTTAAAAAGGGGACATATACGCATTTCTGTCAAATTCTCCAGTACAAATGAGCACATACTATTAGGAAGACATGAGCACATTCCCTCCTAGTTATGAACATTTAGTTTCTCTGTCACTCTCTCGCGACATTCCTTGTTTGGAGTAGTTCGTAAATTTATAACCCAGATTCTTGAAATGTTCTGGTTCACGTACATTTCAATTACTTGTTTTCAATTAACGCTTTTTCATACTTATTTTTCTAAAATCTCCACACTTTGGAGTAAACTGTTAGCTTATTCTCCTACATTAGGCCTAATGAGAATCAATGTAATGTGCATTTTTTGTTTGTTTCTCTTTCAAATAAAGTAACAATTTACGAAAAACTCATACGTTCCATATTAATTAGTATTGAGTGTAGCAAAATGTTGTCATTAAAACAAAAACATTTATTTGTTAAACGTGTGATTTTATTATAAGTGATAACTATTACTTATTAAAGGAAGTACACTCATTTGGTGATTTGCATTAAACTTTCCGAAATATGACCGTGTTTAGAATTGTTACATGATCTTACAAAATTAGGGTAGTCACAAGTGTAGTTCGGTGTTACGGTAACTAGAAAAAAGACGGTAGGTATCACGCGCATCTCATATGACGTCACACGGGCTAAGTGACAGCTGACTGGAACAACAAGCAATAAATAAACACAAAAATACTTGTTAATTCAAGCTTTTTTACAGTTCACAAGATAGGAGCTGGGGTACCTAAGGGATCAATATTAGGACCTCTACTATTCAATCTATATACAATATCTATATACTGAAACCTCAAAACGCATATTTGGAACTGTACTCTGATGACACCGCAATCACTTATCAACATAAATATGCAAATTAAGTATCTGAACTATTACAGACATATATTAATTAAATAGTGGCTGGGTTTAATTCTTGGAGAATTGCCTTAAATTTCAACAAATGCCAAGTAAAAATATTCTCTTTAAAAAGTACAGTTCAAGTAAATGTACATATTAATGATGTTATGATACCTTAGAATCTTGATGACCAAGCTGTTTAATATTTAGGTGTATAAAAAGCTGAATTGGAATGTACATGTCAGTACCAAACTGTCCCAAGGTTATGCAAGACCTTCCCAGTTATATCCAATATTTAATAAAAAATCTCCTATGAAATCAGTTTGTACAGCAATAATTTACAAAACTATCAGCCGGCCTTTAGTAACATATACGTGTGCAGTGTGGGGAAATTCTATAAGTGCAGGTAAACTAAAAAGAATTCAAATACTTCAGAACAAAATTTTACGAATTTCAGGTAATTCAACATGGTTTGTGTGAAACCTACAGGTACATAATCAACGAGGTTAATCCATGTCAGCGTTCATAAAAAAATGCTACAACAAAGTTCCTCAAGAACTTACAAAACGTCCCTGGTGTTGTGTCATGCCATTATTTGGGGAATTAAACAAGAATTAGAAGATTACAAGCTAAGTTGCCCTAGAACGTTTTTATGTTACTCTAGAATTCTCTTGAAACAAAAATTTCCCAATGAACAATGAATATTATTTCATATTTTATATTATTACTAGGTGTCTCTAATTGAGTGAGCCTGATAATGCTATGTCCATGTGTTATCATTTCTGGATGTAATATTCATAACATTGATCCATAATAAAGCTGCATAGAAAAAAACTTGTACTATTTTTTTGCTCATAAAAAACTACCATTTCAAAAAAGTGAAAAAAATTTCTGGAGATATTGGCTAAATACACCTACATACCAAATTTCATAAAAATGTATCCATCCGTTTGGTATCCAGCGAACTGCACATACATACACACAGACAAACACACATACAGATAGACAGTAAACATTTTTTTCCAAAAAAAGAACACTTTTTGGGTTCAGAGGACCCTAAAATGAATTTTAACCCCAACTTATCCAAAATTTTTTTGAACGATCACAATACTTTCTCTATGCTAACGCATATGGGAGAAAGTAAAAAGCACTTTGATACTCTGTGGTAAAATACGAATGGGTAAGCTCAAAGGATCAATATTTGTTTATTTTTTAACTGTAGTTTTCTTTTCATTTATCCAGTTTTACAGTAATACAATTTTTGACGGACGTTCAGTTTAGTTTACTGTCCGTGCAGAAATTATGTGTACCTAGTTTGAAGGTTGTTTACTAAGAAAATAAGAGAGCTATTACAACTTCAAACACACCATTGTTATTCTCGTTTGATCATACGCTGTAGAACTTTTTATTAAAATGTTAAGTAATATTTATCCTAAATTGAACAAAAAAGTACCGGAATTTTAAATATTTTCCTTGTGCATCAACTTTACACTTTTATTACTTAAAAACCCCTTAATGTATTGTATTTATATTTTAATAAGTGGTTGACAGGACATTTTTCTATAAGTTTTAAACATTTCAGAATTTCAATTTTCAAGAAATAAAGTTCTTATCAACTTCCTGACTAACATTTTCTTGGTTTTAGAGGTCGTAAAATTAATTATTTGGTCACGTTGTAATTCTTATGAAATGCACGTACATTACTTTTATATACGTAAATAAATGAAGTGATTTTAAATTGATTTAAATCAATTTAATATCAGTACACTTATTTACGCATATAAAAATAATGTATTGTAACTATACATCTCATAAGAATTACTCCGTGACCAAGTAATTAATTTTACGACCTCTAAAAGCCAAGACCACGTTGTTTCATGAAATTTATAAAATTTTGTTTTCTTTAAAAGGTAAAGTACCGGTAGTACTTGTAATACTGAACCAGCAGCTTTGGGGGGTACATTAGAGACAATAGAAGTTAAAACTATACAAAGACGTGGAAAGGGATTGGCTACACACTAAGATAAGTGAAGGTATAAAAAAACTTTAGCGTGGCGTCCTGAGGAGGAAAGAAGAAAACGAGATGTAACTCAGTTATGTACAGTGATTTTTAGCTATAAATAATTGAATTAAGTGTTTCTGCCTTGTCGTTGATTATGATGTTGCGTTGTTTTCTCAAATTTGTCGTTTTCGTCCAATTTAAACTTAGATATCACCCAACAAGTTTGTTCCCTAAATTAGTGCTGGACCAACCTTGTTTTGCTTCATCTTGTTGGTGGGTATTTTGAATACTTTTCACGCATTAGTAAAATGCGTGAACTATGTACTTTCAATATATCCTCAGACCTCACTCTTGTTTTTGGAGTTTACCAATGATACAGAGATTGTGTTGATAATCAAATCCTAAAATCTGAGCCTCTCTGCAGGTGGGATTGACATTTTCTCTAGTGTCTTGCTGAACAGGTTACAATTCCCTTCATGGTCATCTTCCCTCATCACTGGTCATGTCTGTCTGGTCTTCCCTTTTGTGTATGTGAACGTGATCAGTCTCTAGCAAATCTGAGGGAAGTAAAAGTGTGAAAACAGATAACCACAAGGGTCTGTTATGGGACATGTATTGTTTCGTTTTGTTTTGTTTCTTTTTTTATCAACTTCATCTTATGCAGAATAAGTACCGCTAACATTTGTTCATAGACCACAATTCATTTAATATCTCTGAAAAGCATCAAGTTAATCTTGACATAGAAGAAGATCTTCAGTGTAGTGCTCTTTTGCAATGGTTAGATAATAATTGTCTTGCTGTAAACAGATCCAAGACCAAACTTAGAGAGAACAAAAACACAGGAAGATTGAGAAAATGTGTAAGCAGGCCTAAGAATGTACATATTCTATTGATAGTTTTTTAACAGTAGACAATAGAATTTAATGTTAAGGTGTGGTCATGTATGTAACTTGCTAAGAAGCAAATGACAGGTTATTGAATTTATCACGTAATTGTATAGGCTACTGTCGATCAAAAAATAAATATTTTAATTTTTGATATGGTAGTTTTTGTTTTCCAAAATCTAACTGTGATGTGCAGATAATTTATTGGCGTCCATTCGTTTCTCGAAAACCTCAAATCGTGATTCGTGCTGCGTTTAAAATAATGATCCAGCCCCCGCCGGACATCCCCCGTTATGCAACAGAGCGAAGCGATCATCTGACGACCTTGAAAGACCACGCCCGTTGCCAAGGCCGCCTGCCGCGCATCTGTCCCGGGTAACTGACCTCAGGCCCGTCAACCTGAATCTTATGCTTTTGCAAAAGATTAACCAGTTTTTGCGCTTGAGTTGCAAGTACATTCCTACTCAAAATATGAAAATCAATTTTAATGGATCTGGCTTATTGCAGAAAACTAAGTAAAATTTAAAAAATCCAATAAACTCCAACTGAGACTTCCATAACACTGAACTTAGCGCACTCCCACAATTTAGATACGAAAATGAAGATGATCAAACACATGTTCAGCGAGTATCAAATAATGTTCACTGTAGGTCCCCTCAGGTCCAGTTACATGAGCTATACAAAGTAAGATACCGTTATTTATTTTGTTTTCATACTAACTAAATAGAAATCACTACAACAAATCTCTACATTATAAGGCAAGAAATAAATAAAAGAGTGCACGATTTTATTATTTAATTTACAAGTTAATTACTGTAATAAAATCTTTGATAGTATTTTACCCCAGTTGAAAGTGTCCGTTTTCTAACACTCGTCCAAAGATGTATTGACAGGCCGAGTGTCAAATATGATCAAAGATATTCCATTAGCCAGTCGTGTTATCTTGGTATGTTGGTAGACCTATTGTTCCATCGGTGTCAAGGTGTGAAATTTTCTTGAAGGATATATCAGCTGGGTGTGGCCGAGTGGGCAGAGGTCCACTGGAGTTGACTCTGGAGTGACCTTCCAGCTGGAGTGTCCTTGTCCAAGTGCAGCAGACGGACAGGCCGATGTTGTTGAGACAGAATAATGTCGTACCAGAACCGCTACGCGTTTGTGTAGCTTGTATAATCCACAACGGAATCAAGATTGTCTCAAAAGATAGAGATCGCTGGATGGGTATTAATTTATCTTCGGAAAGTGAAGACACAACCCCCATAACTTACTAGCTTTATAAGAACTGATAAACTTACTAAAGAATCTACCAACGGTATTTGTTATCATACAGTAGATTAAATACTGCATATCATGATGCAGTTTGCTGAAATGTTTTATTGACGGTAAAAACTTCTAGCACAATAATTCATCCTATCGTTGTAGACAAAATGTAATCATTTCAGTTACCAAGGGAATGTATCTATCAAGTTAGAAACACTTTCTTGATGGATTTGTTTACACCTAAAACCAGTCAACGTACACAACAGCTATTATGTATAATATACATAATAATATGATTAGTAGTGTTCTTGATAGGGTACCTGTAGGATATTTTTAATTTATTTCTTTATTAATTAAATGTTTTTAAAACGTTCGGCTAGCATTTCTACACTAATCCTAATCCAAAGCTGTCAGCTTTAGACTGTAGAAGTCTAATAGTTTATACTTAAAAAAACATTTGACTAGCATTAATTTAAAAAAAACAATCAATATATTATATATTATTTGGAAAATACATTTAATGCCGTAAAATCGACAAATAGAATAGATGCTTCCGACCAGAAATAGAATCAGCGTCACACATCACATAACACTAACGTTCCCATATTAATAGCGTGTTGTTGAGGAAATTCAGCAATATACAAGGCTAGAAAGATTTGCAAAATCATCAAACTCGTGAAAATTCAACAGGCGGTGTGACTAGGGAGCTTTCTATTGATTGCATCAGTATAGTGTATTCTTAGAAATAACTTCGTCATAACATAAAGTCTAGAGGATCGATTGTATTTGTCCAAGCAGATAACATTTATAAATGATTCAATTATTAATGTTGTCTATGGGGGATTTGATATAGCAGATCCACTAGATCTCGCTGGATTGAAGTTATCGAGCTTTTAGGCGAAACATCTATTTTTTCCCTGCAGTGAGGCACGCATTCTCAATTTCGAGCGCTCTCTTGACCACTACATCTACAAGAAACGAATCTTTCAGTACACTTCGAAGAGTTAAGACTAGGCTCAGACAGAAGCACCATAGGAGAAGAAAGGCACCTTGATCGTCTCAGAGATCCAGCCTAGATCACCTTAAATATCCTCTGACCTATTTGGGTACCATTCATGACAGTTTAGATAGACACTTATCAACATGGGTAGCCATCTTTGCTTATGTTTGATGAGCGTTCAGTTCATAGAACATTTTACAAAGAAAACCGTGAGATGACTGAAAACAACGTGTTAGAAAGGTTCTCAGCAAACCCAAGAAATTAGTTTTTAGGCCAAGGACAGAGGAGTGAAAAACAGTTCATTACTTTGTGACTAGTATGTGAAAACTATACTAATTTTAATTACACAGCTAATTACTCTAATAATATTCTTTTAATTCTCCATTCTGTTTTACCACCTACCACCCTGAGTCCCTCGCCCTAACAATTGTCTGGCCTAACAACATCCATAGCCTGCCCCCTCCCCCTAAATTTGATCTTATGTACACCTTTGCCTCAAGTAGGATCTTTGAAACATGGTTTAGATTAAGTTTTACAATATAGTATATTAAATTACCCTTAAAATACTGCATATGGTTTTTGAATTAAAATGCAAAATGTTAAATTAAAAAAAACATTTTAACATGACAATTTGAGTGTTGTACATTCAGCTGATAAAATAATCGTTTAAAATAATAATTTAATTTAAATTGCATTAAAAAAATTTTTTTATTAAAATTATATATGTTTCCCATCATATTTAATGGATTATTCTGTAGGTAACAAATATTCACGTAGCATACTGATTCGAATGTTCAGATAATCTTCGTAAAAGACGTGAATGATTTACTTGTGTTTACTTTTGAAGTTTTACAATATTCTTCAAAGGAGGCAAGCGAAACTAAAATATTAAACGCCTTGTAAAAAAAAAAATAGTTTCTTTCTTATTTAGAAATCTTGCTTCTAACACAATACTCGATTCATCTTCTGAGTTAAGTTTCTCGCTCCAGCTTGAAATCAAACTCAAAGTTCTTTTAAACAAAGAGTTTTAGACAAGCGATGATGTGGTCCTACCTGGACTATTGCCACTGATCTTTAGCCGACCTTGTCCCACCCAGACCGGATAAACAACCGGGTCTGATAACACTGGCACCTGAAGCCTTGATCTTAGCCTCACCCACACAGTAGGAAGCCACCGGGCGTGGGACAAGCACCCAAATGTTCTATGGAGAAACAAAGCCCATTAGGAGAAGTTCGTCAGGAGCGACTGAGAGGAAGCATTGTCTTAACATTCTTAGAACATCTTAAAATTGTTAATATGCAAAGGATTTGAGAAAACCAGAACACAAAGATTGGGCCTCGTCGATGTTCTTTTCACTTCACATGGTAGTGATATCGAAAGCAAAAAGAAACGATGTCTCTAAGCGACCCCAAAACGATTACTGTAGGACTATTGCCCAAACCTTGTTCGTCAATTACGTAAATGACTGACATTGAAGAAATGTTAATCGTAAAATAAATCACTTCTCTCATTGTTTTGTTATCTGTAAAAACTTTTATGTTTGACTCAAACATGAAAATTAATCTGAGTCCACCTATAAAATTGTTGCATTTAAAATAAAACTGGCTGAGCTTGACAATTATTTCTTTTTGTTTGGTTTTCAGTTTTTTTAATTAAAAAACATCTTATTAGTGAATGCTGCATTCCTGCATGCCTAATAAGGTGGCGTTTTCACACCTCATCCAAATGAACATTTCGATCGAATGTTAATAAGAGAACTGGAAAGGTCATACACAGTATGTTCTGACTAGAATTTGACAACAAATGTAATTTTAAATGGTGGGTATTTAATATGTAAAATGTTTTGTGGTTGTCAAACTTGTTCAAGATGGAAAATGTGCCATAATTAAGTGCATGTTTCACTCTTATGCTAGTAGAACAGCCAAGATAGTTTTATTACAGAAGCAGAATTGTTAATTTGAGTTCCTTGCAAAAATATTCAACAAGAAAGCCAAACCATTCAATGACATACATGACTAACAATACAAAAATAAAAAATTTAAACAAACAACACTAACAAAAACAAAACACAAATCAATACCAATACATAACAGTTAATTATTCTATAAGATAGTAAAAATACAAAAGGAAACTATTTATTAGTATCAGTACTAACAATAGTAAAATTAATTAGTTCGAATAACCATTCAAGAATATCAAATAGTTATAATTAGATATTCAAATAAGAATATCAAATAGAATATAATCTCATAATAATTACATTATTATGAGATTATATTTATTAGACTATTATATTATACCCATTACATTGTTATATTATTTATATTATATACTTTGCATAGTTATTTATTCTTGATGGATTGCTTGCAAAATTTGTATTCATTAATATTTGTGTGCTGGATGTGAAAATAGTGTGACGTGGACTTTATAACTCAAGCTACTCATATTTTTTGTGAAATTGTTGTGAACTGCTGTAATGTTACTAGGGTAAACCCTGTTTTATAGCATGTAAATAAAATAAAATAAATAAATAAAATAAATAGTTATAAGTCCTCCAAAAAAGATAACAACTTCGTTAAACTGAGGATTTCATGTCCGAACTTGGCCTATAAGTATCTAAATTAATATCATAATCACAAAAGACCTGTCATAATTTTGACATTTATAAAATAAATTATTCTAAAGTTAGCCTAGTGGTTAGCACGTCTGCTTAATATGCAGATTGTCACGGGTTCAAATCCCGGGAGGTCCACTAATATTTGTGATAGGGGTAGTACCGTTGTCCCTCAACAACGTTTGAATAGCACATTCAAAATGCCACTGGCGTAGAAAGTAAAACTATAAAATCAAATCTAGGAGACATTCAAATGAATCAACAATTTATATATGAGATAGTAGGTTATAAAAATTCCTCAATAAATAATGATGCCAGTACATTTCCAAAACACGTACCATTGCAGCAATTCGGCAATCAATAGAATATGAGACTTGTCGAGTTTTGGCTGAAATTTCTTCTTATTACGATTCGATTTATCAATTTAAATTTCTGCATTCTTTCGATGTAAAAACAATTCCTTGTTTATATACTTTTTAAAGAAATCTAAAATTCCATTGTGTCTACTCTTATTTGGTCACATGGCTTAGATGCATGATCGGGGACGGGTTTTAGTAATGATGGATCGTTTACTGACAGGTTGTCAGCATGAGGCTTTTTGTCAAGCCAATTAAAAGGTGAAGAAGATTCTCCTATTTAATAATGTCTAGAAAGTAGAGGTCAGAGGGTCTTATGATGAGCCATAATTATTAATTAAGATAAATGAACGATTGTGAAATGCAATTGAGAACTTTAGTCTAATGAACGAATGATAGAAAACACAAAAGGTCGGGTATTTATGAAATTGTTGTTTGGGATTTTTATGAGTGAAATTCTACGATCCTTTCCCCTGAGTTTTCTCTAAAATCTACAAAAATTAGAAATTTCAGAAAATGAAAAGTTCAATCATAAATTCTTTTTCGAGCATTTATTGTACTTATCGAGCAGTCATTGGTAAATTAACTGTAAACGACAATTCAAAATATGAAACTTTTGATCTAGGAAAGAATCTTATGTTAAATTTTACCCTAAAAAGGGTTTCTATAAAATAACACAAATACAGTAATGCTATCCATTACGACTTAATTGGAAGCTTGGACCATAGCCCCTAAAAAACCTAAGAATCTTGATTAATTGGATCTGCTGCAACAGATGTTATTTTTAAATGAAACGCAATGATGATCATTGATGAACATAAATTTGTTTGTTGTGCTGCCCTTACAGTCCAAAAATTGAAAAAACCATTCTGTAGATGTTTTCTACGCCTCGTCACCTTCATACAAGATAATCCTACTCTTGCCTACAAACATCCTACAAATGTATATACAAATGCCCTTTGACCATTTTTTGTTGTAAGAGGCAGACAAATTCAGAAATCCTTTGGCAAGTACTGTTAAGATTTTTAAAGTATTTGCGTTGATTTCAGTTGCCGTGAATGGATTGAGAATCGTTGTTAATTGCAATAAGTCAGAAGCAGCACTGCCCTTGACTTTGTAAAACGTTCATCTACATGATGCTAAAATTTAACCAACCCGTATAAATTAAATTACCAATTCATTGTGGTATAGATGAGATGGTACAAGATTTCTTTTGATAAGGAAATCGATGTACGGTTGTCAAAGTCTGGAACTCAAAAGTATACCAACAGTGGTGCTGTTATGAAATTGCTACAATCTCTTGTAGGTTCAACTTCAGTTGCGTTGGAGCTTACAGTTACGAAAATTCGGTCTTCAGATACAATGGACATTTTTTCTCCGGTGAAGGTCACGAAACAAATTCAACCTCATCGAAAATTATGATGACTCCTTTTAAAATTATCCAATCCAGGCGACTATCAATATTAATATCCATCAAACCAATCTATTGATAGATATTGATATATTATGTAACTGTATTTTAACCCACCCCTAATTGTACTAATTAATACTTTTAATAACAATAAAACCAGTCTAGTTTAGTTTCCAATCCAAATCTAATTGTTGAAGTAAATTTGTAGCCTATTGCATCTGGCACATCTTGTGTGTTGTATATTTCTCATGCTCCTTACCAGAATAGTTGCTAGGTTGTATTTACAGATATATTTTCAAATTAAATAAAACAAATATTGAAAATCTAAATTCCTCAGTTTAAAAAATAACCTTTTGGTGTTTTAGCTAAATTTTAAATTACTAGAATACATTATTTTTACCATCCCCCAAATGTACTTCCAACAAATAGCATTAATTATAAATTCAGTTTTACGATTCTTTTAAACGATCTCTAAAAGAAATTGAACGTTCTTCAATACTGTTCATTTTAAAATATGATGCAACTGGTGGATTAGATTTAAAGTAGAACGCTAAACAACCATTTTGCGCATTCGCTAATTTTAGACTCTTATGTTATTCTTTGTCCCTGTTGTTATTGATTGTAAAGGATATATTCATTACACACTTTCCCCTACAAGTGCCTAATAATTTGTTGAAACAGTCAAATAAATGAGGAAGAAATTAATAGCTACTTAAGTGCTGAATTTTTCCGGTTCTCTAAGCATAATAGAAAAAGTGTATGGCGGAGGGAGAATGGTACACTACTAACTTGAATCTTTCACTCAATACCAGCCCTACCACGTAAAAAACCAGAACTACCCATTTCTAGAATTAAACCTTTACATATTTGGCCTCTTTCTCAGATGTAAAATAATAATTCTTTTTTTAGAAATGAAAAAGTATCAGCTAATTTACCAAAACAAATTTTATTTTATGGAAAAACCAAACGTCCATTTTACTTTGAAGCCGAACGTTAAAATAAATCAAATGAAGTCGGGTCTTTGCTGGCTCTTCGCCCGCTGCTCTGTACTCTGACCTTGCTGAACCCTACTTCTTGGGTCATTGCCAGTGCCACTGTCTAAGTCCTGACTCTTTGTCCCTGATGATCGTGACGAAATGGTTCACTTGTGATCGACGATTGTTTCAATTTGGCCGTTCTGGACTATTAGGCACCTATCTATCTGTCTCTCTGTACTGAGGGCAGTCGAAACCACGAGGTCTTCTGGTTAAACCGCCTTAATCCACTTTAGACTTGTGTCAAATCATTTATTTTTGCTAACAATTTGAAGACGTTTTAAGAGACAACTAAAACAGAACGGTTCATTTATAGTGTTACTTCAGTGCTGATGACTTCACTTTAGTTTCAACCAATTGTATTGATAACAATCGATAACTATTTAGCTTACCAAATTTACTATGCTTTTGGCAGTTCATACTATTTTTTCGATTGAAAAATTTGCTTGCAAAATAATAAGTCAAACAACAAAAATAAAAACTTTACTCAGATATATATACAAAAAAACTAAGCATTATTGTCTTTCAATGAACTTTTCAAGAAGAGGTTCTGGTTTATGTTGACCTTTTTCGTGAGCTTATAAAACATCCAGGAAGCTTTGATAGCATTCTTATTGGCTTATTTACACGTCTATAACACGTGCGTGGGCTAGGACGGGTGCAGATGACTTGGGCAAACATATCAAGCGCCTGAGTCAGGCCGCCCACCGCTATTGTTCTTGACGGTAGGCAGCACACACACACACACACACACACACACGCACAAGAATTAGAACTCAGCACACGCTGCGACACCGTTTTACGATGGGCCAGGAGTCTTCCACGTGGACAGTCGACACACCATCCTTCAAACACGTCAACCGACTGTCAGGTAGCCCACCGTTATTGTTCTTGACGGTTGTAGTGTACAAACACGCACACGTATTAGAACGCAGCATACGCTTCCAGTCCGTTCTACGATAGGCCAAGAGTCTTCCACGTGGACACTCGACACACCATCCTTCAAACACGTCAACCGACTGTCAGGTAGCCCACCGCTATTGTTCTTGACGGTTGTAGTGTACAAACACACACACACGTATTAGAATGCAGCATACGCTGCCATACCGTTCTACGATAGACCAGGAGTCTTCCACATGGACAGTCGACACACCATCCTTCAAACACGGTAACCGACTGTCAGGTAGCCCACCGCTATTGTTCTTGACGGTTGTAGTGTACAAACACGCACATTATTAGAACGCATCTTCCACATGGACAGTCGACACACCATCCTTCAAACACGGTAACCGACTGTCAGGTAGCCCACCGCTATTGTTCTTGACGGTTGTAGTGTACAAACACGCACATTATTAGAACGCAGCACACGCTGCACCGTTTTACGATGGACCAGGAGTCTTCCACATGGACAGTCGACACACCATCCTTCAAACACGTCAATCGACTGTCAGGTAGACCACAGCTATTATTCTTGACGGTTGTAGTGTGCAAACACGCACAGTATTAGAACGCAGCACACGCTGCCACTCCGTTCTACGATAGGCCAGGAGTCTTCCACGTGGACAGTCGACACACCATCCTTCAAATACGTCAACCGAGTGTCAGGCCGCCCACCGTTATTGTTCTTGAATTTAAACAACGTACACACACGCACACGTATTAGCACAAGATACGATATCGTTCTATGGTAAGTGTCTTTCTCATGGATAGCCGACTGAAACTCAAATTCTTTATTGGGCCAAAATCAACTATACAATTTGCACTAGCCAAGTTACACGGTATAGTTCATATTACAATCAATAGAAGTAAAACAATCTTACTCCAACTCAAAGCTACTCCTCTTACTCCTACGTCACTTATCTTTTGTAATAACACGCCATTGTCATCAACCATATCAAAGTCTTTGCTGAGATCGAACAATATTCCAACTGAATAGTTATTAGAGTCTAGATGGTTAAAAATAAAATAAATAAATAAATAAATAACGACTTCGTTGATAAAATTGAATATAGCCGTCGTTGTAGACCTATTCTTCACAAAGCCGTGCTGTTTTAGCGATAATATTTATATTGCTATGATTCAAAAATTACCACAACCTGGACAACATTTATTTTTGTAATAACTTTGAGATAACTGACACCAGCAATATAGGCCTATAACTATAGAGAGGCAGGGGTAGTTAAGAGATTTGTTTTGTAACAAGTTTCTTATACTATATATATTATATACCATAGCATATAAAGTATTTATTAATTTTAAAAAAAAGCTCTTCGAATCAAGATAAAAAAATCATGTCATATATATGGCAGCTGGACAGTAATGAGTTTTTTATCTCCCAGCTATGACAGCTACCACACAACGCACATAAACTACCTATTTAAAAAACTAAATTCTATTTTCCCCTAAGACTATTATAACTACAAAAAAAAAAAAAAAAAAAATAATAAGAAGTTACAATATATTTAAGAAACCGTTCAGGGCCCAATGTAGATCATTATTCAAACTAGAACAATTACTAACACTTTCTGGTTTTTAAAATGTGTGATTTAAGTGACAACGAAATGAACAAAGCTAAGAAATGTTCTGAAAATCTCTACACCGTATCAGCAGTAGGTAATTTGGGTAGTTAATTAACTTGCAATGTTTTGTTGTATATTGTTATAGGTAAAAAAACGCATAAGCAAATCTACAGAGAATCCGGCCACTTCTCACCGAGTTATATTGAGTGTGTAACGGGTGTAGAATGATAAAAAATAAATAAAGAAAACAATTTTATAAAACATTGCTTTGATATTTCATTGACTTTTAATAACTTGCTTCTAAGCAGAAAACCTAATAGCAATAACATAAATCAACAGTTTTCGAAAACATACGCATAATGGCTATTTGTCTGTAAATGGCTTTATCTTTCGTAACCCTGAATCCTTTTTTCTTATTGGTTACATTAATTATACAAGGTCTATCACCACACGACAAGTGACATTTTGGTAATAACGCCTTGTTCCACCCACACACCACCCAGACTTACGTGATCGTAACGCTCACACGCGCATCCACGCTCCGCACGACGAGACGCGGTAATGCTACCAGCCATCTTAATACATTATTCATGGATACTGCTAATGTGGTAGGATTCATGATGGCTATCGAGTTTGTCGACTAGACAAATAGTCCATTACAGAGTGACATATATAATAAATCGACATTAGTCATGAGCTCTATTGTATTTTAAATATAATTTGGAGCTGATGAAAAGTGGTCTCGGAAGAACACGACCAACACTTTAAAGAGCTTTAATTCCTCAATAAACTTGAAGAAGTTCTGTCAGTAATACAGTATAAGTTTCTTGTTTGGACGAAATAAAAAAAACACAAAGTGATTTTAATACACTTTGACAATATTGTCCAAAATGATGGCAGCAAAGTTTGAGCCAATATCTCCAGGCAGTTTTTCATTTTTTTGAGATTTTATTTTTTTTTTTTTATTATTTTTATGGCCAAAAAACATACAAAAGGGAATTTTCTCAAAAACGACTGTGAAGATTTTGATTACATTTTTAGGGAACATGTAAATTACAATTTAAAATATTGTATTAAAAAACGGCATGTCCCTAACTTTTCATAGTTTTTGAGTTATGACATTTTTTACAGACAAAAACATTTGAAAATGCAATATTTCAATCTTTATCCTAATGTTTTTGACTAAATTTTCAGTGAAAATGCAAATTAAAATAAAAATATTTTTGTTACCACCCCACTAAGTTGGGGCTGGAAAACGAAGGCCGGAAGCCACAACTCAAGTTGTTGAAAGTTGTTTACATAAAATGTTGCTATGTGATTAATTGAACAGCTGTTTTTTAAGATTATTTTTGTGTGGAGATATCAGTTCAGGTAAAATATGTACAGTAGGTATCTTATCTATATCTATAAAATCCAATTTATGTTTATTTGTCTATCCTTTATGCGCTACCAAACCGTCCAGCCGATCGCCATGAAACTTGGGGAAGTTGTTCTATATACCCCAGGGAAGGTTTCTGTCCTATTCCCGTTTATTTAATCCCTCAGGGCTCCATCCCTTGGACTTCTAAAGTTTCGATGTTAATCAAATAGCAGGATGCATGAAGGTATAAGAAGTCAAATATAAAAAGAATATCAGCTGTGGGTTTTAAATATGTCAAAATTATACTGTTTATATTTTTATGTTTTGATTTCTTGTGAAGCTATATTAATTGATTGATTTATTTGATTAACAGCTGTTAAATAAAAACAAATAGAATAAAATTGTGGTAGGCAAAACTTTCAAAATTAAAAATAATTGAGTACAGTAGTAAACTACACAAAACATCAGTTGTTGTAAATTAGGTACTGAGTAAACTGAAAGGTTTCTGCACATTTCAATGATACAATCAAAACTCATTATTATGACCGGCGAAGCGAGCGGGTACAGCTAGTTTAAAATAAAAAATCAATACACTAACTATTTCAATTATTAGTTCTTTAACAAGCTTTATACATTTTTTTAAAAACGATCTGAGATAACAAAAGCAAAGGGAGAAAGTTTGTCCAGTTACCTGGTACCATTTATTTTCTAACATCATATAATAAGCAGATATAGGCAGAACATCAGCTTATTCTTGGGATTCTGCAAAAATAGGCTTTCAACTGTGAAGGGTTGTTTATATTGTATGGACTATAGTTTTTGCCTGACGCTTACATTCGTCATGTTACATGTAAAAGTAGTGATATGGTTTTTTCTGTATTAATTTTATTAGTTTAGTTGGTTAAGGCTGGTGATAATGATGTGTAACGATACCAAACGAATATTAAAATACTCACCTGGTAAACCTTGGTTTGTATTCTTGTTATTGGGACATTTTAAAAATATGTCCCAATAACATAACGTTTATAAGAAAGACTAAACTCACTTTATCATATTTGCACACAAATGCATGCTCTTAAAGTAAATAAATTTAAATAGTAACTAATTATTTCAATATCAGTAATTAGTAAAATTAAGGTCACTACATTTTATTTACGAGGGTTATAGAAATTGTAATTTATAAATACTATTATTATAATCTATTTACTAGTTAATTCCTTACATCTTCAATATATACATTGTAAGCAAAATTGGGCTAAACCAATCAATACTTAATGAACAAAATGTTTAGACTGTAACAAACTTTATATGTATATAAATGTATACAGTATAATATTTTTATTAATGTTAGGCAAAAAAGGTATGATGTGCTAATTTTACAAATTTTTTCCACTATACAATAAACATCTTCTTAGAAAGAATCTAAAACTTAATTAATAATTCTTAATAAAAACAATATATTTTGTTTCTAATATAGGAGTTTTCATCACTTTGTAGAAGCATTTTTTATTCGTGTATTACCAGCATTTATGTATAAAACACAATGTTAGGAATCATTCTTCTAATATGATCGAAACGTTACTCTCAACAATTCTATGACTGACAGCTCAGTGACCAAATAAAAAACAATGGTGACAGAATCAAAACTATAACAAAGATGAACACAAAAGAACCAATTGGCCGATAATGAGATTGAGTTAACCTATAATTAATGATGAGGCTCTGCCTGCTTTTACAAGATAATGAGATCTTATTTGCGTCCCACAATACAATTCGAGCCCTGACGGCATCACTACCAACCTGATTGGTGGAGTCCAGAGTCCACCGTACCGCTGTCCAACGCCATGTGGGTTGATGAAACCGGTGCAAGAATGTCGTTCAATTTTACTTTGTCCGACGATCCGCGGATTTCAGATGTGTAAATGACGTTTACAGTACGACACTGCATCAAGTGAGATTCTTAAGCACTTTTTACTGGTCGGTTAAAAATATGTTAAATTTAGTATTAGATGGTCGTTAGGAGGTTTATTACAACTGAAAGTTACGTTTCATTACTAAGAAAATGTGACTCATATTTCACAGGTTGATAAAAATGCCTGCTTTTGGGATTCAATAGCCCACTTGTTAATCATGTATGCAAGACGTGATTACATAAACATAAATTAAAAAATTGGGTGTGCGTCGGACCACACGGTGGAAGTTATACTTCTTTGGCCATTCTCATACACCCACTCACGCACACAAACAGACAGGATATATAAATGAAATATAAGACATTTTTCAATATTATTCAATATATTTATCTTCAATATATTATACGTGACTTCATTATTATATTATACACCTATATTATCATTATCAGTAATTTCTTCGATTAAATTTCTTCGATTAACAATCGATTAATCGATAGTTCTTAAAAATTTGTTCTTACTTTTCAGCGTGACGCGGTTTCTCGACCAACATCCCATCCCAAAGTGTCTAACGGGCGCAAAGAAGTATAACTTCAAAAACAACAAAATGTAGGCCTACAGTTTAATAGGCGGTGTAATGTCTAAACGTTGACTTGGTAAGTTTTTCTTTATTTAACACCAGTAAAAATATACTTTACAATAATAATCTCACATAGTTTGCTTTGTTGCAATTTTACTTAATTGTTTTTAAATATAGCGAATAATTTTTGCTTGTTTCAAAAATGCATTAGCGAAAGATTTTAAACAAATGTACATAATACTATCTTTTATTCATAGTGTCAGGTGTCTACAATTTATTAAGGACCACGTTACAGATATTACTTTTAAAAAAATTGCAATAACTAATCATAGTTTTACATGTAATTACAAAAAGTTCTAAAGTTCTCATCATGGTTCTAAACACAGTAGCTCAATCAATCCCGGTGATGTGCATTATTTTGATTTATCGCTTGACACTCTTCTGGAGTCTCCATCTCCTACTGAAAGAACCAAAATCCTCCTGTGTACAACTCTAACCCTCTTTAACAGGATTTTCCAAAATTGCAAAGTATTATTAGAATTTTTGCTTGAATACCATCAACAACGTTATGGTCATTAGAAACAGTCTAGGGATTATTTTTGTGTAAAAATATTTTATTTAACCACAAGATATTAAATTAGTTAACTATGAAACGATTCAATAACAAAAAAAATACGGAGTACAGTAATAATAGTGCACGTATAGTCTCTATTTTGTTTGTTTGTAAATCACTTTCTAGTATGAGAATATTTGTAAATGTTTAGTCGTCTTTGTGTTAAACGCCTAATGTTTTAATAAACTAATTCTGCTAGAAACAGCGTGCCTCTCTGTCTTACGTCACACGCATGTGTTTATTATTGTTATTGCTATCCGAAACATACATCACCTTAGGTAAATATATACTTCGTCCTTTAGATAAAAATACTTACCTTCACACTAACAACGCATCATGTTTACTCATTTACATAGAAAGGTCTATCAAGGTTTGATGAATACAAGTCTATTTCAAATTCACTAGTTACAAATTGTTCAAATAAATCACACCTCAAAAAATAATAGAATTTTTCATTATAATTCAGAACAAAAACCCATAACAATTGGAGTACCCCAAGGATCAATATTAGGGCCTTTACTTTTTGTACGTAAAGAACATTTCCAACTGCCTCACAAATACTCCTCAAAGTAACATCTGCCTTTGTGCCGATGATTCAAATTTCCAAATTTCTGCGAAATCAATAGAACAATTAGAAGTTTTGTCTTTGGTTGAATTGGGAAATATTACTGAGTTTTTCAAAAATCAAAAACCTTAATTTAAATACTGAAAAAACTAACTATATTTCATTTAAAACAGCACAATCTCGGATTTTTACAGAACCAGTTATTCAAATCAATTCTGAGCCAATTCAACTGAATAACAGTACAACATTTCTTGGCCTTTGGATAGATAAGCATTTAAATTTTAATGAGCATGTTGAACAGATTTTATCCAAAACTAACTCTGGCATGTATGCGTTGAGAAAGATGTCTTTCCTATGTAATGAAACAACACTCAAAATTATACATCATTCTTACATCTACTCTCACATATCTTTTGTCTATGGATCAACAAAAAAGAAAACCTTGATAAAATTCTAAAACAACAAAAAAAGCAATTAGAATCATTAAAAACCTTGAACCTGGAAAATCAGCAAGAGAATATTTCAAACAATTAAATATCTTGACCGTTTATGGCCAATATATTTTTGACACTATTATGATTTATAAAGATGCTAGTTTTTGCAACACAAAAAAAAGCTGAAATCATACCCACTCACCACAGACTTCACTTATATGCAATCAAACCATCAAATGCAGGAACAACGTTTTTTAAAGGCCTGCCTAAAGATATAAAAAATGAGAAATCATTATCAAAGTTTAAAAAAACTGAAAAATTACTTGGTTGAAAAAACTATTTATTCTAAAGATGAGTTTTTCCTATGTGAAATTTTATAGTATTTTTTTCTTTTTTTAGTTAAAGAAAGGTATTCTGTAGTAGAATATTATTGACACTATTCAAATGTAAACTTTGTATATATATATATTTACGAATAAATATTATTTTGATTGATTGAAATTAAAACTTTACCGAGCTGCATTTTGAACCAAGCCAAAATTTGTGAAAAGGGAGCAGTTGTTAGGCTGTTTTTCTCAATATTTTCACTGAGTCGATGTTTTAAGTTTCAGATTAATTTTTATTTAAAAGGCAAAGGACAATCTAAGAAAAACATTTTTATATTTTAAATGCAAAATATTGTGTGCTGAAAACATGTGAAACAACACATATTTTTTTTAATCCGTACAAATATTTTACATGTTTTACGTCTAGTCAAATTCGAAAGTTTTAGAACCATTAGGCCTACTAGCAATATAAAGCACAAAAGTATAATACGAGTTTACAGTTATTATGAGTGTATTAAGACTACATATTTTTGTAACATGGCTGATCTACCAAGACAAATGTGACGAAATAGAACTAACAGATGACAGACGAATTGTCTACCGTCTACCTAGAGCATGGATAACTCACTCCGTACACGTCAACGAAGCATAGGGCTTCCACCACTTATAGAACGACAATTTGTAGCGTATCAGAATAAAAAACAAATCATTAAGAAAAAAGCATTGGTCGTAGTTACCGAACTAACGGCATTGTGGACCGGAACACCACACCTAAACAACAGATGTACCGTGGGCGCTGGTGCAATTAGAGTGTTCGTGGTGCGGAGATGAACCTCCTACGTGCATTAACACGGGGCACCTACACTGCGTACACACAGCACAGCAATGTCTGAACTTACTTAAGACAAATCATATACAGGGTGTCCCGTAAGTAACCAGCCAAACTTCTGGAGGTCATTCCTTGGGTTAAAACAAACAAAAAATTTCATGTGTACAAATCGTCTATCTCGCTCCATTATCCGGCTATCTGTCTGTATGTGTTTTTTACTAAAAACTTAATATCTCAAAGGTTATTTAAGATAAAACCATGAAAATTGGTACGAATGTCGATCTTTACAGTATCCATGTACTATTTAAATTTCATTTTTTTACAACAATCTTTTTCAAAATGGCGGCCATTTTAAACTTTTAAAGCTAAATATCTTAATAACCTTAAATTTTACTAAAAACTTGTAAGTTACAAAAAAGTTTAAGAATTTATTTCTATAAATAATGATATACAAATTTTTAAGATTGAACAACTATTAACTGAGAAATTATAATTTTTATCAAATAAAACATGCTTGATATTAATAAAATTGAAAACTTTAGTTTTCAATTTTGATAAAAATTGTAATTTCTCAGTTAATAGTCGTTCAATCTTAAAACTTTTTATATAATTATTTATAGAAATAAATTCTTAAACTTTTTTGTAACTTACAAGTTTTTAGTAAAATTTAAGGTTATTAAGATATTTAGCTTTAAAAATTTAAAATGGCCACCATTTTGAAAAAGATTGTTGTAAAAAAATGAAATTTAAATAGTACATGGATGCTGTAAAGATCACCATTCATACCAATTTTCATGGTTTTATCTTAAATAACCTTTGAGATATTAAGTTTTTAGTAAAAAACACATACAGACAGATAGCCGGATAATGGAGCGAGATATACGATTTGTACACATGAAATTTTTTGTTTGTTTTAACCCAAGGAATGACCTCCAGAAGTTTGGCTGGTTACTTACGGGACACTCTGTATATGATACTAAAACATATTTCTAAAACATATTGTCTCTTTACACTGAGATGTGTTATTTGTCTGAACAAAATTGCTGGTTATTTAATTGATCATTTAATTAAGCACGACTTTGATTCCACAAGTTTTTTGAAAAGTATCCACAAATTGTAGTTTCTAACGTTAGTTTCAGCCTTCTTGAAGGCACACTGTTTGTATACTAGCCTCTAAAATTGAACAAAAAATGCCTAGAGGTCAGTTATAAAAAAATGTTATGATAATTTTTTATGCTCCCTGTGTTCGGCTATGTATGAATGGATATAAAATCTGTCATAATCACCAAGGAGAGATTCTATTTATTGAACATGGCAGTCTTTTGGATTTTAAGAATCCACAACTGTTCTTTATAGCCCCTCAGCCATAAGGGTAACTAAGTACACACTTAGTCTATTAGTCAGATATACTATAACCAAGATGCGCTTTTGCAGTCCTTCCATGACAGCAGAAGTTGATGGTGTTCACCATTGCCTGTAACTACAACAATGAAGCCTGAAAACCTCGCACTAAATACTATAAAAATGTCACACACTTGTGTAATAACCTCATTTTCCTATAGCAAGTTCTGAGCTATAAGTATATAAAACAATACAACCCCACTATGTCTTATTTCGGGGAAGCATAAATAATTTGAACATCACAATGTCATAACAGTTTCACTCAGGCCGTACTCGACCAGATACAATACCACTCAAATGTAAGTAGGGTAGAGCACCATACATAGTGGTTCTAATATGCATAGTTACATAATGTACACCCATCTCATACTCGACTAGCCCGCTGAGCAACCTACCACCTCCCGCACAACGGGATGTCTTGTGTCGAACTCCCAGATACAATATCACTCAAATGTAAGTAGGGTAGAGCACCATACATAATGGTCCTAGTGTGCATAATTACATAGTGTACACCCGTCCCATACTCGACTAGCCCGCTGAGCAACCTACCACCTCCCGCACAACGGGATGTCTTGTGTCGAACTCCCAGATACAATATCACTCAAATGTAAGTAGGGTAGAGCACCATACATAATGGTCCTAGTGTGCATAATTACATAGTGTACACCCGTCCCATACGCGACCAGCCCGCTAAACAACCTACTACCTCCCGCGCAACGGGATGTCTTGTGTCGAACTCCCAGGTACAATAACCCCTCAACTGTAAAGAGATTTTGACACTATACAATTGAGTTAGTATATAAAGTATATATTAGTTTTATGAGATTATATTTAAAATAAAATTAACTTAATGTCATGCACAAGAAAAGAAGATGTTTGTAGAATCCAAAGTATAAACTATAATGAACTAATTTCTAATAATAATGAAGTAAGGAATGAAGATGGTGATGCATTCCTTATTTTGTTCATAAATGTTAAAAATTATGGACTGGCTGTTCTCTCACAAATATATCGGTGTACACAGAATTTATTCATGGATGAAACAAGGAACAAATAATTTTGAATAGCAGGTATTTAATCTAAATATTGTTCTTGGCCGATATTTTACAGTACAACTTTTACCCCAACGGAGGGATCAATATCCCACCCACCCACCCTACACATACACAAACAATGAGCTCACCATTCACACTTCTACACATATGAATTTTTACAATCCACCACATTTACACATGTGTTTAGATTTTGTACGTTCTTAATTTTTTTTGCCAATGAAGTAAATAAATAGGCCGAGCGGTCTAAGGCATCAGGACTTTGAGCTTGGATTAGCGAATGCGCTGGTTCGAATCCAGCCTAGACTGGAAGTTGTTATCAGTCATTTATATTATACTGTACTACTTCCCCCCTTGCTCTGACTGAGTAAGTTCTCCACAGAGGTAAATAGAGTAATGTAAATAGAGTAATGGGCAGAGTAATGTTAAGGAAGATCCCTAAAAATTCTTTAAAAAAAAATATAAAAAGAAGAAAAGAATAAAATAGGAACTGAGATACTTGATTGTACAGTTATGTATGTAAAAGCATATTATTTAATTTGAAATTTAATTTGAAAAAAATACATTATATCATTTACCTATTGTATGATCGTGTTTTTTAAATTAATGCCCGAAAAAACCTAAGACTTATTTGTAATAAATTAACGTTTATAGACGGATTTCACTTAATTCACAAGTAAAAACATTGCCTTTATTGTAGGTTTAAACAACGGTGGCTATAATGAAAAGCATATTTCTTACAACAATCATTTGAAAACAAAAATGTATTTGAAAAATCTGTTGGATAAAATAGATTTGGTTAATCAGCTCGCTGCTGATTAATTCACTATTAGTTTAATCTAATTCTAACGAACGTTTAAGAAGGTTTTTAATCTTCATGAGGTGGCCGTTTCCAATCTGCCAAGCCACCGCTAGGAAGTCAGTCTTGTAGCAGACATACAATCTTACCCTCAGCGGGATAAATCATTATTTTATATTTCTACTGTACGGTTCGTGTTTATTGTTATAGTTAGTAATAATGAACACTGCTTGTTTATTAAATGTTAAATGTAGCCGACTAAAAGTGGAGTTTAAAAAATGTAAATTATAAAAAATTACATTTAAATCTTAGCATATTTAACCTTAAACAAACTATAAAAATTATATAATTAAAAAAAAAAAAAACTCAACCTATGGTCCACTAGGTCAGATCTTAACCAACCAAATTACGCAAGTACTAAGATACAAAATTATTACGGGTCGAATCCTAGAAATATAAACCCACGTTTTGTCAATGTTCGCCAATAACTTCTCTAATTCCGTGCGTTCAAGTCTCTCCTGACACACAGTGGTTCATAACTTAGGACTAAACCGTACCTTTTTGCGTGTTTTTTTATCCATTAAACTGTGATGTAAAAACTTTTATTTGGCTCTCGTAATAATATCAAAGTTTCATGAATACGAAAATCCTTAAGAAATTTCATAATTAGTTTAAAAATATTCCATTTAAAAAGAATAACATTTTTAAAATTTAAGAAAGAAATATAATGGGGTTTGATTAAAATAAATACCCTATTAGGTATGTTTAAATTGAGTAGTAAAGACACGTATAATTTGTTACTTATTATGTAAGCTCTGTATTTTGGAATTTCAAGTTTAAACTGTCGTTATTTACTTACATTGTTTGTATATTATGTTGCCAACAGTTTTCATTCCAAATAAATGAATATTTACATAATAAAATGATATCTAGTCTCTTGACTGTACAAAAAGGTTAGGTTATGATAAATCACTCGTCTTGAGGAGATTCCAGAGAAGTTTTTCTTCCAGCAAGATTTTCCAATTTTTGTTATAACCTATTTTGCTTACAACCTTTGTGGCGGAGGAAAGATTTAAAATATTTAATGTTTTGCAATTAAGATAACGTTACACTAAAAAAGTGAGGTTATTTAATTAACTTTTGATGGAATTGGCGCTAAAACCTTTAAACATTCTTATTTTTAAATATCAAAATTCCCATTACTTCCAGGATGACGAGATGGAAGTTAAAATGTAAACATGCCTTGCAAGTTTGCAATATTATAAACACACGGTTTTTAAGTATGCTTCGACAAACATATCAACTTAATTATACATTTACGTCTAAAATCAATTTAAAAAATAACAGAGGTTAAAAATAAGTATTGTGCCTCTGTTCGAAGATTATCGCAGAAGCGTACTTATTTCACTAGTTAAAGTTTTAAAATAAGAAAAAAATTTTTGAATTAAAAATAGTCGAACTAAGAATGAAATCAAACTTCCCAACATTGACACCAGCTTATATTTGACTAATTGAGTATATGTAAGAATATAGCCTATGGCTTTTTAAACGTTTTGTACGATCGCTCTTAACCTATGAGACAATTTACTTTCGACATTGCACGTAGCATAGCCAGCAGTAATTTATAAGTTCTAGTACTATATAGAGAATCAATGAACTAGGAGATAAAAGTTCCAGGTATGCTACATACTATTAATGATACAAGTAAAGGAGTCTCTGAGTTTCAAACGCTACGATTATCATTTCTGCAGCATGGCGTGTTAACACGATCTCCACGCTTGTTGCCGATTTATTACTAAAACTAATAGGGAGGCATGGATATGTCGAATATATAAATTCGCAGTTTAATTTTACATGACAAATAAATAAACATTTTATGTAAATTGATATGTGTGAAATTTAATATAAAAATTAGATACACAACACTGAAAAATGCTTATATACTTTGGCATGGAACGATGTTTATAAAATAATTACATGTAGTTAGGGTACACTTATCTGGTCAAGATTAGTTAGCTATATCGAATATAAACATATCAAAATTCTGTCGTCTTTTTTGTACTCAATTATGATATTGAAACGTTGTTCTTGGACTCTACAGATCGAATACATATTACAGTACTTTTCATTATATTTGAACACGAAGACCGTTCTCGGGATGTACTAAACATTTTCAACGTCGATTAATCAACTAATCAATATAAGATTTTAATAATATTTTCCTCAGGTACGTGTAAAGCCACATAAGTACTTGATTAACCTCTAAAGGGGTGAGGAACATGCTAAATCTAAGTCACCACAATACAGATCACTTCACAGGCAAACACCTACTGTCCAGTATCTGGGCATCGTCGGTCTCGGTGAGTCCAGGGTCCGGGGCTAGCGCGAGGGCACATACCATCAGGAGGAAGCAGGGCAGAAGCACCGGTGTGCGCGAAGGCATGGCGGGCGCAGCACTGAGTGTGGCATTGAGCCGCGCAGCTACACGCCAGTCAGAAGTCATTGACACTAGACGGCATGTAAACAAACCGAAGAGGGTGGCTGTCATTGGGGAAGAAGTCAGCATTGTGTCCAATAATAAAGAAAAAAATACCGATAAAAAGGAAGTTCACAGTTGAAGCTAAGCGCTGACAAATAATATAAGAAAACGAAATGAAATTCATAATCCTAATTCAGCGGTTAGAGGCACGTGCCCAAAATTGTAGCCTATATTTCAGCATGAATTAAAAGTTAATTTAGTATTGTTTCATGTCCAAATGTTCAAAATCATGTTTCTGCATGAAACCATTTTTACTTAGTTACTTAATAAAGCTAGGTATTTGATTAAAGAAATAGATAATTATCTTAAAATGGTATTATTTACATAATGGTACAAATAACTCTTAGAACAGAACTGGCTTTAACAACATATAGAATTCCCACTCAATTAATATCACTGCTAAGAAAGGTTAACCAGTCACCATTTATGATTAGGTGGCTCTTTTGACTTGAAACTTATGGTGTCTTATTCAGAAAAAATAGGCTTTAAAATGATGGGCAACACATTATAGCCTTTCATTTAAACTTTTCTCAAAATCTTTCACGGGCCCTCCCCTCTATGTAAAACAAGTTATACTGCATCAAAAAATATAACAAAATTTCAGCAGAGTTATACTAAATCTCAATTATATATCTGGACCCATTTAAAAGAAATTAATGTGGTTCCATACTTTTTCAAGACCCTATGCTATTAAAGATTGACCTTTTACCATTTCTGATAGGATGGTTCTTTTGACTTGAAACTTGTGACGTCTTATTCAGAAAAAATAGGCTTTAAAATGATGGGCAACTCATCATAGCCTTTAATGTAACCTTTTTACGAAATCCTCACGGGCTCTCCCCTCTAGGTTGAAATAATTACAAACTGCATCAAAAGGTAGAAAAAAAACATTCTACAGAGGTATACTGAATCTCAATTATTTATCTGGACCCATTTAAGAGAATGAAGGTGGTTCCATACTTTTTCAACACTTTGTATATACAAATACTAAGCTTGCTCAAGTGATCAATCCTACAATATCTCCACAATATGTAACACATCAATTTCAATTTTTATTTTATTTTTTGTAGCCACATGAATTTTAATTGACCAAATTAAATTGTATTATAATGACATATTTAACTGCACATAATTGATAAAGCCATCAGGAATAATTTCCATTTGATATAGTTTTCATAGTAAGCTAAGAGTATTTTCGTATTTAGATAACTCTATTATCTTCATCATTGTAATTAGTGACGCTATGCTACTGGCATTATGCTACTAATGATGGGAAAACTGCATTTTATTTTGAAGAATGGTACATGTATGAACACAATTTCTTATTGATTTATTTATGTTGTTTTAGGGAACTGAAAAATATTATCTTTATCAAATGTCCATTTGGCATTTTAAAACGTCCTACGCGGTTATATTTAAGAATTCAGAATGATATAAAACTCTTTACTCGCCATAAACTCCATCAGGACAAACGGTCGTGAGTTCTACGCACGAATACCCCACGTAAACAAAGGACCTGCGCAAAAGGTTTAAAATAGGAACGCATGCCTCAGTGTCGACAGAACTGATTTGGAATAACTAAACAGTGACGCCGACACTCTCACCTATATGAAAGTGACCTGCAGTTAGTATTGTACGTCACAGTGATTTGGAAGTGAGAAGTGGGCAATGAAGCCCACGTGCACATACAGTGTTAACATTCCTCCCACCCTCCCATAAGGCCTTCCCTACCACTTATACAAATAGCAAGTTAACAGCCCTCCCCACTCATACGATATTGACGACCTTCTCACCAAATAATGAATATACTACAATAACAGCCCTTCCTCCCACTCATACACGTACGATATTGACGACCTTCTCACCAACTCATAAATATACTACAATAACCGCCCTTTCACCCACTCATACACGTACGATATTGACGACCTCCTCAACAACTCATGAATACACTACAATAACAGTCCTTCCACCCACTTATACACGTACGATATTGATGATCTTCTGACCAACTCATGAATACACTACAATAACCGCCCTTTCACCCACTCATACACGTACGATATTGACGACCTCCTCAACAACTCATGAATACACAACAATAACAGTCCTTCCACCCACTTATACACGTACGATATTGATGATCTTCTCACCAACTCATGAATACACTACAATAATCGCCCTTTCACCCACTTATACACGTACGATATTGATGATCTTCTCAACAACTCATAAATACACTACAATAACAGCCCTTCCACTTACTCATACACGTACGATATTGACGACCTTCTCACCAACTCATGAATACACTACAATAACAGCCCTTCCACTTACTCATACACGTACGATATTGTCGACCTTCTCACCAACTCATGAATACACTACAATAACAGCCCTTCCACTTAATCATACACGTATGATATTGTCGACCTTCTCACCAACTCATGAATACACTACAATAACAGCCCTTCCACTTACTCATACACGTATGATATTGTCGATCTTCTCACCAACTCATGAATACACTACAATAACAGCCCTTCCACTTACTCATACACGTATGATATTGACGACCTTCTCACCAACTCATGAATACACTACAATAACAGCCCTTCCACTTACTCATACACGTATGATATTGTCGACCTTCTCACCAACTCATGAATACACTACAATAACAGCCCTTCCACTTACTCATACACGTATGATATTGTCGACCTTCTCACCAACTCATGAATACACTACAATAACAGCCCTTCCACTTACTCATATACGTATGATATTGTCGACCTTCTCACCAACTCATGAATACACTACAATAACAGCCCTTCCGCTTACTCATATACGTATGATATTGTCGACCTTCTCACCAACTCATGAATACACTACAATAACAGCCCTTCCACCCACTCATACACGTACAAAATTGACGACCTTCTCACTAACTCATGAATACTCTACAATAACAGCCCTTCCAACCACTCATACACGTACGATATTGACGACCTTCTCACCAACTCATGACACACTACAATAACAGCCCTTCCATCCACTCATACACATACGATATTGACGACCTTCTCACCAACTCATGAATATACTACAATAACAGCCCTTCCACCCACTCATACACGTACGAAATTGACGACCTTCTCACTAACTCATGAATACTCTACAATAACAGCCCTTCCAACCACTCATACACTTACGATATTGACGACCTTCTCACCAACTCATGACACACTACAATAACAGCCCTTCCACCCACTCATACACGTACGATATTGACGACCTTCTCAACAACTCATGAATACTCTACAATAACAGCCCTTCCACCCACTCATACACGTACGATATTGACGACCTTCTCAACAACTCATGAATACTCTACAATAACAGCCCTTCCATCCACTCATACACGTACGATATTGATGACCTTCTTACTAACTCATGAA
Organism: Stictocephala bisonia; assembly: GCA_035578905.1. Classification (NCBI taxonomy): domain Eukaryota; kingdom Metazoa; phylum Arthropoda; class Insecta; order Hemiptera; family Membracidae; genus Stictocephala; species Stictocephala bisonia. Next base: position 114,232 of record JAQJVL010000467.1, on the reverse strand, counting down.
TACACTACAATAACAGCCCTTCCACCCACTCATACACGTATGATATTGACGACCTTCTCAACAACTCATGAATACACGACAATAACAGCCCTTCCACCCACTCATACACGTACGATATTGACGACCTTCTCACTAACTCATGAATACTCTACAATAACAGCCCTTCCATCCACTCATACACGTACGATGTTGATGACCTTCTTACCAACTCATGAATATACTACAATAACAGCCCTTCCACCCACTCATACACGTACGATATTGACGACTTCTCACCAACTCATATTCACTACAATAACAGCCCTCCATCCACTCATACAGGTACGATATTGACGACCTTCTCACCAACTCATGACACACTACAATAACAGCCCTTCCATCCACTCATACACGTACGATATTGACGACCTTCTCAACAACTCATGAATACACGAAAATAACAGCCCTTCCACCCACTCATACACGTACGATATTGTCGACCTTCTTCTCATCAACTCATGAATACACTACAATAACAGCCCTTCCACCCACTCGTTCACGTACAGTACTACTATTTGCTATTCAAGGGGAGTTGAGAATGTAGCTCCACCCTCTGCTTGTGTGACGTACTGTGAATAACGATTCACAGTCGTTCATATGTTGATGAAGTGATAAACTGTCTTTTCTAGACTGTAAGTTCATGTTATTGTACGCTTAGAAAATCGTCTATTCGTCAAAAGCTTATAATCTTCTCTTTTTTTTTTGAGACAGTAGTCTTTTAAGTAGTTTTTTTTTTTATAGTCAAACCCAATCTTATGTACAGTACTTATCCCAACTTCAACCATTCCGGAAACCTTTTGAATACCCATGAGAGTCGGTGTACCTTCATGTTCAGCCACTATACATTTATTGACTTTGATAAAACACGGGGGTTTTCTCATTAGGAATAACTTGTCTATGTTTGTTATTTTCAACTGGAGATATAGTATCCATATTTAAAAATAAAAGGACTTACTCACTGATTACACTATTTATAGAGTGATATTTACACCAACTCAAAACTAAAATAATTACAGTATTAAAAAATAACAACCACACACAGCACCATATGAAATATATTTCACGAATCAAGTCAGAATGTATGAGCAAACTCACTGACTCACTGGGGATGCCAGGGAATTAGTCTTGATGTAAATCAAGGGTCCTCGTGGACACCCTTTTCTTATTGACCATCGCCCTTGTGACAGGGATAGTATGGGTGGAGCATCACTCTCAAATCTCCTGGGACAGCATTTAGACATATTCTTACCGTCAGCAGACTTAAACACGTTTTTCTATTTCAACTGAGTGGTTCGTATTATTTCTAATTACAATTAGTTATAACAAAGAGTAAGCAGATATTCTGTGGCTATAGTGAACACTGTAGTGTTATTAAATGTCCAATCTAGTCGACCATATTATGAGATTTAAAAAATGTAAAATGGTTAAAAATTACTTTCATTTCACATATTTAACTGTAATATATTATACATAAGAATACTTAACAATTTTCAAAAAATAACTTATGGTCCAAGAACAGTTCTTCACGCATCAAATAATACTTCAAGTGTTGTAATACGATCACGGACCGAGTCCTTAAAATTGAAACTTGTATTTTGGACGTTTTCGTGAGTTAAAGGCACTCTTAAAATACTAAATTATTGTTTGGAAATAACCTTTTTCTTATTCACTCCTCTTATTTATCTGAGAAATTAACCCTAGATCTGTAATTTAGTTGATATAGTACATGGTTTCCATGTTTAACGTGGATTTGATGTAAATGTTACAATGTTTAAGAGTGTTTTGAAAAGGTGGTTGTTGACAATACCATATCAAGATAATTATAGAACTATTCTATACCGATGTGTGACAATAATTTAGTTTGATTTTGAATTTTTTTATCTCTCTGTCTGTTATCTGCTATGTATTGCATGATATTTTTTTGCCACTTCAACAATTTGAGTTAAAAAAATAATAAAATAAAATAAAAAAGCTGGTCACATAAAGTTATATTTTATCTGAGACTCCGCCCCAAAACAGGACATCCTTTCTCTCGGGCTAGAATTATTTCTCTATAGAAATTTTTTATTTGTAAACTTTTATAGTTTATAATCACTTAAATTTAGTTATTTTTTTATATAGCACAATATATAAGTGTTTAAGTCATTTATGATATTACTTATATTCTCATGAGTTGTAATTGTTTTGTCCAAGATGAATAAAGATTATTATATATTTAATTATACTAAACTAAATATTTAGGATTTAGTAAAGTGTTTATAAATGGGGAATTTGTACAGACGTCAAAACATTTGTTATGCTTTTAACTAGTAACTTCGTAAATGGTCGATCTAAATCACAAATTCAGTGGGTTGAGATATTTACGAAAATACTTCGATTGCGCAGCTTTTAACCTAAGTTCCACATTCGAGTGACCATAGGTTGAACTGAACGGGCTATCTGAGATCGAGTTAGTCGCAACTCGAGCACTAGTTTGGGTCTTCCCTGGAACACCGCAATTAACGCAGTTAGGAGTGGGCGCAACTCGTTAACGGCCTGTTAGGTAATGTAATAAAAATACCAGCAACAAGTAGTCATAAGAGGAAAACCCCTTAAATGGTGTCTTTCGAGACCCCATCAACTTTTTATATTTGCCCTTTTCCCATTGTAGTAATTTTGTGGTTGTTTCGGTTATTCGTTCAAGGCTTACTGACATATAAGTTAATGCGTTGATGCCATAATAGCCATTCTGATGTTTAGTTATAAACCACCTTGGAGTCCCACAGACCACTCACATAGTTTTTCGTATAGTACTAATATATTCAATATTGGTACGGCATTTGAGAGGCGATGAAATATTCAACTAATAATAAATTAAATTCCAACTAGTATACCATACCTGTATCATGGCCTGGTATAAGATATTCATAGGAATATGACCACATCAACAATTATTGAAGAAGATGATGAAAACGAGTTGATCACTCCGTGTCATCATAATGATCTTGATCGTGATCATAGTAAGATGCCAATCAGTAGGCCTACAGAAATTTTTTTGAAAATTATTATTATTGTTTTGTAACAGGTTAGACAGTATTGTCTTAACGTTTACAATTATATAGAAAAAAATAATTTTGAATGCCTTGTGAAATATTAATATTTTGAAAATACTGAATAAACAAATAAAAACCCGTTTACATAAACTTAACTTAGTCAAATAAAATATATATATTTTTTTATATTTTTACTATTTTTATCTTAGTTTTGATATAATATTGATAGATAGAAAACATATAAATAAAGGCGTAATTGCAAATAAATATAAGTTCTTACATCAAATATTTTTTATTAATCTTACCACCTACTCCAAGCCCCACACGATCCGTTACGTTCTTATAGAACACCTGACTAAGGGTTAAAAAACGTTACAACAGAATGCCCGATTTATTCAGAAACTGTTTTAAAAATTATCTTACTTCTTTGTTCGAATTATCTTTTTTAAACTTTAAAGTTGAAAACTTAGATCTTACTCGTATCTTTAACTTAGATCCTCTGCTTCAAAAACTAATCCTACTAGATAAGTTGCGCAGGTTGCAAATGATTTTACCTTCTTTCCTGGACCATTCCTTATGCCATCGTTAATCCCCTCCTCCTCGTCCCACCAAGGGACCTTGGTCTGTGCCATCTCGAGCTCCGCGTCGGGAATTTTTGGGCGGGTCCATTTTACTCTCCAACCTTGGCCTTTACCATTCAATTTTCAATAACTTCTTTTTCTTAGGCGGGCCTTCTTAAGTCTCCTCGGAACAAGAGTATTTGTTTTAAATAAAGCAGCTCTTTCCAAACTGGAAAAATATTTCAGCAATACTCCAATAACGGAATTAAATTATATTAACATGGCTTATTCAATTTTGTATCATACCAAATATTGGATTTGAGTAGTATTGATGTACTAGAATGGTTTCCATTGCAAAAAATTATCTTTCAAAGTGTGCATAATTATTTGTTCTCTGTTTAATGAAGACAACTAAATTATCATTTTTTCCCACAAACAAATTTATTATTAATACCCAAATTTCAAAAGAAAATAATTTAAACTTAAAAATAAATGAATGGATAAAATTTCATCCCTCTTAATTTCCAAAATTATTATACCAAAAGTTTGATTTATTTTTAGTTTAATTCTATTTTAAATCACTTTCAAGTGAAAACTTTGTTTAATCAACGCTATTATAATAAATATATTGAGGTAAGCATAAATTTGATAACTAATAAACAGGAATATGAATACTTTTGTTACTACCAAGTTCCAAGATTCCTAAGGACATTTAAGGGAAAATTCGCTTTGTTAGTTTACACGTTATTTACGACTGATTTCCTCAATGATACAGAGGTCAAGTGTCATATATTCGGATTAGGGTTTGGTGTAAAATTAGGGCAATAATTTATCATGATTAACTCAATCAAATTAAAACCTAAAGTGTTTTTTACGAACTAAAATTAATAAATCCACTAAAATAAAAAAAAACACAATACTGTAGTTGATAAAACTAACGAAATCCCAACCACATAAGACCTGAAGGGGTTAACTTATCATTAATTTACGAATCTATAAATAAATGAGCGAAAATACATCAGTGATCGTGAATTGATGATAGTTGGATAGGCCGTAATGTACAGATTACACGTTATTTACGACTGATTTCCTCAATGATACAGAGGTCAAGTGTCATATATTCGGTTTAGGGTTTGGTGTAAAATTAGGGCAATAATTTATCATGATTAACTCAATCAAATTAGAACCTAAAGTGTTTTTTACGAACTAAAATTAATAAATCCACTAAAATAAAAAAAACACAATACTGTAGTTGATAAAACTAATGAAATCCCAACCACATAAGACCTGAAGGGGTTAACTTATCATTAATTTACGAATCTATAAATAAATGAGCGAAAAGACATCAGTGATCGTGAATTGATGATAGTTGGATAGGCCGTAATGTACAGATTACACGTTATTTACGACTGATTTCCTCAATGATACAGAGGTCAAGTGTCATATATTCGGTTTAGGGTTTGGTGTAAAATTAGGGCAATAATTTATCATGATTAACTCAATCAAATTAAAACCTATAGTGTTTTTTACGAACTAAAATTAATAAATCCACTAAAATAAAAAAAACACAATACTGTAGTTGATAAAACTAACGAAATCCCAACCACATAAGACCTGAAGGGGTTAAATTATCATTAATTTACGAATCTATAAATAAATGAGCGAAAAGACATCAGTGATCGTGAATTGATGATAGTTGGATAGGCCATAATGTACAGATTACACGTTATTTACGACTGATTTACTCAATGATACAGAGGTCAAGTGTCATATATTCGGATTAGGGTTTGGTGTAAAATTAGGGCAATAATTTATCATGATTAACTCAATCAAATTAAAACCTATAGTGTTTTTTACGAACTAAAATTAATAAATCCACTAAAATAAAAAAAACACAATACTGTAGTTGATAAAACTAACGAAATCCCAACCACATAAGACCTGAAGGGGTTAAATTATCATTAATTTACGAATCTATAAATAAATGAGCGAAAAGACATCAGTGATCGTGAATTGATGATAGTTGGATAGGCCATAATGTACAGATTACACGTTATTTACGACTGATTTACTCAATGATACAGAGGTCAAGTGTCATATATTCGGATTAGGGTTTGGTGTAAAATTAGGGCAATAATTTATCATGATTAACTCAATCAAATTAAAACCTATAGTGTTTTTTACGAACTAAAATTAATAAATCCACTAAAATAAAAAAACACAATACTGTAGTTGATAAAACTAACGAAATCCCAACCACATAAGACCTGAAGGGGTTAACTTATCATTAATTTACGAATCTATAAATAAATGAGTGAAAAGACATCAGTGATCGTGAATTGATGATAGTTGGATAAGCCGTAATGTACAGATGTAAGACGTGACGTACTACCCAACTTTTAAACATAAGATCATCAGTGATAGTGTGTGAGTGATAGGTGGGTAGGCCATAATGTACACATGTACGACGTGACGTACTACCCACCTTCAGACATACGAACGTCAGTGATGGTGTGTGGGTGATGGGTGGGTAGGCCATAATGTACACATGTACGACGTGACGTACTACCCATCTTTAGACATACGATCGTCAGTGATGGTGTGTGGGTGGTGGGTGGGTAGGCCATAATGTACACATGTACGACGTGACGTACTACCCAAATTCAGACATCGTCAGTAATGGTGTGTTGGTGATGGGTGGGTAAGCCATAACGTACACATGTACGATGTGACGTACTATCCACATTCATACATACGATCGTCAGTGATGATGTTGGTTATGGGTGGGTAGGCCTTAATGTACACATGCACGACGTGACTTACTACCCACCTGCAGACATACGATCGTCAGTGATAGTGTGGGTTATGGGTGGGTAGGCCGTAATGTGCACATGTGCGACTGGACGTACTATCCATCTTCAGTCATACGATCGTCAGTGATGGTGTGTGGGCGATGGTTGGGTACGTCTTAATGTATACATATATGATAGGACGTACTACCCACACTTCGACTACCTCGCATTTTATAAAACAGACAACTTAATCGTTATAGATATTCTAAGCGTTTTCGACAAGGGTGCCATTTGGAGGAGGCACGGTGGCCATTGACCTCTCCTTGGTATTAGAAAAATTACTAAATCTTCAATTGAACAATTGCACACATTCCTTTGGTTAAGAAAAAGTTAAATTGTTAAAAACGATCTTTTTAACCAGGTGGTATTAGGGCTAACACTTAAATCTTCCGAATCGCCACCAGTAACTACCGGGCGGCGGAGAGCAAGCTGTGTGCAAGGACGGGAATGCTCACAGGCCACCCATCCAAAGAACAGCCACACTGGCTGATACTATCGTTGGTATCTTGTAGAACCTCCGGTGGAGGCCACTGGCTCTAGTTACTTCCAAACTGGGCTGTTGCTAGTTTTAATAATTATTTATTTAAACTAGCTATATATGAGTAATACTTAAACATATTCATTTCATTTGTATTTTGTTTGTAATAGTTACATTTTTATTACAGTGCTCCAATTTTCTGAGAAATGAATATTTACCCGTTTTGCATTTACACATCTTGATTAGATAGATGATTCAATAATAGTAAGTTGCTCTTTCAAACAAATTAGGTTGTTATTCAAAAGGCTGTGTCTATTTTGTTAATGTTATCGTTAAATTACTATCAAGAGCTAATATTCTAAGCGGAAAACTTAATTAATTGTCTTTAAGTACTGTCAGACATATTCCACGGACTCAATTTTCAGCTAACATCTCCTTTAGTCTATATAGATAATATCATCATTACTTTATAAGAACGAAACGTCCTTATAAAGAGATGGATATTTCAAACAGTACATACAAGTACTCGTTATTATAACAACATTTTTACGTGGGGTTTCCGCTGATATTTCAGTCCGATCAATTTATAATCTGGGTGTATACTTTCACGATTTTTTTGATAATATAAGATTTAGAGCCGTGTAATAGCGGATGAATATTTATTACGGCATTAGCACTTATCAGTGTGGTCCTGAAATCTGTCCTTATCTGAAAAAAGGAAAAGTTGTGCTTGTCTGAGAGGTTATGTCTGAGATTGTCTTTGATAGGCCTACCACAAGTGTTTTCATGTCTTAGTGCTTATAAGACTTGTCCTTACTGCTGTAATTATCCTTTGGTGAAATGATATTCAGAAAGGATCATCTATCAGTAACCATAACCCGTATTTAGATTTATTTATTATTATATTGGATGCTACTGTACAAACAAATCCAATTCAGTATTTAGACAAAGTCCGAATAGCCTACTGCTAATCACTGAAACCGGTTAACAGACTGAACACATTATTAAGCTGATTGCTTCCAGCCATCCCAAAGTCGCAGCTCAGCTCCGGGAAACCAGATGACGACAGATTCTTCCGAATGTACGTGTGAAAACGGATGACCATAAAAATATGATATTAGATGATGTGTGGTGTTGATATCAGAGTAATCGAGGTACCCATGGCTCTCTGTAACATTCATTAAATCACTTGTAACATTTACTGCCCATCAAGTATAATTGCATCGTTAAGTTTCATTCATCGATTCCTTGACTACATAACCACTCTATTTTATCAAAACCCCCGGACTCCTTGGTCCGGCGGACGACAACCTTACCTAGCTTACCCACGACAGGAGGGGGGAGACCAGTTCTGCAAATCTTTCCCGTTAGTTGAATTCGCACTCGGGTTTCGCGATCCACAGGTGACCTTTAAGGAGAGTAGCCGTTCTAATTTATCACCTGGTCCCTCCGACTTTGAACACAATTTTTGTTCTTTTCCCGCTAAATTTTCCAATTTTAATTTTATACCTTTGAATTTTGCATAAATTGTTGGAAGATTTTCGTGATTAAAAAAATACCAAGGCCACATTAGCAGTGTTTTAATTTTCTTCTATTGTATTCATGAATCATTTTGAATGAATATAAAATTAATTTGGCCTAATACGAACTGTTTTTATAAATGAAAAATAATATTTACTCCTTGAATATTTCGATTAGGTTACCAGAAATGATACAAAAAAACGAAATGGTGTTTGTTATTGGCTAAACGGTTTTTCTTTTTTGAGAATATCGTGAATCTTAACAGAGGCCTCCACAAACCTAGCGTACGTTTTCACGCGTTAATTTGTCATGTTTAAGGATTCAGACATCAATGACAATGAACCAACTCATGTTACAGTATACTTCCGTACATAGGAGTCTCGTGTTTTGTAGTTTCCTGTAACAATACTGTTACACGTGTTATGTAGCCTACTTGAGTCATCAGTGTAAAATCCAATATAAAGGTGTATTACCCCAGCTTCAATCTAAGTAGTTCGTTCTCTTTTTGAACATGCCTCTATTTCTGCGCATCGTCTTCTCAGACTTTTTGTGAAAAACCATAATAAGTTATATCATATCATAAAACCAGAAATGTAGTACTAGACAGCATTTAACTTCACCTAACGCTATTGTTATTTTGGACAACGCAAATAAGACTATGGATAGGCCGAGTTGTATCGTACAAGTTGTGCTTTCAAATGTAAAACACCAGGCAGCAAACTTAGCCTTTAATTAATTATTTGAGCGTCTTAGTCGAGCGGGTTTTCATGTTCAATGGAATTAGTTATTGTTAGGTTTTCACATGTAGCGCCAACGGTCTCCCTCTCTCTCTCCAGCACACGCTGAAGTTACTATAATATTTGGGCCGGACAGTAAAAGACCTGCGGTTTGTATTTAGCGCATGGGGGAGTTTCAGCAGTGAAGGGGAATCTTTCAACTTCTCAACTTGGGAACATAACAGCCGTGACTAACTCCCACATTCGAGTGTTTAATTTCTGAAACAGCGTTCATTCAATAAAAAAAAAAAAATTTAAACTGTAATGAACTGTACAATTTTGTTTAATTGCTTTATTGTTAATTGTATAGTAAATCGATTTAACTTAATCGTTCTAAGCTTGATTCGTTAGTGTTAATCAACTAACCAATAGTCACTGCTGCTTATCACGCAGTGAGCGGGGCTAACTATTCCGCTGCCAGCACGCGGCCTTTTGTCATTCTGGTTGCCATGACAATTTTTAAATGAAATTACAGAGGGGGAACAGTCATTCTCTATCTCACTTCCACCACTCAGTGAATCTCGCACAGGTGCATTCAGTAGGTCACTTTCTAAGTGGCTTATCTATAACAGCTGAGCTAATAGTATGCCAAATATTCGTCTGATTATTGGAAACGAATCAGTTGCATAGTAGCACATGAGACCACTGAAAGTATTTCTGGACCCCTTATTATTCATAATTTAAGACCCTAAGCAGAGGCGGATTGGAATGTCTCCTAGTTAGAGGGGAGTATGTAGGTTAACCCCAAACAAAATTAAAAGTGAAAGGAAAATGATGAGATTTTATTCATTTTCTGAAGCAACTTTATAATTTAAACATTTTGATTGTTAAATACGTTTTGGATTTTAAAATAAGTACCGGTAACTGCAATTCAAACTGATCTATTATAAGTAGTACGTCTGACATTTCCATGATACACTAATAAGAAATTTGTTTGATACATTTAAGTTTCATGGACTAATTTGAACAAAATTGTTTCATCCATTTTTTCTATCAAAGAGAGGCTGACCTATTCTTAACCATACTCTGCCATTTCCCGTAGACTATTGGTCTGTGTGAGAGACTAATTAGAGTAGAAGGTGAACATTACTGATAAATTTTCCAGTCGAGACCATATTCGAACCATAGTTATCCCTAACCCAGATTCAAAGTTCTGACTGCTCGACCAGAAAAATCAAATTATTATTTTTATTATTGATTATAATCATTCAATGTAGCCAAATGTTTAATTTTTGCCATTAGTTGTTAATATAAGAATCATTTGTTGAGTAACTTTACTTTTATCTAATTTTCAATAAATATTTTGAATTAATAGCAAGTATCGACTATATATTGGTGTTAGGAAATAAAATGATTGTACATAGTTGATATATTCTGTAGTTATAAGATTTGATTTTTGGTATTTCACATTTTCACTAAAGCCAAAAGAGAGAGAGGGTTATCTGCCCTTAGAATAAACATTACGCCACCCCAAATTCGAGCTCTCATTGGTGCTCGAGAATAAACTCTCCTCAGGCGACGGTTTCGCGCCCCACAACACACACACGCTTAGTCTCTCAGAGTGTAAAGTCGCGGGTCTCGTCTACCCAACTCAATACTTAGTGATTGTGTGCCTCTTTAATTCTCATTGTACCTCTTTAACTCTCTCTAACTCTGTGCTGCTCGTCCAGACCTTCAAGAACCTTGTTTGTGCGGTACGTGGTCGGTCTTCTGGACTTTCGAAACGCTCGTACTTCCGCGACTTCTCTTCAGTGCTTTAGAACTGTGACAAACGAAGGTGAACTGGATTACCAAAAGTGTCTCCAACTACTCCTGTTGGATACGTGGTCAACCAATCTCTGTGGTGAGTAAATTCTCTCTAATTAATTATTTCCGTCCTTAGTGTATTCCCCCGTCAGAAACACTAACATTCTCTACCCGACAATTGGTTTGAAATATACATTTAGTTCAAATAATGTATAGCCAACAAGGCAAAAAACGAGAAGACTGATAACCCTAATAAATATTTTGTTTTTAACAGACAGATCATCATCACACCTTTATTAAACAGTGGTTAAGTAATTCATGACAGCACGATCCTTTTTTTGAATGTATTGTGTTTTTAATGCTAAATATTTAAGCAGTATCTTGCTCTCAATCAGTTAATGAATTTATTTCTTACTGGCCATAGGATGTTGTAGAAGTTTTTTGTGATTTCTCCATTGATTCCTTGGTGAAATTGAGATTTTAATGATGTGACACATTCTTGTTATTCAGCAATTTTTAATTTCAAAATAAGTATATTAGGAAAGATAGGACATCAGCAAACTTACCTTAGGTGGAAGCAGGCTACCTCGGTTTTGATAGGTTAGGATTTACCTTCCATGTACTAAAATATTCTTCAAGTGCTTCAAGGTCACTTGTGAGTGTTTCTTCAGTAGCTGTGAAGTCCTTGTGTTGGTAAGCTAAAGTAATATTGTCTGCATATATAAAATTTCTAGACTTTGTGATTCCAACTAAGTAACAGAAAAAGCCATCTTCAATAAACAGCAGCTAAAATCAAAACCAGGGGCATAAAACGGCTTTGTCATTGGTTTATTCAGCTGCTGAATGCAGTGCTCACATATGGCTAAATAGTGAACACACTAAAGCGATTTATGTCCAACTTATCAGGGTGATGAGAGCTATTAGTGGCACTCTCATGGAAATTTCACTCCCTTGGCTCCTGGTACTGTGCAATATAGCTCCTCAAAAGATAAGACATCAGGAGGCACTACTTACAGAATTCAATGAGACCTGCAACGCACCTCCCCATTACACAGGATTTTCCGTGTTAGAATGGTCGTTTAAAATCTAAAAACCCACATCTTTGTACTGCTTTCAAGGTTTTAGGAAAATTTTAGTTGAGCAGTTAAAATTTCTCCCCCAATACTAACATTCTTACATTCTTACATATGAGACGCCGACACAACGTTGTGCGTATTTTAAGGCGAATATGAATGGTTTTATGAGTGTAGGATGAGTGTAGTCTGGTTACTAACTGAGTTCAACTGTTCCTCAGAAAGGGCAATTTATTAATAGCCCAACAGTCAGGGCAACTAAGGGACCTACAGCTTTACGTGGAATCCGAACCACGTAGTGCTGGTCTGATTTTCAGCTAATTGACAAGCCTGATGCTCAGTTATCTCCTCCACACAACATCCGCACAATGATTACCACCCAACATGGACACCCCAGACTTCTCTAATAGTGTCCACGCCGATAGCAACCACCAAGCGGACGCCATGTCGGTATTAAGAGGACCGAGCATCCAACCTATCGCCTACAATCTCCTAAACACTTTGTCCCCATATAGCTGGATTACAGCACTGCGCCACCAGTGCCGACATAACTAGCTGGGCAATAGCGTGGAACGGTTTTAATGGACGAAATAACTGCCTTATTAACGATACATCAATACCTGTAGGCAGGGCCGTACTTACAAGGGGGCGTGACGGGCTATAGCCTGAAGCGGCTGATTTTAAAAGGTGGCAATTTTCAATACAAACTTTTCGGAAGCGATCTATAAAAAATTATGAATTTTAAAGATTGGCTTATATTTATATCCCTCCTTTAATGGATACTACTACGTCTGTCCACGGCAAAATGCTGTGCATTAACGTAGCAAAATTAAATTAATTGAAATGGAAAAACTTTCCTAAAAATATGGATGTCTATGTAATGCGTGTTTCCACTAGCGCTTCAGGCATTGGAGCGGAGCGGCAAGTCAGGTAACCTACCACTGTCAGGCAAATCAACTAATCCGTTACACTCACAGAAAGTGTTGTGTGTTTTTACTGTTGTTGTGTTTTGTACCCTTGTGCAAAATAATGGTTTAGAATATATTTATTTATTATATTGGAAAGTTCTAAAGACGGCAAAATCGTAAATCCGGCCCTGCCTGTTGTTGGAATGAACCTCCCTTGTACAGAATGGACACTTTTGAATCGGTTCCCAACTCATGTGGGCAGATATGACAACTGGAAGAAAAAAATGTGGATTGACATTAGATCAGTTACAGATTTTGTTTTGTAAATATTAAATGTAGCTGACCAAAAAAGATAAAATATGTAAAGCAAACTTACCTAAGAAAATGAGTCCACTAACAAATACAATAACAATACATTTCACAAATTTTCTGTGCCATTGGCACTTTCCTCAGGTGAGAAAGAAAAAACTGCCTTCTTGTTCACCCGAGGAAAGTGCCCGTGGTTATTGTAAGGTGTTAGTATTGCTAGTATTGTAAGGTGTTAGTTCTTCTTAGTAGACAGGAAATTTGATAAAATTGCAGATTTTGTTGTTGTATTACATCTCTCCCCTAAAAATATTCCTTCCCATATATGATCGTTGGTATTGACCCACTCATAATGAAATTACTCTACCCATTTCACATTAGGCTATTGATCTGGACCGAGAAATTATCAGACAGAGTAAGGGGGTGAACCCGTACAATAAGGTGAACATTACTAATGAAAACTAACAGTCAAGGCCAGGATTCGAACCTGTTCCATCTCTAACTCTGGTACGGCTGGCCTGAATCCCTAGACCACTCATGGCCACTGGTTCCTCCCTAGATTGGTCCCTTTGGAGTGTGTAGCCAAAGGAACAAGATTTGAATCCTCAACTGAGCTGATAGGTGGTACTTCACTCATAGAACTTCAATATTTAATAAATCGTTTACTGTAAATTCTTGCCGTCTGTGGAATTCTCTTCCAGATGGTATGAGTAACATTGATAACTGTTATCGCTTCAGGGCGGAGGTAAAAGCCTTTCTCCTGCGGGTCCGATGATAGCCGGTAGTGTTTGGCAAGCATCTGGAGGATACGTATGAATGTGGTTTGTAAGTTTTTTTTCTTTTAGTTTTATGATTTACTATTAAGTTAATAAATGTGTGAATGAGCGTGTGATCCAGTTGATGAGAGCGTGTGTGAGGGTGTAAGTGGAATTTCATAATCTTATTTTTATTTCTAAGTCTGTTAATTTATTTTATACTTGTAATTACATATATCATTTCACTATGGTTATTAATATTATTTACTTTAAAATAGTTTTTTTTTTAAATTATAATATTGTTACTTTTATTCAGTTGCAATTACTGTATTTAAAAACAAAACTGTTATAATTGTAATTATTTTTGTATCAGGTTAAGTGGAAGGAGGGACTTTCTAGTCCCAACTTCGCCTGGTTAAATAAAGACGTATTTCATTTCATTTCATTGAACGAAGTCTCCTGCAGGCCATGTTTACTGACGAAAGGAAATAAAGACATTACATAATATAATCCAAGGCTTTTTAAGGTCTGAAAATTTAGGATTTAATTGATGAATCACAATAAAAACACTTTAAAAATATTTTATTACAAAGTACTTGCTGTACAACAGTTTAGTCACAATGAAAGTTGCTGACAAAAGAGAACATTTTGACAAACAGAACTATTAATGCAAAATTAAAGCAGTTTTTTTTAAATCTAAAAATGGCAACTGATTTAATGCTTTAGTAAAGAAACTAAATTTACTTAAAAGTACACTAAGTACCAAACAATTCTCAATAAAACATGAACACTATCAATCAACAGTTTACAAACATTCTTTTGTTGTTGCTTGAATTAAAATTTTCTTATAAATATCCTTGCAATGTAAATAATAATTCTAGTACATTAACATATTACAGTTATTACAATCCCATCACAATGGTTGGAGCTAACTCAAACAAATTTATGGATTATGCAACAAGAACATTTTAAGAACTTCACTATACTTATAATAAGACTAAAACTGTTAACAATTGGTAAACCAGCATATTAAAAAACTTGTCCACTTTAATTACAACCGCTAAAATTTAGATATTTAACCATTTCAGATATGAAAATGTGTATTGTATTTCAATATTATATATCCTTCATAAACTGTAGTTCATAAAACTAGTGTTACAAAAATTGATGTTTTAAACAAATTTAGACTAACAAGTTAAGAGTGTAGTAAACAATCATAAAAGCACACTATTTTTTATAAAGAAATAGAACCAAATAATTTTTACAACCATTTATAGCTGAGTAACTTTTATTTTGAAATGGAGTTGTTTCCAGCAGTTAGTCTGTAGAATAAGTTTTTGTAGACAAAATAAACAGGTTAAAAATCTAATAATAAAAAAGTATTGTGTCAATAAATTACAGCAAGCAGTAATAGTTGAAGAAACTAAAAAAAATTTAAATTGTTCCCTTCTTACAATAATTCGTGTTATATTCATTAACTTACAAATCAATTGACTAATTATTTACACATAAGAAAATCTAAATTTTCAATATTAAAAAACATTTACAAGTAATTAAACTACAGTACAAATAAAAACCTTAACACGATGTAAAAACTGTACACGATGCTTACTCCTATTAGTTTACAACAAAGGAGATCTTAATTGACAATAAACGACTGAGGAACATGAGAGTCCAATCACAGAACTGAAGGCATCACGGCTGACACCTAAACAAAACAGACAGAGGTCGATGGTAACAGTTTTGTTATTCCATAATTTGTGTGTTTAAAATTATATTATAACATTCATTATATTTTGTATATTCTACAATTTACTGTGGCCGCATGACGAGATGAGACCTGAGTCCTGGCCTATATTATTTTTGAAAGTGTTTCACATCATCGCGTCGGCCTCTCTCTATTTACTGTATACTATGTTATTAACGAACTACACAAGAAAAATAGTTTTAACTAACATAAATAATGCTTCAATAATGTATGATATTATAACAAAGATATGGTTGATCAGCATTAATAATATATTTGCCATGAAAAATACTTAATTGTACATGATCCAATATTTAACTCAACAAGCTACTTTTTTTATTTATTTGAATTTATAAATACTTTTTTATATTACTGTTTTGTGTTAATTATTAAAAATTTACCTACTCCTAAAATTAAACCTGAAAAATATAATAAATATAATATAATTTACAAGCAATGTAGTCTTTTGTAAGGTCATCTGTGGAAACAGAAAATCTATTCTTGTAGGGTTGAGCTAGGCTACACTAAAAAGGTACAAGTTGATACATTGCATAAAATAAAAAGAATATAAATTTTAATTACTAAAAATCTCAAATGTAATATAAGTTAAATAAATATAATTAAATACTCAGTTACAAAATGTACCAAATAAAAATATAGAATCAATAATTGTTTTAATCCTAAATGATAAACATTAATAGTTTTACGCATTTACTGTAGTATTTAGTAACTAAAAGTGCGGCTTTATGTGATAACACCTTCATTATCGTGATACTCCTCGATTTACAAGGATGATTTGAGGCCCACTCCAGCTCTCCTCTCGTGGTGCGCCTGCAGTTACAGACTGATTCCTTAGAGAATAATTCAAAGAATTCCGCCAAACATTTCACTAACAAAGATTCATTGGATGTAACCCTTCACATCATTTCTTAGTTACCACATTTTTTTGGTAGAAATTGCAAACAAGTAAAATTTCAAACATGTTAATCCATATACAGGGTGGTTGAAAAGTAACTTCAATGCTTGGGTTGGGTTTGGTGATTAACAATAGTGAGTTTAGTGACTAATTTTTTTAAATCAGTGACCTTTAGTGACTTGCAATTATGAGAAAATAGTGACTTTTAGTGACTAAATAGCGTGTTCTAAATGGCTTACCCACCCGTTGTTCAAGTTTAAAAAGTTGTCTAGACAGACTATATGCAGGTTTTAGCCATTAGTAACATTTTATTCCATCAGTCTGGAGCAACAACTCCATTAAGGATTTTAAAATAAATGAGCTATAGGTCATAAATATAAAATACTACAGATGATTTTATTAGCATAAGTGTGATGACTTTACCCCTCCCTTTTTATTTTATTTATTTTTTATTAAGTCAAAAAAGCAATTACAAAACCTTAATACACAGATAAAGAACCTTATTTAAAGAACACCTTTAGTATAAAGAAACTTTAATGAATATGATTTGATATAGAGAACAAATTTTTGGTTTAAAGTAACACAAATTTCTTAAAAATAAAATGAGTCTTATTAAATCAGCCTTTTTGAAAAATATATAATAAATTTATAAATTTTTTAATAAATCAGTTATTAATTAAGTTTTCTTTTTTTGAACCGAGTCTTGAACAGATTCTAGTGTTACCCTCTGTTGGCAGCTTCTTCCTGTACCTCTGCTACTCCTTCCAGCATAGCATGAGCCAACGCTGCTTCTTTAAATTTTTTTTTTATATTTAGTTTTAGTCTTTCATTAGCCACGCTTAAGAGAGTTGAAGCACTCTAAAGCTTTTCTGTTTCTTCTTTGTGCAATTTCTTCAATTTTTGCTCGGCTTCATTGATATCTTTTCTCTTTTTCTCTAATTGTAGTTTGTTAGCTTCTTCTGCCATCTTGTTTTCTTTTTCCTGCTTTTCTTTTTTAGCTGTGTCATCTTCTTTTTTCTAGCAAATAAGATTTGTAGGACTGACTTGCAGTGCGGCTCAGTGATGTTAACTCTTTTGTGATGAGCGGGGCTTATTATCAAAAGCTTTTAGTGCAGCTTTAACTGTTAATAAAGCATTTAAGGTGCATTCTGACATGCTCGCCCTGTCACTGGTTAGAATTCTTCCTGATGCAGAGAATCCCATTTCTGCATCTCAATTTCCATGAGAAAGAGATAAACAAGCTTTAATAACTTTACTCACTTCAGGGAGCTTTGGAGAGCCGTCCATACCTTTTAAATCCATAAAGTACTTCCAAGTATTGATCAATGGGTAGGTCTTTTGGATCAAACCCTTCAGGTTCTAATTTTACTAACTTCCACTCATCCAACAGCATATATTGTAAATGCTAGATTAAAGAACGATCAACTTATTGACACTATTCATATATACTATGTATATGTTTTGTGAATAAAGACATTCTTATCTTATCTTAGCACGTCGGTTTTTACATCCCAAGGCATTGGTCTGCTTACTTCTAATATTTGGTCTGCGCTTTCATCAGATGACTTTCCACTGAGGCGTGTACCGGGTCGTTTGACCGGTACATTTTTGTTACTGTTCGTCGTGGTTTGCCAGGCTGCCTGAGATCGCTCGTGCGCTGCGTTTCGCTTACTTTGGTGGCCGGTGGCTCCGATTCGGTTGTTCCTTGTTCCAGCTTCGATCAGGTTGTCCTGTCGTTTCACTCAGTTTCTCAGCGGACGATCATCACAACATATTAGGCTAGCAACTCTTAAAACATAAGTGTTCAATTTTGTAATTTCCAATATCTAATCACCCTTTTGGTGAAAATATTTTGTTTGAATGATAATAATAATCGGGCTTATTTGTTGTTTTCAGGGTTATGTTCTTTGTCTAGATATTTGTCAACCTAGGTTCAAGCCCATGTGCTCAATGTTACCATTTTACCATTAATTCTTTTATTATATTATTGTTTTAGGCTCCATATTTTGTTTTCTGTTCAATGTTTTGCAGAATTATTTATTATGTTGTTTTATGTGTATTTTTTTGTTTGTTTTGGCTGTATTGTGTTTTTAATGTGATGTCGTTTGGCCTTACAGTCCAGGGTCCTTAAGTGGGACTTTTTCCCTCAGCCTGCTGTCCGGGTGAAGTTCTTACCATCTCTACTGCACGCCTGGCCTGGGGACCATGTGATTGAGCCGAGCTTTGCCCCTCGCTGCCCTCCCTACATCTCTGGCTGGGATTCTTCAGTGCTCAGGTCAGTGCGTTCCATGTTTTTCCCGGTGGCTGAGCTGTTGGGGGTTGTAATTTTTTGTGATATAAAAAAAACGAAAAGAAAAATAAAAAAGAAGGTGTTCTCCACTAGGCCACACCCTTCATAAATGAACTGAAAGTTATCTTTATAAAATGAACTTGAACGCAGCCAAACGATTTTTATTTTGGCCATAATTTTTTAAATAGTGTATACCTGCTAACTTTGTTTGTTATTATATTTATTTAAGTTTTTAGAGGTTTATTTTTCTTGTTATCATTGTAAAGTATTTATTTATAGCAAAAAAAAAAAAAAAAATATATATATATATATATATATATATATATATATATATATATAATCAGTGCCCCAGAATATATATATATTCTGGGGCACTGATTAATTATGGGATTGTTCATATTGTTGTTAGGCCTAGTGGTAAAGTTAGTTAGTATTGATTTATTTATTTGTATTATTGATGTCAGTTGGTAATGAAACGGTACCGTGTTATATTTTATTTTTAACTACTTCTTTTTTAAAATCTTCACCAAAAGGGGATTATTTATTGTATTATTTCTGTAACTTCTATTCGGAGCTGCCCAAGGACCCCGGCTTACTCCTTGGCCTCGGTGGAATCATGGGATGTGGGCTAAATTGCCGGTTTATTGGTGTTGTCTAAATTTTTCATTGTAAGTTTTCTTAAAATTTTTGGCGTCTAGTTTTCTGCAGATAGGCACATGTGTTTGTAACTTTGGTAATTATAGCGTTTGTTGTTTATGTGTTAGTTTGTATTTTCTTGTTAATTTTGTGTAGCTTGTTTTTTCTTAAGTGTAATTGATAGTGTGGCCTTCTGCCTATGGATATTGGGGCCTTCTGTCTGCCGGGTTTCCTGGTTAATTATTTTCTATTGAATAAAATTAGTTTTTGCTCAGCTGCCGAGTTGTCATTTGACCCTCCGACTGCCACCCTTGATCCTATCGCCTGACTGATTTGGCACGACTTCCAGTTTTGGTGGGGGATGGGTCTCAGGCGCAGGCATGCCAAACTCTTTAAAAAGGTGGATTTTAATGAAGATTTTTGAACTACTTGTTTAACACTAGCACGTAATGTTTTTTCACACCAAGAAAGAGGAAGGCTTTTTCTTCTGATTCAACTTTGTTACTTCAGCTCTGATTTTTTCATCCAAAATAATATTTTCAACATTTATCATCTGCTTTAAAATGATCATCAATGAAATCATAATTCACAGTCTTTAAGGACTCAGGTGTGCAGATTCTGCCCATAATTATCTGTACTAGAGAATGTATTTGTGAATGCAGAATGTGCACCAAAGGTTCTTCTTTTTGTAAGAACCCAGTAACTCGAGTAAAAACGTGAGCACTCGAAACATTAATTCTGAATGAATTGCTGGTTTTTTCTGGAGGTATACAATCTTTTTATACATAGATATTTTTTCAAGTTTTTTGCTTTTTTTTTTAATGTGCTCCAAAAAATATTTTTTAACTGCTAGCCATTGCTCAAGTAGTCTAGTGGCTGCTGGTTCTAGAGTCAGCCATCGACTAGGGCAGTGTTTAATGAACACATGATTTTTTATATATAAAGGATCTTGAATCTTTATATATTCTTCCCTACTATCTACTGGGTCAATGATAAAAAAAATGGTTGGATTATAAAATACTAACCATAAAAAAAAAAAAAAAAATTAGAACCTATGAGGCTATTTATGTCATCAATCAGTCGCTAGTTACTAAAATCAAGAGTTTTCACTGGGTGAAATGTTTACTGGCGACTGACAGATGAATGAAATAAATAACCATAAATACCATTGTTGTATGTTTGAAAATAAAACAAAATCTGAAGATAAAATATATCATAAATAATAAATTTACACATTGCTAAAAAGGTTTTACAGATTACTTAACCATCACAAGTCAAAATTTATTTTAAACTGAAAATATTTATTTTATAAATATATTTGTCAAATAAAATAACACAGTTAAAAAATAGTGACTTTTAGTGACAAAATTTCAAAATGGTGACAAAATAGTGACTCTTTTCAAAATAGTGACTTTTAGTGACCCAACCCAAACCCTGTAACTTGCACCACCCTGAAACTTTTTTAAAACCGAAAATTCTTTATTTCTGTTTGCGGGAACTTTCTTGAGTATGAGGGGCTACATTGATGAAAGCATTTCAAACTTATCATATGTACTAACTTGTTCTTATGTTGTACTAGCTGTTTACACATGCCTTACTACGAGATTAACATATAAACATTGTTTTAGTTTATTTGTGGCAGCTTTGTATGCCAAACTCGTCATTCGCTAAAAATCGTGAGGGAAGCTTAGCCTGCCGCCTCACCAGGACACTTTGCTATAGGCCCTATTGTGGAATTCGGCCTGCGGCCTTGCAGGAGAGCTCGGCCTACAGCTTCGCCAAGACACTATACAGCCCCATCTGTGGAACTTGGCCTACAGCCTTGCCACGACTTGGACTATATCACAATTTGAATTTAGATTTTGAAGTAGTGGAGCCCAAAAATATGATAGTCTCTTCTAAAATATGATAGTAGATTAGGAATCAATAGGAAAACAATTTTAACATGATTCCCCACTTGGGTGGTTTCAAAAGTTTTCAATTCATATGTTTTTTAACAGCTAATGATTAATTAAATAAAATAACTCTGCAAGAGTAACATCGAAACTTTAAAGGCCAGTGAGGCGGAGCCCTAGAGTCGAATGTGAATAAAACCACACTAGAAACCTTCCCGGGAGTGAGCTCCTAAAGTTTCATGGCGATCTAATGGGTGGTTTATTAATGCATAAAGGACAAACATACATACATTCGTTTTTACATACAGTGTGGTTGAAAAGTAACTTTCACCCTCCTGTAACTTTTTTTTACTGAAAATATTTTATTTCTGTTTGCGACAACCTTCTTGAGTATGAGGGGCTACATTAATGAAAGCATTTAAAATCATTTCCCCTCCAGGGGTGGGCAATTCAACATTTTGATACTCAAACCCCTACTCTGTGATTCCTCTAATTAGAGAGCTTAGTGAGACTAGAAAGTTAATAATAAATAAAAGTTAAATCAAACCATCCAATACAAAATGGCAGTAAAAAAGGAAGTGGCTAAAAAAACCTAAGATACGTTTTTAATAGGAAAAATATTGAATTTATGCCAGAGGTAATGTTTAAAGATTTTTTGTAACCAAAGCTACTTTTACTCAATAATTATGGATTTAATGTCTTTTTGAGAGAGGTGGGGTAGGGGCATCCCACGTTAACAGTTTTCTAAACATTACTTTCCTATGCAATGCCTTATTTTGAAGGTCTAGGTTAGACACGAAAAATCATGCCTAACATTTTTTGGATACCCTTAGACAGCTCAAAGAGTAAGTGGCTAAAATGAACTTAACTAAAATATAAATAGATTAAATACATCCATATTAAAATTGCAACAAAAAACTCAGAACTTGGTAAAATGGAATAAATGATCTGTATAAGATCAAATTGAACGTTTTGGTAGAACAAATAAATCGGACATTGATTAGAAATACTGTTTTCGATGAGTATGTAACGTTAAATTAAATGCTGGAACTGTGCTTCTTGATTTGAACCCTCTATAACACAAATATCTCGCAATGAACGCGACCAATATTTTAGGTTATTACAGTAAATCATAAGAAGTACGCCCCAAATAATAACCACATTTCTAACATCTGATCGAATAAAGAATGTTTATGCAACAGATGTTTTGTAATGGCATGCACTTCTCAACAGCAACTGCCAAGATTACATTTAGATACTCTGAAAAGACTAAGTTTCTGCGCTCTGTTGGCATCAGTTCTATTTACTACGAATGTTTTGAATCAACTCCTCTAGAGCACATATGCGTCAAAATAACTTATTACAAATATACGATAAACCTATTGCATAACGTAAATGTTACATGAATACCTTCCGGAGACATATCGGCTCCTTTAAGACGTGCATGATTACCGCAGCTGGCCTGGCCTACTCTGCCGCAATTGTGTTGGGTTTCCTATTCAATGGGTTAAAGAGCGAAACAGAAAGAAGTACATTCTTTCTTTTCTCTTGTTGTGAATCATGTTTTACTTTATAGCAGTCCTTCATTACTACAAACATCGCTCAGACATCACAAGTCTTTTCTAGTTAGGACTACTGTGCATGTGCATTTATTTACTTATAACAACTTACCCTAAAATCCATGGTAATCTGTTGAAGAGTCGTTATCCAAATCAAAAAATGGAGGAATTGCCAACGAAAGAGCAGGAGCTGGTGGAGCAAAGGTCCTTGCTTCAGGAGTGGTTGTAGGGGAGGTAGGAGGCGAGGGTGAGTCTAATGTGATGATGTTCGGGCTAATATAGCCTGGAGTCACTACTGCTGATACAGCATTGCTAGACGTTTCTGCAACACAGGAAAAACTTCTTTATACTGTTCTTTTTTAACATATTTGCAAAATAAGTCAATGCCTAATTATATTCTGAGGAAGTTGGTGTTTTTTACTTCAGTTGGTCAATATTTGTCTAGCATATTGTTGAAAGGCTCTTTTTCATAGCATGTAAAGCATCTTTTTGGGAATTTTAAGTAAAGATCTTGTTACCTATTACTCAAATGCCATGGAACATTTTTGCAAAAAAATACTATATTAGCCAATAATCTTTATTAGTTAATTAAATAATTATTAATGAAATATCCTGTACTAAGTTGTTTATAAAATTGATCAATAAGTGCAATATTATTTTTATCAGTTCACAATAGGTGGTGACTCGTTAATCGGAATATATTTAAATTTTGCCTATTATGTGCAAATTTGGCAAAAATTATTAACCCTCATCTGCTCGCACATTTTAATTTTTAATTTATTTCTCAATGTCACTAAACACGCTGAAATTAGATGTATTCCTTCTCCACTCACCCCACTACCAGGTTAGGGGCAACATCTACCGATACTTATACCATTTCCGCCTCAGTGTATATTTGCAGTTCACTGTGTCCTGACGGGCGGCAAACTGCCGCCTTGCGAGGGCTAATGTTTTACATTTTGACTTTTGTGATTAGAATATACATTTCATATATATTTTGTTTATAATGGATTTTAATTAATCTAAATTGACAAGTTAGCTTACCCTAACCATTTATAACATGTATAATATATTTAATTTAAAGTAAATATTTTGTATATGAGGCTGGATTACAAATGTTATTCAACTGTAGCTCCTATTTAATCCTTAATGTTTTTTAGTGTTTATTACTATAAGAGTAATATAATTGAAATATGATCCAGCTATTATTATTAATTGATTTTCAGTGCTTATAAAAAAACTCTCCCTGACCTCATCAACTTATAAACTGAGATTTGAGGGGGAGGAAGAAGATGGTAGAAGCGATGGAATCGACGCCTTTCACAACATCAACTTTGTTGAACCACACGTCCATATGGACAAATCATGAGTGACTCTGAATCAAATTTAAGACTTTGATAGATATGATAGCGGTGATATTGCTAAGACGACTTTCACGGTTTGAGATTCTACTTTTTGAAGCATGGTGAGACTATGTGGTCATGTAAAACTGTAGAAACTGGAAAATCAGTCCAGATTGTGGATTATAATGTCACAAAGGGAGAAGTTGATTTGGTCGACTTGATGAGTTTCAGAATAACCATATCTAGAAGAACGAAAAGATGGCCTATGTGTATATTTTTTCGCTTACTTGACATATTTATTCATAAGATGCCGAACCTCAAGATATGGGTGAATATGGGTTTCGTAGGAACCGACTCAATGAGAATTTTTCAATTTTAAAATCTTTTTCATACGTCTAATAGAAGAAATTATATCTACGAGTTATCTTAAGCTACCATGAAGGAAAACCTGACGGAACGTTTAAAATTAAAAAACTTTCGTAAGGATATTAGTATATTCTTGGAAGGATATTACTAGAACAAAGAAGCCCCACCTCAACGAGACGCAGATCAGCCACCTAGAATAGACCAGCAAAAACAAAGGGCTACTTGTTACATACGTTGGATCTAAAAAAAATCATAGAACCCAACTCATATGTAAGGACTGTGGAAAGTATGCACAGTACATGCAAAACTTCTCGAGAAAACGTCAAAGAGATTGATTGAAAATGTTAATTCATAACAAAATTATTTTAGAACGTTTTATTTGATAGTATTTGTAGTAATAAATATTTTTGATTAATCTGTACCAAAGTCATTAAATCCATAAACATCAACAGTTCGTAGCTGGTGGTTAATAACCGCTGTGTGAGCGGCAGTGCTACATTACTCTGCACAAGCGAATTAGGGTTAAATTTAGATTTGTTTCAATTAAATTATAAGTTCATGTACTAACTAAACTAATTATTAATCAGTTAAACACTAAACAAATTCACCTCAGTTATCTATTTAACTAAAACTAATAAACATACAAAAATCAACAAATTTCATTGCTTTTAAAACTCAAATTGCAATTGTTGATGTCTCTACCTGCAGACTTAGTTGTGTCTAGTTTGGCAGGTCCATTGGTAGTTGCTGGTGTGGGCCCTCCTTCATCTTCCGACTCATCACTGAGCGTTAGGTCCACCACCACCTTCGGAGGTCCTTTCTTGGGTTGTGGAGGTGTATCCTCAGATTTGTCCGTACTTTTACCCTTGTCCTCCCCATCAGACACTACTGGCACCACTTCTGAACATTTACATTTCATTGACTTAATATACCGTAGAAAGTTAAAAATAGCTAAAGTAGCTGGTTAAAGGTAATTTAATCATAATTTAAAGGTTCTTAGTTTGATGAGAATCATAACAAATGTTTAAGCTTTTAAAGGGATAAGCTGATAACCACCGTCTGCTTATCTGTCATTGGGTTACTAAGGGTGTTTGTCTGACCAGCTCAGTTCGGCGCTGGATGGAGTTTAGTTCAACGTTTCACTACCACTGTCTCTACAAATAGCAAGATGCACACATTGCTGGGGGCATGGGAGGATAACAGCACTCTTGCTGCATGTACAGAGCACAAACGGGAATAACTCGCTCATTTATTGTAAACTTTATCAATTAAGATTTTATGTATTATTAATCTACTTTTTCTGCCAAAGATAATTGTACAAATTTCAACTTGAAATTCGTACAGACGTCATTTATAAAAAAATAATTGGTTACACCAAAAACAATATTTTTTTGTATTATTAGTTTTAATTTACTTTAGGTTGGTTAGTACCATTTGTCCACTATATTCTCAAAATTTTAATAAAATATATCGCACAGGTTATGAATTAGGAACTAAGAAAGGCCAAATTATCCTCTTTAGGTAACCATATATCCATAAAATTTTTCTCTCAACACACTTATTACTTGTAACAAAACAATAATTTTATAAAAAAAAAAATAAAAAATAAATAAATAATTTTCTTTCAAACATTGTTAACCCTAGACAGTGAATAATGGGTGATTTTTTACGAGCTCCCCACTGCTAGGTCCTTTTTTCGGCACTTCGCAAGCTTTTTTTGTAAAAATTAAAAATACTAAATAGGTTCCAAACATAAATTTTATAATATAAATCTTCTAAATAACTGTACATTTACATACAACAATCAGACTTACAAACAAATTGTGTAAATAATTATTGTCAAGAGATTGAAAAAATTCGAAAAATTGTACATAAATTATAAGTTATAACCCTCCTAAGGACCACTAAAAAATGTTTGTAAATAATTCCAAGTCAGCCAAATTGTTTATTATTTAGTGCACTATAATGATATGTTATTAGATTTTAGAAAAACTACTAGGTTTTTTGGAGAATTTTTTGTTTTCATAAAACGCAAACACGAACAAATGTGCAAAATACAAAGTATGATCATGTACGTAATTTATTTATTTTATTTTCATGCTCTAATACAGGTAATAGACCCAATTACATTGAGGCAGTTCATACATTATTCTTTCTTGTGGGAGGTTTACAGCATAATCACCCAACTAAACCTATGTCTATATAGAGTCTTATCACCAGGCAACAAATATAAATTCTAACAATAAATTAAAACAAACAACGATATAAATATAATAAATAGTACAATGAGAAAAAAGGTATATATATATACACACACACACAATAATGATCTAGACTTTTAAAATCACTTTTTACCTTAAATATATGAAAAAATAGAAGGCAAATAAAAAACATTTTTGCAAAACATAAATTATGTAATTAATGGAACTTGAAAAATGTTAGACATTTATATTTAAAAGCTTTAACTGTATCCAGAAATATGTCTATTCTGGTCCCCGCTGAAAGCATCGAATTATAATCCCTCATCATCCGGAAAAGAGGCCAGGATAATGAGCAACAGTGCGAACATTTGGCAGTAGGAATAGCTGTTTGTTCCTGGTACCAAAGTTTGGGACTCTGAAGCAGACACTCTCCAAGCCGGCCGGGTCATCCACCCCCCTGACCAGGCCCCTTTGACAGGAAAACTTGACTCATCACCAGTATCCTTTGGCTTAATCTCTCAAACAAAAACATATCCAGCAGCTCGCTGTATGGAATTAAATAGGTGTATACATTAAGACTTATAAAAACGATATCGTAAAAATCGTTTTTGGATTCGCTCGACCTCATCTTCATAACTTGTGTAAAATGGATTCCACACAGGTCTCATTCAAGTCTCGACCTGACCAAGGCTCTGTAAAGTAAGATTGATGTTCTTAAACTTTTGAAATATTTTCCTTGCCTAATAATTAACCCCATCATTCAGCTTGCACCAATGCATTTACATACATGTACTGAAAACGATAATGTGCTATCCAAATAAACACCCAGATCTCTTACCAAATACACTCTTGACAGAGCAACACCATTTAGATAATAATCATTTTTAGAGCCACATTATCAAGGTCTTGTCTGCAGTCCAATAGCATCATTCTGATTGGATATTTATTGAAACAGTTTTAAGTCATCCGCTTTTTACAGAATGCACATTCTCACACAAATCATTTATCATAATTATAAATAAACAGGGTCCCAAATTTGAGCCCTGAGGTACACCTGATTGCACTATAAAAATTGACGACTTTTGCCCTTTGTAAAATATAAATTGTTTCCTATTAACCAAATAAGATGTAAACAAGTGAATTAGACTATCAGACAAACCATAATAATGTAATTTTTTAACAAAATCAGACGATCCACCCTATCAAAAGCCTTGGCCAGGGCGAGAAATATGACGTCTGTCTGGGTCATTTAGTCCAAACTAGATGATATATATAGTTAGTAAAAGACAACAAATTCGTGTTAACTGATCTACCCGGAATGAAACCGTGTTGACTGGCTGAAAGGTATTTACTGAAATGATGAAATAAAAATTTGTGTACAATTGACTCATAAAAATCAGCTGGTACTGATAAAATAGCAACAGGTCTGTATTTAACGACTTGAGATTCTTTACCAGATTTGAAAATAGGTGTTACCTTTGTGACTTTCCATCTTTCAAGAAAAATACCAGTTTTTAAATTTAAATTAAACATAAAAGTGAGAGGTTCAATTAAAAAATCTGTGCATCCTTTAACCCTCCATATGATAAAGTCGCATGGTGCGACTCAGTTAGACCCTTCTGTACTGACAGAATCGCACTGTGAGACTATTAGTTTTCGTAAAATTACAACTGTAACCGGCTACGCAATAATCTTGATCGTTATATACGAGGGGTATCCAAAAAGTAAGTTTCCCTGTTCTGTAAAAAGACGCGTGCGTAACACAGCGTGCAGCTGTGGGCGGGGATATTTAGCGCGGTTCGGTTGGCAACAGGTGCGCCGGTCACTGGCGCATTGTCACGCTGCTCAGTCAGGTGCTGCCCAAACATTATGGAGACTCCACTGCGTTCTGCCGCCAGTTGCGAAGTCCGTAGTGTTATTCGTTTCTTGACCGCCAAAAACGTAACTGCCGTTGAAATTCATCGTCAGTTGTGTCAAGTGTATGGTGAACATGTTATGTCCGTTCAGATGGTCCGTCGTTGGCGTGCAATGTTTTTGGAAGGAAGAGAAAATGTTCATGACGATGAGCGTAATGGCCGACCGGCCAGTTCTCGGCAACCAGACGTCATTAATGCTGTACGAGCAGTTATTGACAATGATAAGCGAGTGACTCTCGATGAAATTATGGGTAAACTGCCGTCAAGTTTTGAAGTTAGCCGGTCATCTGTGCACAATATCATGACAGAAGATCTTCAGCTTGCAAAAGTGTGTGCAAGATGGGTGCCTCGCTTATTGAGCGATGCCCATAAACAACAACGAATGGCTGCTGCCCAGTCTTTCTTGCGATTGTTTGACGATGAAGATGAAAACCTTTTCAGTAGAATAGTCACTGGTGATGAAACATGGATTCACCACTCAACTCCAGAAACCAAACGCCAGAGTATGGTGTGGCAAAAAAAAGGAGAGGCAGCTCCTCAAAAAGCCAAAGTTTTTGAGTCAGCAGGAAAGGTAATGGCTTTTTTTGGTAATTTTTTGGGACTGCCGTGGAGTGTTATTGATTGACTATCTTCCTCGTGGCGAAACCATAAATGCAGAAAGGTATTGTGAAGTTCTCACCAGACTTCGGCGGGCAATACAGAATAAACGGCGCGGACTTTTGTCGCGCACGGTTCTGCTTATTCACGATAACGCCCGACCACACGCTGCTCGTGCAACAATGGAACTTTTGAGGAAATTTAAGTGGGATGTTTTTGGTCATCCTCCATACTCACCAGATCTTGCGCCTAGCGATTTTCATCTGTTTCCGGAGCTCAAAAGACACCTTGGCGGTCGGCGATTTGCCAACAGCGATGACCTTCAAAATGAGGTGGATACTTGGCTTAAAAATTTGGCGGGTGAATTTTGTGATGCTGGAATAAAAAAACTACTTCCTAGATATCAAGAGTGTTTAGAAAGGGATGGTAACTATTTAGAAAAATAAGGTATGATGTAAAAAGTTGAATAAATGTGTTTCAGTTATTTTTTGAGTCTTTTTAACTTTTTCATAATTAATGGAAACTTACTTTTTGGATACCCCTCGTAGTATTAAAGAGGAATAAATTCCCTTTCCACCAGTATAACTGGAATCGATATTTGGAAGTCTTTGGAAGTAGTGGGGCTATAACAAACAGCTGATTGGGTTTGCTACCTTGCGTAGTGTCCAGCTGTAGTGTGTCAGTAGTTGTTTTGATTTGCTGTTGTTATATGCTGAACATGTTTGTTTACTGTTTTTATTGTTGTTATTCTAGTATTTAGTGTTAGTTTATGTTTTATTATGAGTGAACTAAGCCGTTCTAGTGCGATTAGTGAGTGTTTAGATGATCTTAGCGGCGCAAGTGACAGTGATGTAAGTAACCAGTCAGGTGACATTGGAACAGACTTATATATATATATATATATATATATATATATATATATATATATATACATATATAAAGGGTTATATATTTCTTCACATGGTATAAATTTTTTTGTTTATACATAATATACAGATCGCGGACTTAAGCTGTGCGCGTGGCCTTGGCTGCGTGTTGATAGGCGGGAGGGGTAGCGGGGTAGTGTTATGCGCTCTGTCCTGAAAACACTGACTCACCTGCAACAACCTCTTTACTGAGAATCGTAATGAAAATAACAACGTAATAAAAGTTTGAGACGCATATTAAAGGATTTAGGGTTTACTTGGAGAAAGACAGCAAACAGTAGAAATTTGTTAATTGAAAAACCAGAAATCCGAGAAAAACGGATAACATATTTGAGATCGTTGAAAAGCTATAGGGAGCAAGGACGTCCAATAATTTATTTAGACGAGTCTTACATACTATCTTCTCAAGTTTCTAATAAAACTTGGTCAGATGGCTCAAATGAAGGGTTACACGTTCCAATTTCTAAGGGTAAAAGATTGATAATTATCCATGCGGGCGGAGAGAAAGGGTTCGTGCCTAACGCTTTTACCTGCTGGAAAGCAAGCAACCATAGTGGAGACTACCACGACAACGTGAATGGGGAAATATTTATGAAATGGATGAAGGACAAAGTATTGCTCAATTTGGAACCAAATTCAGTACTGGTAATCGATAATGCGCCCTACCATAACATTGTAATTGAAAAGGCTCCTACTTCAAAAAGTAAGAAACAGGATATGAATGCGTGGCTTAAAAAAAACGGAATACCATTCAGCGACGATATGTTTTTACCTGAACTGTACAAACTTGTGCAGCTACATAAACCAAGGTATTTCCGATATGCCTTGGATGAAACTGTCAAATTTGAGGGTCATGACATCTTACGACTCCCACCCTACCTCCCAGATCTCAATCCGATTGAGTTAATTTGGGCCGAAGTAAAAGGTTATGTAGCCAAGAGAAATACGTCCTTTACTATATCTCAAGCTAAAACTCTCTGCGAGGAAAAAATATCAGGAATGGGTGCAGAAGAATGGTTAGGAAAGTGCAAGCACATGGAGAAGATAGAAAAAGACTATGCAGCGGCAGAACCCCAAATAGACAATGTTATAGAATCCTTTGTTATATCAGTTGGAAATGAATCTGATACAGACAGTGACGGTCTTTCAGAGGAGGAGGAAGAGTTAAGTGGGACTGAAGAACTCTAATGAAGTAAAATGATTTTAAGTCACATTCATATATCATTATAAGATTCATATTATATTATATTCACATTCATTATATATTCATCATAAGAAAGTACTTATAAGTTACTCAACTTTTTACTAGCTATTTACAAAAATAAAATGACTAAGTATTACTAAGTATGACAAAAATAAAATGACTAAGTATTACTTAGTCATTTTATTTTTGTAAATAGCTAGTAAAAAGTTGAGTAACTTATAAGTACTTTCTTATGATGAATATAATATTTTATTACAGTCGTTTTAAATAAAGTAGACAAAGAAGCAGGAATAATAGCAATAATAATAATGTGTTTCTTGTGTTTGTGAAAATTAAATACTCTCCGACCTACTATAAAAATACAGTTACCACAATACATTTAATGTTTTCAATTTATAATACTTTTTCACATACATGTTTAGCTGTCAAAGAGTAAAGTGTAACCTATATAGAACCTAGAAAGAAGTTTTGGCGCCTTCATTTCAGCGGCGAGCGCGTGAACGCAACCCGTAAAACATATTGTGTTTGTTTGTTGAATGGGTAGTAGTTTGTTTCCGCGTTCAGAGCTTAAGTCCTCGATGTGTACTTTTAAGCTTCTATTTGAATCAAAATAATAACAGTTATAAGTGGCTTACTGAGAAAAAAACTTTGAATATTTCAAGTATTACAATAATAGTCTAAATTTACCATCAGAACATTTTTACATTTTTAAAAGTTCTCAGTGTTAGTTTTTGTTTTTTTATTCATGTGATGTTTTCAACTCACAATTAAATTTGGAACATTTTAGGTATTTTGGAATTTTTACTGCAACAAATTAGTGTATATATATATACCACCTCAAAGTTGGATTTTTTTTGACACCACCCTGCCGATTAAGAAGAAAAATTTTTTTTGAAATAATGGCAAGTTTGTATTTTTATTACTATCTTGTAGAGCATGTTATTATGAACATTTTGATGTATAACACTTGGTATTTTCTCAATGATTTCTATTTTTTGGTAATTTTTTAAGGAAAGCATGCAATTAGCCTGAAAATGCCCTATCATTTTAAAGTGAAATAGTCATCATGTGGAGGGTTAAATAGGTATTGTGGTAAAAAATCTGACCCTGTGGTAGTTGATTTGAGCTTTTTTTATTGCAAGACACACGTCCCCCCATCAAATATTACAAGTAAAAATTCAAAAAAATCACCATTGAATAGACAAGAAATAGTTGTTTAGGAACAATGGTCATATTGTAACCGTAAACACTTTTTATATTTTTAGTTTGTTGGGGAAAATAAAAGTGTTACCACGGAAACAAAAAAATATCAGTGAAAAATTATACAACAATCCAAAAATAAGGGGTAAGTATAATTTTTTGCTTCATGTACTTAATAAATAGTTCAGTCTATTAGCTACAAGAAAATGTAAAATATATGAAAATATACCAAAAAAGTATAAAACTTATAACACCATAAGTGAGCGTGTGCAAATTGTGTTTTTAGGAATTTATATGACAGTTACACTTGATAGAACATACTTTTCTGAATAGAAATATAAAAAATGTATTACCTTAGTCCCATAAATAAGGGTTTAGCACTATATAATATCATACTAACTCATATTAGTATTATAATAAATTATGCTCCATCTCACGATTCTGGGTGGCACTGTGAGGAGTATAAATTATGCTCCATCTCACGATCTAGGGTTAGACACTTACTAGATAATCGTTGGCCTTAGTTTGTAATAAAAACTTTATTCGCTCATCTATACTCTTTAAAAGTATGTAGATCTGCCTCTCCTTTTTATTAAAAAAATCTATGATCCCATATATCTGAACAATCTTAAGAAATAAAACAGAAAAAAATAAAATTGGGTGTGCGTCGGACCACACGGTGGAAGTTATACTTCTTTGGCCATTCTCATACACCCACTTACGCACACAAACAGACAGGATATATAAATGAAATATAAGACATTTTTCAATATTATTCAATATATTTATCTTCAATATATTATACGTGACTTCATTATTATATTATACACCTATATTATCATTATCAGTAATTTCTTCGATTAAATTTCTTCGATTAACAATCGATTAATCGATAGTTCTTAAAAATTTGTTCTTACTTTTCAGCGTGACGCGGTTTCTCGACCAACATCCCATCCCAAAGTGTCTAACGGGCGCAAAGAAGTATAACTTCAAAAACTATTGTACAATTATGAGGAAGACAATGGTTGTTGGACATTTGCCATCATTACGTGAAAAATACCAATCGCAACGTTTCTATTTGGTAAAACCTAAATCTTTTTCAAGTGCTAAAAACTAAATTACATCTAAACAAACATGTTATAAAGCTACATTCTTAAACTAATAAACTTATCTACATTAAT
This sequence comes from Stictocephala bisonia, assembly GCA_035578905.1. Lineage (NCBI taxonomy): Eukaryota > Metazoa > Arthropoda > Insecta > Hemiptera > Membracidae > Stictocephala > Stictocephala bisonia. The sequence continues at coordinate 80,209 of JAQJVL010000467.1, read as the reverse complement.
AATTATCTACATTTTAACCTAGATCCTAGAATGTGGTACAACAAAATGAACTTCTACTAAATATACAAAAATGTTAACAGGGTGACATTAATATAACCAGTTAGGCACTGCCAAGATCAGGATATCAACGAAAAATTGTTAAAACACAATTATATTAATACTCCAATCAGACTGAAATGAGATTTTTTTATATTTAGTAGAAGTTCATTTTGTTGTACGTCATTCTAGGATCTATGTTAAAATGTAGATAATTATTAATGTAGATAAGTTTATTAGTTTAAGAACGTAGTTTTGTTACATGTTTGTTTAGATGTAATTTAGTTTTTAGCACTTGAAAAAGATTTGAGTTTTACTAAATCGAAACGTTGCGATTGGTATTTTTCACGTAATGATGGCAAATGTCCAACAATCTTTGTCTTCCTCATCTGATACTCCACCATTAACAAATTTCAAAAACAAAGTGTACAATTAAGTTACAATTGGTGAGGTTAGGACTAAAAGGTCCCTCTTACACCTAACCATTATAAAGAGAGAAGGCGTCTTAAGAATTAATAAATATTATAGGGAACCAGTCCCAGTATTTGGCTTAGTTATTGAATGATACTTAGTAAAGAGTGATAAATGTGAGGGAAAGCTAAAAAAAGAGCATTTGAAACATTCTTCTGTCTTGCTCATTTTAACCCTTATAAAGTGCTACAGCACTTTATTGGCATTTTTTTAAAATTGGTCTATAAACCAAAAATTCTTGATATAAAAAGATCATGAATATATTAAAGATAGAATTTGTCACTCTTTATAATGGTATGTAATATGCAATAAATAATAAAAGTCATTATATACAAAAATAGAAAATAAAAGCTTTATAACTGCATAGAACTTTCTACGTAAGCTAGGCTGACTGGGCCTAGAACACGGGCCTAGAATCTGCTATTAACTAGCATTAATTTCTGAACTTATAAATTGGGTTTGCAAAATGATTTTATAACCAGATATATTTTGATAATTTTGCACATATTTGATAAATTTGCTGTAATATATTTTTTTGTTTGATTATGAGTCAAGGCGCATATTGTTCTTACTTACTCTTAAGATTTTTTAGTTGAATCAAAATACCAATCTATTGTTAATGAATATTTTTTCACTTTTCAAGGATCAATTTGTGAGTTTGGAACCAGAATCAAGAACTGTGCCATAATCCTTTCTGGAGGAAAGGATAAGGGTATATCTTACAAAATACTTTTTAATCTTCTATTTTTTATCATACTAATGGAAATAAAATTATTTGTATTGTTCTTAAGATGCCGATCGTCAAGACATGGGCGAATATCAATTTTGAAGAGTGGAATGAGTGTAGATGAATGAATGTAGTAATTGTTACAATTAAGGCCGTCTATTTCTAAGAAAGTGTCATTAATTAATAGCCTGATGACAAATAATAAATTTTTTTTATTTTAGTTATTGGATTTGGAAAATAATTTTAAAGCCAGGCAGATTATTTTGCCACATTGTATTTGCTGTAATATATTTTTTGTTTGGTTATGATTTCCGATGCATATTGTTCTAGAATAAGAATTATTAGATGAATTAAAAGACCAATCTATTTTTAATCAATATTTACAAGAGACTGAAGTTATAAATAAAAACAGAATATAATTTAATATGATTTACCATCATCTGCTATTTCCACTGTAGCGGTAACTTCTGGAGGACCACCTCTGTTTTTGACTGGTGGAGGTGGTGTGGAGTCAGACTTCTCCTCTTTTTTGGTAGAAGAAATCGACCACGTGCCGTCTTGATGCAACTGTATCTCATTGCCGTCTGAAGGCAATGACCCACTGGAGAGTACATCTTGGAAGTACCTGAGGCCAAATTTGAGTTTGTAACATTCGTTTCTTAATAAGATATGTGGGTTTTCGTTGTATAAAATTTGTCTGATATTTAAATTGCTCATACAAGTCACGTAACTGAGAGGATGGTAGTAGTTAATCCCAACTATAAGGTGAATTAAGAAATTATCTTCAATAAGGATTTTTTTTAAATCAACAACAAGGACCGCCTGATCCAAAATAATCTTGTATTAAAGAGTCTGCAGAGGCTGTCGGCCATGTTGGTTTTAATCCTATAAGAACAATGTTATTTGCTAATCCATATTTTTTAGTTTTTTATCGACCAAAAGTTGTGTATGAGATGTCATTTTAAACGTTATCATATTGCGCATTGGGTTTGCTTTTAATATTTTGTATACACCTGTTTTTTAAAAAACAGGTGAAAATAAAAACTTTAATCTAAATATTTTTTATATTTTGGTCTATAAAACTAATAAGGAAGTCGCACAGCAATTCCCACACGCAATTTCATACTTGATAAAATGCAATTTGTTTTTAAAAAAATCTGTTTAAATATAACAGTTTAGTTTAGATACGCATGATCGTACGTTCCATATTGACTTACATATAAAAACTGCCATTAACTTAAATCAAGACAAAATTTAAAATGCAAATCCATGGAGAGTTCAACTGATATATTAATTATTAATGATATTTGTTTTTGTTTACTACTACTCTGATCCTAGTGGACTTCGTCTTCTAGGATACAAACTGGACTCTCTCCCTCTCTCCCCCCCTCTCTCTCTCCCCCTCCCTCCCTCTCCCTCTCTACTCACCTGAAGAAAAATGCCAGTGGGGTTGAAAATTGGTGAGATTGTGTTTATTTTGTGTTTGTTACTACTACTCTGTGCTAGTGAACTTGTCTTTTAAGGTAAGTTTGCTGATGTCCTATCTCTCCAATATACTAAAAACTGACATATTAAAAACTAGCAAATTTAATAAAATAATAAGTTAAAATTGAAAAATACCAACCCGTCAATGACTAATTTATCAAAAAGGCCAGGCTTGTCACAGACTGGACAAGTCCATGTTGGTTTTCTCTCATTCATTTGTAAATATAGGTTGGCGTCGAAACATTGCAGGTGCGTACATGTTGTAGGACGGCAGGGTATACTCATACGCATCTTGCCCAACGGACACATTAGTGATACTCGCAGACTGGTAGTTGCAATTTCACTGTCAGCATCTTCTCTCAGCTTCTCTTTTACTGAGAAATTCCAATTTTATATTAATAATAGTATAAATTAAGTTTATTATTCAAAATATATACTTATAAACTAGTTGATCTTGGTCAATGAATATGCTGATGGTTAAATTAATGTTAAAATCTGTTTATATATATATATATATATATATTTTTTTTTTAATAGTTTCTTTGCCTTACCAAGCACTTTCTTGACAGAAAGGACTTGCAAGGCAGGAGCCAGACTAAAAGAGATACCCTGGTCCTCCAGGTGGATATTTAGAACACATTGATATTCTATCACAAATCCCCAACAAATAAACCCAGAATAAGACGGAAATAATTAGAATTTTGCCCTGATTTGTCAAAGAGATTTGAGAATAAGAACATGAAGTTTTAGAAGCCTGGTTTTGCCAGGAGTAGTTAACATTTTGTCCAATGAACTGAAGACACATTAGCTTTACAGTAAAATGGACATAGTAACTTTACAGGAAACAAGATGTGCCCTAACAAGCAAAATATATACCAAAAGCAAGTGATGATATACTACAGTGGCAGTAGTTAAGGAAGATATTACAATGGAGTGGGTTTTGACATTAAAAGGAAATGGTGGTCAGTAGTAATGTCATTTACCTCATTTAATGAGGGAATGTGCAATATTACGATTAATGGTAGATTTAGAAACATACCTTTAAATTATTTAATTAATATATGGCAATAAATTAACCCATTGTGGGCAGAGAAAAATCAAGGCGTGCTGGGCTTGATGGCTGGACTTATTTGTCCTGCCTGTATATAAAGTAATAAATACAGGTTGGAAAAAAATTAAGGAAACGTTTTCACAACTTTACTATGACTTCACTGGTAAAAGTGAAATCTTGTACATCATCATGGTTACAAAGAACACACATTTTGGTGCCATTAGCGACATTTCATCAATTTAGGGGGATGGCCCACAAGGAGTTGAACGAAAATCTTTAATGTAAGCCTAGGTCGAGTTTGGTATCAAATGAAAGGTCTATTGAACAGACCATTCATTTGATACCAAACTCGACCTAGGCTTACATTAAAGATTTTCGTTCAACTCCACGTGGGCCGCCACCCTAAAAAGATGGCTAATGGCGTCTAAAAGAGTGTTCTTTGTAACCAAGATGATGTAAAAGATTTCACTTTTACCAGTGAAGTCATAGAAAAGTTATGAAAGTGTTTCCATAATTTATTTTTCAACCTGTATTTATTACTTTATAAAAGACGTGCATTGTTAAATATTAATTTACATATTTAAAATAAATTTATTTGTGAAGATAAATTACCCAACGTAGCAAACGATATGTGCAACTGTTTCTGTTCATTGTAACAACAACAAAAAACTGATGAAAAACCGTGTACACTTGTGAGGGTTATCTATCAGAGTTGAATATGACCATATAAATAATGTTACTGAGTGACTAGAATCAAATCAAATCTTTTCTAGCGCCATCAATAAGAATTACAAGTAGTTTGTGCTAAACAAAGACCGATGATGCAGCATATGCATCTTTCGGCCTTTGGTCTGCAATGGCACAAATGCTGCGTCAATCACTCGCTATGGGTTAAATTGCTATTATGACGCAATTTGTTGTTTGTTTGATTATGAATAAAGTGAATTTTGTTTTGATTAATAATAATCACTAACTAAAGATGCATAAAACAAGGATTTATTTCACGATATTCTTGAAGAGTTAATTGCCAGGTTACCACCAGACTATGATATTAACCTCTTAACGACCACGCTCGCATATATAGGGATCGTATTTCCGGGTGCTGCGGTGTCATAGACGATCGTATTACTTCGTTTTTGGTACGAAAGTATTCGGGAAACTTCGACCTTTCTCGTAGTGTATTTTGTTTTTGACTCCAGGTGATTACATCTCTGCGTGCATTTAATTTCTAAGTTGCGCCAGCTGACATGAATTCTGTTGTGCTGTTTGCCGCCAATGCGTTGTAGCTGAATGTAAATAAAGTGAAATGGTGAAACGTAAACTGTGTGTTGATGAAATCCACGAGTATTTTAGTCGTGATGACTTAAGTCTACCTGATAACGGTGAAAGTGATTTTATTTCAGACATTTCTTCTTCAACAGTGAACAATTCAATAAATGAAGTAAATGAAAACGTTATTCCAAGCCCGTCTGCAGATGGACCTACAACTGTTTAAGAGGGAATGTCCGATATATTAGATGAAGGTAGGAGTATAAATGACAGAAATGTAACTTTTAGGCCTATTGGAAGGTTTGACCAAACCAATGACATACTTAGGCCTACATTGTGCCAAGCTTCCAAAACAAAAGAAAAAATTGTATTCCCCTGGAAACATGATAAATAATGGTTGAATACCACACCCTTCGTCAATTTCAGAGTAAGTTTATGAAATAAAATTAGATTTTTAGTAATTATAATGTTTCGTAACATTATAAACAAAAATTTTATAAGTACTCTTACTGTATGTTAATTTTAAAAATAAATACGTTTTTATTGTTTTATTGCTTTATTACCTAAATAATTACCTAAAAGGAAAGTTTATTTTTATAAAATATAGTAACTTTCACTCTTTAAAACATTAAAAATTAAAAGTTTCAAATAAAATACTTTATTTATTTATTCAAGGCTTAAATACAAACATATGTTTGAATACCTATTTTTCCTTAAAAAACCTGGTCTGGGGGGGGGTGGACAGCTGATAAAAAACTCAGCTGTTGAAGGGTTAAGTCATTTTAGGAGATACAAATACAAAAATAGGAAAATAGAATATGAGGAAAGCAGTTTAAGGGAAGCATAGATTACATGATTTAAGCAACAACACTGGAGTGAGACTCCTGAACCTTTGTGAAGCAACAAACTTTAAAGTAATGGGTACAATTTTTCCCCACACATGAACATTCATTATGAAAGGTAGATATCCAAATGGCCAAGTCAAAGACTAAACAGATCATGTAATAATAGACCAAAGATACGAAGGCAGTACTTGGATGGCGCATAGCCCTAGGAGGGTCAGAAAGACCATGTAAAGATATGCGATTGAATTGCTAAAATCAAGAAAAAGAATGAAGAATTCAGATCAAAATTAACAAACCACTTTCAGTAAACACATAGAGTAATGTACTTGAAAATAATATAAATTGGAGATGGGAACATTTTAAGAATGTAGGTAAAAAAACAGTTAAAGAAGATTTTGGAAAGAAAAGGCTGAAAAAAGACTGGTTTGATGATGAATGCTGAGTTGAAATAGAAAACAGTTGTGGTTGGGAATACAAACATAGGCCAATAGAATGCTGTATTACAAAAAAATAAATAAATTAGAGAGATAGGACATCAGCAAACTTACCTTAAAAGACAAGTTCACTAACATCAGAGTAGTAGTTACAAACACAAAATACACAAAATCTCACAAATTTTCAACACCACTGGCATTTTCTTCAGGTGAGTAGAGGGAGAGAGAGAGAGAGAGAGAGAGAGACACTGAAATGACTTCCACTATTGCTGGGTAGGTGGCTGTGGTGGGGGGTGTACATCCATAGAGCAACACTCAGGTGTAGATGCAGTATTTCAGTTAGTATATATATAAAAATATATATGAAGTTTGCTGATGGGGAAGGGGTTGAAGGGAAGTGGTCTATCTTATGTTCAGATTAGGTGGGTCACGGGATTTTGTTATCCATTGGTGTGCTAATTCCATCCTTCGGAGTTGGGAACTATTGGCATGGGAAGGAAGGGATCTGATTACCTTAGTGGTGTAACACTGATCAAAGTTTTGATTATGGAAAAGAGTATGGGCAGGGCAGACAGGTTTTTCAGGATTTTGGACTTTGCAATCATGTCTATGGCCATTCATGCGTTTACGAAGGGTTTCACTGGTAAGGCCAATATATTGGGCAGGACAGTGCTGGCACTGGAGTTGATAAATTAGATTGGTGGAATCACAGGAGTGGTTTCCAGGTATCTTGTAGGTTAAGGAGGTAGTGGAGCTGGTAAAAGATGTGGCTGAGAGATGAATAGGGCAGGTTTTGCAAGATTTCTTGTTACAAGGATCGGAACCGGGTGGTTGCTGGTCTTTAGGACAGGTCAGGATGTTGGGATCAGGTAACTTAGGATGGACCAGGATTTGGCGGAGGTTTTTGTTTTGTCTGAAAGTTACAGTAGGAGGTTTTTCAAAGAGATCTTTGGTGTGGGGGGAAGCTTTTAAGATGTTGAAGCCATCTTTCAGGATTTGGTTGAGTTTTTGTAGGCCATGGTGGTAATTAGTGATAAGGGGTAAGCATTGGGAACTGCTTCTGGTTTGGGGTTGGTTTTGGGACTGGGCTAAACGGATTTGGTTTTTAACAAGGTTGGTAGGGTAACCTCTCTTTTGGAAAGCACTGACAAGTTGGTTGTTGTATTGATTTAGGTTTCTGGGAGAGGAAATGATACGTTTGGCACGGGTGGCTAGACTATAGGGTAGGGAGCGTTTAGTGTTGTTGGGGTGACAGCTGGTATAGTGAAGGTATTGTTGTTTATTGGTAGGTTTGATGTGAATATCAGTTTGAAGGACACCGTCCTCCAATCCAATTTCAACATCAAGGAAGACTATGCGTTCAGAAGAGGATTGCCAGGTGAAATTCAGGGATGAAAAGTTTTGTAGGCTTTGAAGGAAGGTTTCAAGATTGGTTTCGGAGTCAGTCCAGATCATGAAAATATCATCGATGAAACGGAGCCAGCAGAGGGGTTGGACGGGTTGTTTTTGAAGGAAAGTCTTCTCCAATTTCCCCATGAACAGGTTGGCATAGGAAGGGGCCATGCGGGTACCCATAGCGGTACCCTTGATCTGGAGGTAGTTAATGCCAGAACTTTGGAAGTGGTTTTTTTCAAGGATGAATTGAGCATTTTGTCCAAAGGCCTTACTTTCACTCCTACTTCTCACCTAGACCAGTTCTCCTTAGTCTCTGATGTCATTTCCTTTGGCCGCAACCTGAAGTTGAAGATGTTTTTTGAGAACAACACCTCCAACCCTAATCCTACGAACCTGCCTGAAACCTGCCTAGCGCGCTTCAAACCTCCTTCCAGCTTTGACCCACCATCACTACCTCCTGACCATCCTATTGAACTTTACCTTAACTTCATCCTCCAAAAAGTGTCAGATCCTCAGTTCTTCTCCCAACTACCTAAAGATCAGAACCTTACCATCGCTGAACGCGGAGCCATAAAGTCCCTAAAATCCAATGACAACATTATGATCCTTCCTGCCGATAAAGGTTCCACCACTGTTATTCTTAACAAATCCGATTATATCAATGAAATTAACCTCCAGTTGTCCGATTCCAGCACCTACAAAAAACTTGACTTCGACCCAACCGAAAAACACAACCAAGAACTGAAAAATCTCCTCCTTCATCATGCTAAACACCAAAACCTAACCACCGCCAGCCAAATCCTGCTTATCAATGAACAGCCTACTCCACCCCAGTTTTATATCCTACCCAAAATCCATAAAGGCACCATCCCTCCCCCTGGTAGGCCTATTGCGGCCAGCTATAATTCTGTTACCGAATGCATCTCTGCCTTTGTCGATGACAAACTCCAACCTCTAGTACGACAACTTCCTTCCCACGTCCAGGACACAAATCATTTCCTTAGTCTCCTCTCCAATCTTCCCCAACCTCTACCCCTTAACACCAAACTGGTTACCATTGATGCCACTTCACTCTACACCAATATACCCCATGCTCATGGCTTAGCTGCTATTGAGTATTTCCTCAATACACGCCCTCCAAACACCAAGCCTAGCACTTCCTTCCTAGTTCAGCTGACTCAATTCATCCTTGAAAAAAACCACTTCCAAAGTTCTGGCATTAACTAACTCCAGATCAAGGGTACCGCTATGGGTACCCGCATGGCCCCGTCCTATGCCAACCTGTTCAAGGGGAAATTGGAGAAGACTTTCCTTCAAAAACAACCCGTCCAACCCCTCTGCTGGCTCCGTTTCATCGATGATATTTTCATGATCTGGACTGACTCCGAAACCAATCTTGAAACCTTCCTTCAAAGCCTACAAAACTTTTCATCCCTGAATTTCACCTGGCAATCCTCTTCTGAACGCATAGTCTTCCTTGATGTTGAAATTGGATTGGAGGACGGTGTCCTTCAAACTGATATTCACATCAAACCTACCAATAAACAACAATACCTTCACTATACCAGCTGTCACCCCAACAACACTAAACGCTCCCTACCCTATAGTCTAGCCACCCGTGCCAAACGTATCATTTCCTCTCCCAGAAACCTAAATCAATACAACAACCAACTTGTCAGTGCTTTCCAAAAGAGAGGTTACCCTACCAACCTTGTTAAAAACCAAATCCGTTTAGCCCAGTCCCAAAACCAACCCCAAACCAGAAGCAGTTCCCAATGCTTACCCCTTATCACTAATTACCACCATGGCCTACAAAAACTCAACCAAATCCTGAAAGATGGCTTCAACATCTTAAAAGCTTCCCCCCCACCAAAGATCTCTTTGAAAAACCTCCTACTGTAACTTTCAGACAAAACAAAAACCTCCGCCAAATCCTGGTCCATCCTAAGTTACCTGATCCCAACATCCTGACCTGTCCTAAAGACCAGCAACCACCCGGTTCCGATCCTTGTAACAAGAAATCTTGCAAAACCTGCCCTATTCATCTCTCAGCCACATCTTTTACCAGCTCCACTACCTCCTTAACCTACAAGATACCTGGAAACCACTCCTGTGATTCCACCAATCTAATTTATCAACTCCAGTGCCAGCACTGTCCTGCCCAATATATTGGCCTTACCAGTGAAACCCTTCGTAAACGCATGAATGGCCATAGACATGATTGCAAAGTCCAAAATCCTGAAAAACCTGTCTGCCCTGCCCATACTCTTTTCCATAATCAAAACTTTGATCAGTGTTACACCACTAAGGTAATCAGATCCCTTCCTTCCCATGCCAATAGTTCCCAACTCCGAAGGATGGAATTAGCACACCAATGGATAACAAAATCCCGTGACCCACCTAATCTGAACATAAGATAGACCACTTCCCTTCAACCCCTTCCCCATCAGCAAACTTCATATATATTTTTATATATATACTAACTGAAATACTGCATCTACACCTGAGTGTTGCTCTATGGATGTACACCCCCCACCACAGCCACCTACCCAGCAATAGTGGAAGTCATTTCAGTGTCTCTCTCTCTCTCTCTCTCTCCCTCTACTCACCTGAAGAAAATGCCAGTGGTGTTGAAAATTTGTGAGATTTTGTGTATTTTGTGTTTGTAACTACTACTCTGATGTTAGTGAACTTGTCTTTTAAGGTAAGTTTGCTGATGTCCTATCTCTCTAATTTACTAATTCCTGGCCTAGTGCCCTTTAACCTAACCTAAAAAAATAAATAAGACATTGTTTAGGAGAAATAAGAGGAAGTTTCTCAAGAATTTACTAGTAAGGGCTGAGACCAATCCAAGAGGTTTCAACAAGTCAGTTAAATGTTAATGAAGGGCCAGGGGGATCTGTCACCCGAGAAAGAAATGAAGTTATAGATGCATGGATATATTATTTTAAAGGCCTATTAAATGGAATAGTTTAATTAAAGTAAATATGGACTACCAATAAAGTAATTCCCAAATAAGTAAAGTAGAGTCCCAATAAAGAAGAGGTTATAGACCAAATAAGATTTTAAAAAACTGTAAGGCCTTGAAAAGTGACTGAAAAGGAACTGTTAGATGGTTCAATACAGCTAATATTTTGATAACTTACTTTTAACTTGATATGAATGTAACAACTGATGGTGATCTTACAAGATAAAAATCAAATTTGTTACTTAAATGTTTAAAGATTGCAAATTATTGTCTTTTCCTTAATGATACAATATATTAAAGTACGGTAAAAGATTGAAATCTCAAGCAACAGAAAACTTAATGAAAAATAAGATAATATGTAAATTTTACTTTGAAACAAATTAAACAGAGAACAATTCCGGGTATATTATCTGTAGAAAATTGAGTCATAGTACTCACTTAGTCCTGTTGTGTAGTCAGCATGTCGCACCCCACGGGTCTTCAACCTATTTAGAAGCTGCGTAGAGGTGAGTTTCCGTACAAGATTTAATGCAATGACATAACCACGACCATACTCTGCTGCCCAAGACACATGTACATGATTAGCTACAGTGGGACTAATGCGTACCATGGACGAAATGTTGACTGGACGTGGAGGTCGCTTCGGTTCCACTCCCGGCCTGTTGGTTGGAATCGGATTCTGAATGAACAAAATTGGTATGTTAAAACGTTTATGTTATATTCCAAATTCATTATTAAGTTATTTAGAAAATAATTTCAATAAAAATATGTCTACTGGTTCCAAATAGTGACTGCCAAATCCATGGAAATGTTCAGATCTAATTATTTTAGAATCCTTGCCTAATATTGAAAATTGCCATAAAAAGAAGCTATAACTGTACCATTTGAAGTTTAAATCAAGACGGAAAGGCAATTCAAAGCCTTGAATGTATTGTTTTTTTTTTTTTCTGCATTCAGAGATCAAAATGAATCAGTATTAATACAGAATATTAGCCTGATTTCCTAAGGTATGGGCTGACTTATAATCAGTTTAAAATTAGGCTCAATTTTCAGCCACTAAATGGTTAGCCTTAATACCTCAGAATGGAAATTTGTACAATATCTTCTTATGAATTTTCATTTTCTTCCTATCCATTTGTTTTCAACACCACTAAAAAACAAGAAAAACTATAACTGTACACTACGCAACAAGAAGCTACAATAAAATACGAAAAACTTCATACAATATCAAGTCCACGTGATTAAACAAACAACGTAAACAGACAAATATAATCAACACGCAGACCTGACAATAAATAGCAAATGTTCAATATAGATTTCATTTGACAGGAAACAAAACCTAAAAAAATTCAAGTTTTACTGTGAAAAAATAACATGATCAATATAAATTTTCTCAATGCCTAAGCTGTTGAAAATAAAAATAGTTATTTGTATTCTTAAACATCATACACTATATAAGAAAAAATTACAAAGTTTTTATATGTTATATACTAAATTTAAAGACATAGAATACTAGGCGTTATTTCCCACCAGGTTCTTATAGTGTTAACTGCATGGGCTGTTTATATGTTTATTGCTGATGTGTGTGTGTGTTTTTTTTTCAACAAACTACATGAATAGGAGTAAACTGCACCTAGTCCTCAAACTGATATGATAGATGATTTCTCCTCTAAGGGGCAATACATTATTTTTTTAGTTTAATTTCTCAATTTATTTTTTTAGTATATTGGAGAGATAGGACACAAGCAAACTTACCTTGTCTTCAGGTCTCTCTCTCTCTCTCTACTCACCTGAAGAAAATTCCAGTGGCATTGACAAATTTGTGAGATTATATGTTTATTTTGTGTATGTTACTACTACTCTGGTGTTAGTGAACTTGTCTTCTAAGGTAAGTTTGCTGATGTTCTATCTCTCCAATATACTAATTCCTGGCCTGTTGCCCTTAAACCTAACCTCAATTTATTTTTTGAAGCTCATAGTGAGATAAGTTAATCAAATTTCAAATTAAATAAATAACACCATATCACAAAATGAAATCATATTTTCCAAATACAAATTTAATAAAATAACAAAATGGTAACAACTGTGTACTATTAATGCAGTTAAAACATTTAATTTTTGTAGTGACTTACTGGTAACGGACAGAGTTTCCCATTTACTTTGACAACAATGCCTGGTGGAAAGAAATCATCTTGTTCACAAGATGTTTCCAGCAAACAAAACCTCATTTGCACCTGTAATTAAAAAGTATATTTAGTAAAATATAACATTCCTATACTAACATTAGAAATGTTGTATACATTTTGATTATTTAAAAATATGGTGATTTTTGTGTTTTTGGTGATTTAATTTACTTTTCATCCCTGTTGAAGAAATATTTATGGTCTATTGAATGTTGTTAAATTATTGGTGTAACAAATTTTTAAACAAAAAATTGACGTTTCTTCAAGTTTGTAGGCCTTAGGCCTGCCGCACACTGAATCAAACAAGTCGAGACGCCTTCAGACGTCTGATGCAAATGTGTTTATGGAGTAGTCGCACACTGCCCAGACAAGATGAAATAACGTCAACAGAGGTCTAAAGGGGACTTGGCGAAGGTAGCCTAATTTTCATCTTGTGACCAGACGCTATCGAAAACCTACTGCCACTACCATTCCCACAGTACAGCTGACTGTCAGATACAGATATATCGATATATAACCGTAATAATTCACCTTAAATCTCACTTCTATAGGTAATTAGTGGTTTATATTATTTTTGTATGTTTTTAAAAATATTTTATAAGATGACTCGACAGCGAAGATATGAGATTGTTAATTGCTGTCGACCTAAATAAGCTTTTGCTTTATGTACCAAACAAACCTCCCACATATAAACTAGTCTAAAATAACAACATAATACAAAATTATAGTATTTGATTATACTATTTGACTCTCCAATGATTCAATCTAATATCGTGCTATCTACAGTTTACTCCCTTTTATGACACTAAACAATTATGGTGAAATAAAATGTTTATAAAATTGACTAATTGCAATTAGACATGACTTTGTGCAGAATTAATTAAATTATATTTCACCTTTAAGTTTTTTATTGTGTTCTTTAATGGAGGTAAAAGACAATAGTAAATTGTGAAACAACATTTTTATAAAAGTGACTAATCACTATTAAATATGATTTTATTTAGAATAAATTCAATAATCAAATCATTAAGTCTTTTACAGTCTTTATTTTCTAAAGGGGAGAGAATAAAGACTGAATTAACTAATTAAACTGTGTGAACTGCATTTTTTTATTAAAATACTCTAAAAACAAATGAGAAACGACTCAACTTCCTTGGCGGCTAGTGTACTGTCTTGACTTGTTCAATTCAGCGTGCGGCTGGCCTTACTAATCTCAAATCCAATAACAAAATAAAACTATTCTTTAATTTTACTACCAATATCAGTTTCAGAGTTTTTATTTGAGTCATCATCAATTATTACTAAACGTTTTTAATTTCACTAATAAGAAAAAACAAATAATGAACTTGGTTGATTTCTGAGCTAGAATTTCCACTGAGATAAAAAATTTTAAAAATTAATACCAGAGTAAAATCTTGCTGAAATTACATTGTGAGCAATACCTTGTATGCAAGATATTCACTTCATAAAAAAAACAACAGACTAAAAAAATAAATGGATGCCCCGACATCAGAACATAATAACCACGTTACTATAAATGCGATACTTTATCGTATGTTTAAAACCAAAGTTCCCTGCATTCTTTTACACAACTCAACTTTGGTTATACTTGCTTTGACATGGCTGTTCTTTATAACCAAAATATTGATTGAAGAAATTACAATTTTCTTTTAGACAGTTTGTTAAACTTAGTTGATATATGTAATTGTAGAGAATAACTCTAACCTGTACAATGTAATCAGTCTTAGATCCAGGTCCGATATCCCTGTTGAAGGCAATATCATTTGCCTGTTGAGGTGTCAGGTGGAACATGAACGACTGTTCTTGCATTCTAGCAGTGCCTGTAGGCACTGAAACAAATCCTATGTTGCACTACTTTACATATCATCTTGGAAATTCATTATACAAGTAGGACATAGAGTGGACTTCTAGAACAATGTGGCAGCAAACTGAGCCGTATAGCATCAATTCCGGATATGCCAGAGTTCATTTATGCTATGTTGAAGTTAGCATATACGATATAATTGAGCAAGTAGTTAGAGGGGAAATAGGTCTTTCTTTTGACAGCCAATTTGTTTAGGAGGATGGATAAAAAGAATCCCATAATTTAGTATTTACAGGCCGGAATGTTTGTATTACTCTAACTTATTAGAATTTCACATTTAAATATAAAATAGTAACTTATAAAATGTTATATTTTAAATCAAATGTGCAACCTATAGGTTTTAAACAAGAAACAAAGACACAAAATATTTTCTTATTTTTTATAAATGATGTATACATTTTAATTAAAATTATTTTTTTATTTTTTGTTAATTTGTTTTTTGTTATTTTGTTTTTGTTTTTTTTTCATTTTATTTTATGGGTAAGAATCACTCAAATTTTAAAAACTAGGATGTCTATAAAGCTAGATAAAAGTTATGATCATAATGCAGATGGTTGAAGCTAGCATTCCTGGAGGCGTAAATGTATTTGTAATAAGTACACTTAGTAGACTATGGCAGATAAGAAAATTCTGTTGTTCTAAAATTATTTCAAACACTTTGAAGAAGGCAAACAATAGTAAAATAATCAACCAAGAGAGGATATTGAACAGCTAAATAGAAGAAATAATGGAGCTAAGAACTAAATGGATTAAAAATACAAATTTTTAGGCATTACCAAACCTACATGAAATGCATCAACTTAAAGACAAATAACTCGATATATTTTCCATTTCAAAATTGTCAAGAACATTACATATATTTATAAATGTGTCGATATCATTATTTTTAATTACAGATACCAGTAAATCAATTTGCAGTTCTGGATCTAATATCATCGATACCTTGGTTTGAAAAATAATTTAGGATTCAAAAGAAATGTGATTATTTCATCAAATTATTTAAAATTTACTGATTATTAATTCACAGGCACAGCGATTGATGGGGTTGGCACGTGAAGTGTTCCAGGGTTTCCCCTAGTCTATATACTATAAAGCTCGATGTAGACACTCCCAGACAATAAATTTTGAGGCACTTCCCGACATCCTACCTCCATCATATACTATCCATATACATATATACTCCATCATATACATATACAAGTGTATACTTGAATTGAAACTTTTGATCTGAATTCTCTGCCAAGTTTCAATTTTGAAAGGCCTATCTAGTTGATTTCCTGCATAGAATTCCAAATTACATGTGTAAAAATACTTTGAACAGCACAATACAAATATTTGTATGCCATATCTTTCAGGCTTGGATTTTATGATCTGTCTAAAGCCACAAAACGCTTCTAACGTTTTGTCTACTATTACGAAAGCACTGACATTGCTACTGGTACTGCAGACATATGGAAAACTATCCCATTTTTTCTACATTTAATTGTATCCATGACAACCTCCGTGATGTCACTTCTGTAAGGTTATCTAGATAAGATATATAATTACATTAAAACACAAAACTATTGTTAAAACAGGCTAAGGAGTGTCTTTTTATATATTAAGAGCCACTCCCTAAAATGCTTTTATTCATGCTTGTTGATTCTTGTAATAATTTGTTTTTCATATTTGGTGTGTATGTTCTCAAAATAATTAATGAGTGAACGTTTTATCAAGCCCTAAAAATAACTTTAAATGTAACTTTAATCAGGAGGTTTTGGAAAAAAATATTAACTATATATGTATTTTAGGAGAGGCCAATCTCTTCTTAGCCAGCAAATTTGATCTAAATTAAAATTTTGCCATTCTTATTTTTTCAATATTTTTAAAATGAGGTGTCACTTTTTAGGGGGTTTCCTATTTAAAAATGTTTCTATATTCACAAACTACATATTTTTTGAAGGGGGATCTCAACATGTTTCATACAACAAAAACCCCTCAGTAGGTAGTAAAACATCCCCCAAGTAAATCATTTAATCTCTATTCATAAAAAAGTTAATAGGGGTGGGGACTTTCAAGACACCCTTTATAATACGACACAGAAAATACGATAAATGTAATTTTAAGGTTTCTTGTCAAAAAACTGAATAGACAGTTGGCTTATCACTGCCGCTGCCTTCAAGTTTTCACTCCCCACTATCAATAACATTCCACGTTATTCAGAATGTTATTGATAGTTTTTTTTTTATAATCTCTCTTTTATTTTACCAAAGTTGAAGAAAAAAAACTTGGCATGAATGCTGTTTGTTAATATATCGTTGTCAAAGATTAGTTCCAAACGACTGTTTACAAAATGAGTTTTGGTACTTTTAAGAATTAATGGTATCAACACACCTGTAAATATAATCAAAGCTGTTTAAAGTGAAAAAAACTTCTTCAATAAGAATAAAAATCTTTTTTAAAGCAATGCCTAAATAGGACAAAGGAGCAAATCAGGTTCTGCTAACTTTAAAATGAAACTAGGATTAAAATTACTCTTAGAGCCAATATAGTATAACTCTTGCTATCAGTTTGAACTTCAATTATATCAGAAATGACTTCATAAAATTCAGAATCTGTAAAAATAACAATAATAATAATAGTTTAGATGGTTTCATTTTGTAATAACTAGATCAACAACACATGATTGAAAAACGCTCAATTGGACTTAATTGTTTCATTAGAGGGTATGTTATATATTATTTTCATCGTCAATTATTTGTTTTAAAAGTAAATAGCCCACATTTTAAATGTAAAGAATGTAGTAATTTTATTAAAAGGAAATATGCTTATTCTCTCTTTTGTAACTATGGTTAATGCTGAAAACTATTTCTATAATCTCTGGGATCAATGATTTTTAAGTTTTCATAAAATAATATACTACTACATGTACCATATATATATATAAAATTAATCAAGATATTTGTTCCCTTATACTCCAGAAAAATTGAGTAACTCACTCAGCGTGGAAGGCTTGAGCAACTCGCCCATGTGATCATAGAAAGGGAGTTTCTTTAGCTGAACGTCAGGATGAACTGGCAGATTGTTAGGCATCGTGGCTCTTACAGCCATATTGTCTATGGGGGGAGTGTGGGTCTTAGGTTGGTAGTAGCCTGAGTACATCTGAGATCTTGCCTGCTGAAACATATATCCATATTTAAATTCTCTTGCCTGCAATCCTTACAAAAGTAAGGCTAGACATACTTGGTCCTGGTTATCAACTATCTGTTCGGGCCGGGCTCCAGACAAAGTAGAATTACGTTGTGATAATGAGACAGGACACACAATCCTCGTCTTAGCATTAGCCTCTCTGAGGGTTGTAAACGCTCATGGGTTTGTCCGGGCATTCTCTACTGCAGTCAGAGACTTAGACTGGGCGAGTGAAATAACGCATATGAGTAATTACAGACCAATTTCTTTTTGGAGAAACCTGTTGAAAATCATCAAATCAGTTACTTTTGTGATAAAAATTTGATTACAAATGCTCAATATGTAGCATTGTTTATTTTGTGGATGATTTAGATATAGATAATTTAGATTAGTTTTAGATATAAATATAGATTGTTTATTTAGTGGCTGCTGCCAACACGTGGGAAGATGCTTTCTTAGAGGGCCTTTGCAAAATCAAAAACTTGTTTGATCACTACACTCCAACAGTTAATGTGAGCAAAACAAAATACATGTCTATCTTTTTGAGTCAAAGAAATAAACCTGGTTTTCGAACTTTAAGAATTAATTCTTGTAAGGACTTGTGTTTGTTAACAAGCGGTTGTGGATAGAACGAGTCTGTGGAGCAATATAAATACTGAGGTGTTATTACTGACTATATAATATGTTGGATTCCACATGCCAATATACTGAGCAACACAAAATGAAATTGATGTATGCCTTTACTCAGCTTAGTAGGGCGTTATCTGCGATCACTGAAAGAGTGTGTACTTCGTCTACATGCCGTTAATGCTACAGTATGGCATCTTGACTTGGGGAGGTGCTCCTTCTAGATAGTGTCTTACAACCATTGGCCTTCTCACAGAGATAATTAATTAACGTAATGTTGAATAGAAATAAAAGATAGCCTATAAATTTGCTATTCAATAATAAATTCCCAATTTTCAATATAAGACAGCTTTACATAAGAAATCTACTATTTAAAATAAATAACAAAACTTTAATATTTGGAAACATTAACCATGATGTTTTTTTAACTACAGTCCGTGTTCGTTGCAGGATACAAACCCCTAAGATTGATAACAGAGGCGAATTGAACAACTCCTATAATTCTATTTTATTTATAGGCTGTGATTATGAAACCACTAGAGATATGTCTGCCACCAGGTCAGACCGGACACTATTGAGGGGCTGATAATGTCTTTGTATGTTTAATCTTTCTTCTTCATTCTCTTTATTACTAGCTTCAATAATTTATATAAAAGGAAAATATTCTTGCAACACCCACAAATTAAAGGCCAAAATTCTAAAAGTTGTTTTGGTGTATCATACTGTCTGGAATATTAATGTTGTTTAATAATTTCAGAATTGTTGTATCTAGTTACACAATACTTTAGATATATTTAATTTTTCTTTTTTGAGGTTAAGTTTCAACCTTTCACTTTACTTTTTGCTATTTAATATTAAGTTCTTAGTAGCTTATATAGAGCTCTTACCACGAACAGACACAGAATAATATTTAATATTCTTTTTATATATTATTGCCATGTTAATCTGAAAATATTGTTTAATAAAGATGATTTTTTCTATGAATGATCTAGTGACCTGCTAGTGGTTATACAAGCAATGTTTAAACTTTCCAGCAGCTGGAGACGCTAGCTCGTGCTAATGTTTCCAGCCGCTACAAAATCAGTCACATGAAGCTGGTATTCTGCTTGTTACTAGCAGTGAAAAAAAATCAACTTTTTGTGACAGAGGCTTAGTAGTGTTAGCGCTTGTAGAGCCATTAGTAGATCAAATGATCACTCAGCCACTGGTTCTAGCAGCATTCCACTCCCATCTGACAGGGGCAGCAGAGCTAATTCTCCCTTTGGTTCCACTTCAGTCTGGTTGTGCTTTGTGGTTCGCAGTTGGTAGTATTTTGCAATTTAGGGTGCTTATTGTTCATTACCCAAATATAATATCTGATTTGGAGTTAAATAGTGAACAAATTATAAATTTCCTCGACATTTACAAGTGGTCGAGGAAATTTATATATATATATATATATATATATATATGTATATATATATGTTTGTGGGATGCTTCATACCCCTATTCTGATAAAACTTAACAAAATATCACATCTAATGTCAACAGAAGACTAAACTGAAGCTAGTTCTCAAGCTTGATCTGACAAAACTCCTAGCATGCTAGAGAATGCATCAGGTGTTAGTAGCTGCTGGGTATCAGCTCCGTATAACAGAGGCTTAAGTGGAAATCATGAGATGGCAAAGAATGAATCACAAAAGAGGAGGGATGGAATTAAGTAGTAGGCATAAATACAGCTCAATAAAGTTGTACAAATACATCTGTAGAAAAAGACTAAGAATTGGTGTTAAAGAAATAAAAAATACTATTTATTGAGGATTGTTTGTCAAGCAGATCTAGAAGACGGTAAACAGTTTAAGAAGCAAGACTTAATTTTAAAAGTGGGGCTGCTAATAACAATAGTTAAAGCTTTGTTATTATCATGTTAAGATTGATCAAATCTTGAAATTATTAAGTTTTAAAACAAATTGACTAAGTTTACCATGTGGAAACCATGGCAGACCAATTTGTGTACAATTGTCTTGTTAATAAGACACATGAGAACATAAAATATGACACCAAGAGAAACCTTCCACAAGATATACTGTACATACAATTCTTGTTTATGAGAACACAATGAGAATAAAGGGTATATTGAATGAAGAAAATTTGTGCTAAAACTGAGAGATCAATTAAAAAGAAGCAGAGATAGAAGAAGGAAGTGCCGCCAAGAAGAAGT
This sequence comes from Stictocephala bisonia, assembly GCA_035578905.1. Classification (NCBI taxonomy): domain Eukaryota; kingdom Metazoa; phylum Arthropoda; class Insecta; order Hemiptera; family Membracidae; genus Stictocephala; species Stictocephala bisonia. The sequence goes on along the minus strand of JAQJVL010000467.1, from coordinate 59,465 downwards.
TTATGAAAAGCACAAGAGTCAAAATAGAATAAGCATTGGAATGGAAGCCAATCATACACCTGTAAATTGCTAGCAAGGAATGTTTCTTGTGGCAGCAAGATAACATTTTTATGGTTCTTCCAAAACATCAATGTAATATAAATTCTATAGGTAAACTGGACCAACCTGTTGTGCTGCTGTTTGGTATTGTGGATATGCCCCTGGGGCTGTACTAGGTGGACAGTTGAGCATGTTGTTCTTTTGCATCTGCTGGTGTTGGGACATCATAGCTGCTGGCGAGGGAGCAGTGGGGTTTCCTGCCCCCACTTCACTTGCACCTACACCACCTGGGACTTGACTTTGAGCCACCCCTTGCCTGTTAATGAAGAAACGGAATTAAACGTAATATTATTGAAAGCAAAATTTCTTTTCCGTTCTTTCAATGAATCCAATAAAACTTGTTTCTAGCTTTGATGGTACAGTATGATTTTTTTTCAAATTGTCAAAAACACTTACTGAACTAACAATTGAAATTTTCTGATTTTTTAAAAAGTATATTTCTTAATTTTGCCTGCTGTTTTTTAAAAAGTAAACTAACCAAATTTGTTATACAAATTTAATAATGTAAATGTATTTTAATCACTGATACTCTACTGCATTTAAATAACTATTTTAATGGTGTTAATAAATAAAACAGCTTGAAAATATTAAACGAAACTCATACAACAAATTAATGTTAACAAAAAGTAGGTTTAAGAAATAAACAATGAACAACAGATTCCAAAAATTATGATTATTTTTCTCACTCCAAGCAGTAATTCTGTTTGAAGATAGGAGAAATAAATACAACACCAGTGAACATCACAGAACAAAAATGCATTACAATATAAATTCATAAATATACAAAAAGATGAATCATCCTTTAGTGAGTCCCTCTGGTCTGAGGATGATAAATGTGGTTTACTGAAATTTATCACCATAATATTTGTACATTTTGTAATACATATTGTAATACATCTGTGTTATGTAATCTTCACTTGCATACATTTATACCATTACAACATGTAATATGCTAATTACAAATTAATTTGAGGAATGAATACAATCATCACATTTTCTATTAGTTTTACCACATAATATGTCTGACTGTTGAAAAGTTAATAAAAATAATAAACAGATTTGCCCTTGATATGCCCGTCAAGAAAAATGCAAGTTTTAAATATAGTTTCATGATCTTAGATAAATTCAGATAATACAACGAAAACTTACAAGTATTTTGCTATCATTAATTTATTGCTAAAATTAGTGTTAGTGAAAATTTAAAGTGTTTGCGTGTTTTTTTTTCTTTTTTTTTACAAAATAACTTGCCAGTATGGTTCTCGGTGGTTAAAACTTCAGACTGCTGAGTTTTAACTCCAAGATTCGAATCTCCAATTGAGATAACAGTCGGTATTGGACTCATTGAATAAATACAGACCTACAGGCCCATGTGAACTGGTAAATGATGTTTTTTAAAGTTCTATGTTAAACAAGATATTATAAATAACACTTTATTCTCAATATTTGCATGACATTGGTTTTTCTTTACACGTTATTTGCAATCAGCAGTTTTATGGAGTTTAATTTTTTGGTGACTATGATAAAAAAAAAAAAAACAACACAACACAGTAGTTTTGTAACTAAATATTATAAATTGCTAGCTATTTGCCCAAGCCCAGCTACAGGATTAACATAAAAACAGTGTCGTTTAGTTTATTTTAATTAGCCTATTTCAAAAATATTCATTTTCTTTTTTTATCTAACAGCTGATGGTGTCAAAGAAATAAAGTAACTCTAAAGTATCATCGAAACTTTAAATGCCACTGGGCGGGAGAGAATGAAACCATGCCAGAAACCTTCATGGGAGTGAACTCCACAACTTCCCGAAGTTTGATAGTGATCCGATGAGTACTTTATTAGTGTGTAAAAGACAAACACACATACAATTGTATGTATGTGTATATATATATATATATATATATATATGAAACTCCTAAATAAGCTGTATGCTTAAATATTTTTGCTTGTTGGAAGGGTGGGTAGGACAGGTGTGGTTTTAAAATTTTCAAAATTGCATTCAAAGTTATAGGTATGTATACCCATAAATATTTTCAGCTAATCTATATGTTCTTATAGCATATTCTATAGTCTTTTAAATAAGACAGAATTTATGGTAATTAAAATATAGCATTTTCCTGACAGTCTGCAGTATCTTTAAAGTAGCCTCATATTTTCAGGTTACTTTCTGTACTATGGACTGGTCTCAAAAGAGTTAAAATATGATTATTTACTGTCATATTATTTTTACATAAATATCATAAAAGCAATTTTGAGACTGTTTGTTCTGTTACATCTTTGTTAAGCATCCGTTTTACTCAAATGATAAATTCATTGAATGTAATATTGCTTTTTTAATTGTATTTTGTTTTGCATACATTAAGTTTAACCCTTTCCACTCCAATTACTGGGAACCCAGTTTCCCTATCAGCTCCATTTACTTTTAAGCAAAGATTGCCTACTACATTTGTTCAGTGGGAAAAACATATATCTGATAGTTCCAAAAAGCTGATGTATTTTTTCTTTGTTTCTTCAATGACTAAAGTATAGATTAATATAAAATAAAACATATATTTTTATTTTCAAAATTTTTTAATTATATATATTTATTGGAACAAAATTGAATTTCTAACAAAAAAACGGATACAAGAAGAATTTTTGAAAAATTTTAAATAGGAAGAATAGTATTTGTTGTTTGTTTTTTGTTGTTTGTATCCTTACAAACAAAAAAAGTCATTTTCAAATATTTTGGACTAAATTATACATAAAAAAAATATATAATTCTAAAACCGAATTTTTTTGAAAAACAACATTTTTAACAAAAAAATTATTTTCACTGCAACTAGTAAAAAATTACTCCACAAATTTTATTTTATTGCTTAGCAACAGTCAAAAGGTACATAATTTAGACCAAATTTGTAAGTAAAGCTTTTTTCAATAATTCAAAACATGTTATCAGCTAAAAATATAAACAGACAAAATCTAATAGCCTACTTGCAACGCTCTTTCATTTTCGTAAAAATAAAAATATTATGACTAAACAGTAAAACAACAACGATAACCTAGCAACAACAATGTGTTTTATAAGCTCATTACGAACGATAACATATGACGGAACAAAGTGAGTGCAGATAGCTGTTGCAGTCAGCCAGCTGTTTACAGAGCAGCCACAGACGACAAACATTACATTTTCTGAGGTTTGTTTACCGATACTAAACTCAAACGGTTCCGAAAAAATTCTACAGATAGCAGCACATATCAAAGAACAACCCTAGCGGTCAATAATGTAACTACGTCAGTCTAAATACAATCATAGAACGTTCTTATAGAGACGTCGGGGCCGGCCCGACATTGGAGTTAGTGCGGTAAGTTGCGTGGCGGGGCTGCCCCGCCACTTGAGTGGAAAGGGTTAATGAACAGTTTTTATTTTGTAATTAGTTATATAATTTTTTGACGTTGCATATAACTTGCGAACTTGGGACTTTGACTATGTTTGTTTCAGGTTAAATTACAATAAACAAATTTTAATTTGATTTTTTCTAAAGCTAGATCAATTCTTTTACTGTAAAGGCATTTTTCTAATTAACATATTACATGTCGGTAGAAGTAACAAACTTTGTTGAGGAAGACATTGAAACAAAAGGCCCCGGCTAAGTTTTATTCTAACAATGTCATTCTCATCTTTTGTGAATTCAATTAGTCTTGCACTTCGAACTTCCGTAACAATGTTAAAACATTCAAATTTAATATTTGTTTTTTAAAATAATCGTTTCAGATGGTACAAATTTTAAAGAAAATTCCACGTTCTTCCCATGGTTATCAATCAATAAATGGTAAATTTTGAGATATATATAAATGGAATTAAAATATTTTCTTTTTTTTTCAATTCAATTTATTTATCAAAAGATTATTTATTGTCTAATCATGATTGGACAAAAATAATTTTCTTCATAAAACTGGTAATATACCATCCAAAATAACCATTTCACTAATGAGAACTTTAATTATAAAATTCAGACAGGTTTGTAAACTACAAAATTGTGTACAAAGCAGCGAACCTTATTATTTGAATTGAAGGATCGCACATAAGGTACAATTTGAATAAAACCTGGATATGCCTAATATCTAGTAGTTTCTCAACTTAGTTCAACAACAAACAAAAACTTTTATCATGGCTACAATTATGTTACACAATATGAAATGTAGATAGAGTAAACTCACTAACTCGACACTTTGTGAACCTAGAGGGCTGACATGTTTGATAGTTGGGAGTTATCCAACATTGAAATGTTTGTTCGGTTTTAGAGTAAATGATCACATGATATGAGTAAAATCATAAATTTATTACTTATAGTTATATATTTAATGCATCTGCAAAGAAATCTTGAATATTTCACAATAATTACAATACAGCTAAATATGCTAAAACAATTTTTAATTAAAATTATTTTACTTTATTTGGCACCTGGCTGATTTGTCATGGAGTCATCAGAAGAACAAAATATCCATTGCAAACACTGGTCGTTGCAAATAATGCAGTGTCGGACGTTTACTGTCGAGTTAGTGAGGTTTTACTGTAACTGAGAGTTGAAGGGTGGGAAAATATCTGTTTGTGTACTCCTCTCTTTGGCTACCTTTTTATAAAGACTTTAATGAATCATTTTATACAATAAAAAGTGAAATGTTTGGCTGTTTAGAATAATTTTCAATTTCATGATTTTAGTATGATAATTAGAAAAAAATAAAGAATAACTACTTTGATTTTTAAATGTTTGTATTAAAATAGCGTAAAAAAATACATAGAAGTTGTACATAGCAAACTTAAAAAGACCTAGGAATAGAACAATTTAGATAGAAAGGGTTATACAGAGCACATGGTGTATAGTGAAGACCAAGCGGGAGTGATGAGATTTCTTCAACATAAAGAAAAGGTTCAAAACAAGCAAGTGTTATTTATATCACTTTTACTGATCGGGGAAAAGTATAGAGAATGTAGAGATTGAATTAGAGAAATTGAATTGAAATTACTAATAGTAGGGGTGAAGATAAGAGTAAAGTTAAGGCTGTGGGAAGGAATAACGACACTGAGGAAACATAATAAAATGCAGCCATTATTCAACACCACTGTACATGTCTAGGAGGGTGGGTGAGTCAATATTACTGTAAGTGTATGGGAGGATAGGTGTGTCAACAGCACTAGACGAAGCTAAGAGGGTGGGTGGGTCAAATAAGTGTATAGGAGGGCAAGTGGGTCAATACCACAAAACGTGTACAGGAGGGCAAGTGAGGGTAAATACCACTGTATGTGTATAGGAGGGCAAGTGGGTCAATATGACTCGTTTGGTTGGGCAAGTGGGTTAGTACCATTGTATGTATCTGGGAGGGCAAGTGGGTCAATAGAATAGAATAGAATATCTTTATTGTCTTTGAACAATTACAAGAATTGCAATCGACATTGTCAAGTTATAGCTAAATAGACTAGAGTACACTAAAATTAGTTAAAAGTAAACTACATACTTATCGCCTAAAACAGAGAATTATAAAAATGACTACAGATTACCTACTGAGATGACAAAATTAGGTTAAGCACTGCAGTCTAAGGGAGTGAACAGAAACTTCGTATTCCTTTACTTCATAAAAGGCTTGAGTTGTCAGCCATTCTTGTATTATAGATTTAAACTTTTTTCTAGGTTCACTTTTAACAATATGACTCGTTTGGTTGGGCAAGTGGGTCAGTATCACTGTATGTATCAAGGAGGATAAGTGGATTTATACCACTCTACATGTATGGTTGGGCAAGTGGGTCAGTATCACTGTATGTATCTGGGAGGATAAGTGGGTTAATACCACTCCATATATGGTTGGGCAAGTGGGTCAGTATCACTGTATCTATCAAGGAGGATAAGTGGGTTAATACCACTCTACATGTATGGTTGGGCAAGTGGGTCAGTATCAATGTATGTATCTGGGAGGATAAGTGGGTTAATACCACTCTAGATGTATGGTTGGGCAAGTGGGTCAGTATCACTGTATGTATCAAGGAGGGCAAGTGGGTCAATACGACTCGTTTGGTTGGGCAAGTGGGTCAGTATCACTGTATGTATCAAGGAGGGCAAGTGGGTCAGTACCACTGTATGTATCAAGGAGGGCAAGTGGGTCAATACGACTCGTTTAGTTGGGCAAGTGGGTCAGTATCACTGTATGTATCAAGGAGGGCAAGTGGGTCAGTACCACTGTATGTATCAAGGAGGGCAAGTGGGTCAATTCGACTCGTATGGTTAGGCAAGTGGGTCAGTATCACTGTATGTATCAAGGAGGGCAAGTAGGTCAGTATCACTGTGTGTATCTGGGAGGGCAAGTGGGTCAGTACCACTGTATGTTTCAAGGAGGGCAAGTGGTTCAATACGACTCGTATGGTTAGGCAAGTGGGTCAGTATCACTGTATGTATCAAGGAGGGCAAGTGGGTCAATACGACTCGTATGGTTAGGCAAGTGGGTCAGTATCACTGTATGTATCAAGGAGGGCAAGTGGGTCAGTACCACTGTATGTATCAAGGAGGGCAAGAGGGTCAATACGACTCGTATGGTTAGGCAAGTGGGTCAGTATCACTGTATGTATCAAGGAGGGCAAGTGGGTCAATACGACTCGTATGGTTAGGCAAGTGGGTCAGTATCACTGTACGTATCAAGGAGGGCAAGTGGGTCAATACGACTCGTATTGTTAGGCAAGTGGGTCAGTATCACTGTATGTATCAAGGAGGGCAAGTGGGTCAATACGACTCGTATGGTTAGGCAAGTGGGTCAGTATCACTGTATGTATCAAGGAGGGCAAGTGGGTCAGTACCACTGTATGTATCAAGGAGGGCAAGTGGGTCAATACGACTCGTATGGTTAGGCAAGTGGGTCAGTATCACTGTATGTATCAAGGAGGGGAAGTGGGTCAGTACCACTGTAAGAGTCTGGAAGGGTAGGACTAGGAACTTTACTTACTTAGAATTACAAATAACAAATGATAGTAAACTAAGTAGATATCATAACGGGTAGAGAAAGGAGCAAATCTATTCCAAAGAATAAAACATTTAATATGGGACAGAGATCCCTAAAAAGACAAAATTATTTATAAATCGTACTATACACATACATGCTTTGAAAGACAGAGAATGGGGAAGATAACAAGCAGGAGAGATGACGTTTTAGAGAAGTATTGCTGGAAAGAAACCATTGAATACAGTTATAAATGTGCAAAATAGTACAAAAAGTGGGAACTGAATGCTTGCTAAATTAAAATAACCTGATGAGTTTCTTGGGCATGTTTAACCCTTTGAGGACCAGAGCCATTAAAAAAAAAAAAAAAAAGTTGTCAAAATTTTTTTTTTTGCAAACAGTCAGTTTTGTATGCGAAAAAGACCGCAAGAAATCTGCGTTTTTGCAAAGGTTTGTAAAATTTTTTGTATTTTTGTCAATTTTTAAGATATTTTAATAATTCTTTTACCAAAATGATTGTCATTAGTTACTCTAGCAACTAATAAGGGTATATTGCTGTTTGATTGACATAATAATATACCTACGCCGGAAAAAAAATAAAAGAACCAAAAAATAAAATAAAATTTTGACTTTGTGTGTCAACAGAAAAAAATCAATAAATATTTTTATTGTGGGAAACTATTTTATTCAATTATAAATGTTATAAACAAACTATAAAACAATCAAACAAAATGAATAAATCACCGCACATAACCTTCTTCACTTGTTTACAAGCACTCACGCACTGCCCACTGCCACTGTGAGCGCTAGTGACGTGATGGAAACACGGAACAAAAAACAACCAATTAGTATTTTTTTTAGCTGTTCTTTTATCGAAAACATTATCAAGGCACTTAGTAAGAAACCAAAGACATTTAAAACAAGATACGGGATCATTCAATGTACTATAGAAAACATACTACACAAATTATTGCCCGCTGACGATATATCGTCAGTGGCGTTTTTCGCACTGTCGGCTGCTGACGATATATCGTCAGCGCGGGGTTTTTCGCACAAAATAGTACTGACGAAATATCGTCAGTTGGTCCTCAAAGGGTTAAAGAAAGAGTGAAAGTATTCAAGAATCCATGTGAAAGTACTGGGTGCAAGAAAAAATAGGAAAGGAGGCCGAAAGGAATATCTTGCAAGAGTTGAATAAACAGATTAAAAGAAGATATGAATAACAACAGGCTGAATTGGAAAGATATATTCAGATAACAACTATGTAATGCCAGAGGAATGTGAAAAGGCTTGCTTAATGAACCCTGAACTACACAATAGTAGAAAAGAAACAGCTATATATTACAAAAGTTGAAAATTTTGACTTTCAAGGGGGAAAACCACAACTGATTTTTATAGTAAGGTACATGGTCATAGTGTTTTCAATTCAGAACAATACAACAAATTAACAAAACAAAAAAGTTTTAAAACAATTCAGGACAATAAATATAAAACATATAAATTTTAAGAAATTAAAACAAAACATAGCATGCATTAATTATTATTAAAAAATGTTATTAAAACCTCAATTTTTTAAACTTAGTTTTAATCTTACATTTTGAATGATTTCAATTTGCTGATTTTATTCATAAAATGTGTAAAAATTACCTAATAATAAAAACAAAATCTAACTAAGATGCTCTTATAAGAAAACAAAACCACAACCAAATTGAAATAAAATTAACTTAATAGTAATTAACTTTAACAAAAACATATTAACTTGGCCAAATTAAAATTGATAAAAATATAATAAAGAAGCTTAATTATTAAAGAATCAAAAATTGGTTCTACAAGGATGTTACCTTTCTGGTGAAGGAAAGGGTTGAGGGGAGAAACATGCACCCACACTTACTGAATGGACTTGTATAATTCCCGAATCTTCATCTGAATGGGAGCAGACTTAAGCCGGAGAAGATCCAACGCTCTTGTCTGCAGCTCATTCTTGCGGCCGGACTTGTTCCGACCCGCAAAGCCTAAAAGCATCTGAAGTTCCGACACTCTAAACGTCATCACCATATTCTGGAACACCAACACCCCTCTCACTTACTGTTGTCAACCGAATCTTTCCCTCCAACAGTTCAGTGTTAAAAAAATAGCGCATCATATAAAGTAAGTTGGTCCAATATTGAATATTTGTTGGTCCCACCCTAGTGATATTTGTTCCTATCTTGACTACAGCAAAAGAATTGCTGGAATTGACAGATGTTACAAAAAGTAAAACCATAACTTATCTAAAGGAAAGTGAAAGTTTTGAAAGTTATAAACCTAACAAATAATAAAACATGACAGTGTCATACTCTTGTATGTAAGATCACACAATGTTTGATAAGTAATAATAGTCAATAATAATCTTACAACATTGAAACACATACTCTTCAAACATTTATGAGATTTGAAATTACACTTACTTAATTTATTGACAGCAGTGAATTACAGTTTGAATGAACAAATTATTTTGATCATAATTTTTTTTACAATACATTTTCATTTTATTTTAAATTATTTATTGAATCTGTATTTCCTTTTTTCTGCCTGTTAAGTGTGAACTTTACATCGCCACAAATTATTTAATTACTGCTTTATTTTATTTATATACTGCATAGTCAATAATCCTATTCCTGTGACTGGTACTTAATAAAAAGTTAATAAGTTTCATTTTGTCATTTGCCGACTATGTCACTTCCTCAGAAACCTACATCTTACAGTTACTCCATAACTGATTGCAATTAAATGTTCCTCTTAACTTGCAGCTTCGATGAAAAAGTTGAACCCAAACAAGAAATTACAAAGATATGTATAACAGAAACGTGCCCAACAAAATTTAAAATACAAACGCTTCCGGCGGTAATAATTTAAAGGACATTTCATAAGAAAGAAAAAGAGCAATAGAAAAGGTCTATTTTTAAAATATTTTTTCATGAGATTTGGCTACAAAATCAAGATATAAAAGAAGGTGGACAAGGAATCAAGGAATATAAAAGGATATATATAAATAACATAAACTATATTGTTGATGTTCAGAACCAAAAATGGAAATGTTCTTGTTTTAACAACAGGCAACATTTTATTGATTATACTTTGCTTGCATGATTATAATGCTTTTCCAACTTCCAACAAAAATAATTGTAAAAAATAAACCCGAAAATCCGGTTTACTTTGGAAAAAGTCTTTATCTTTACTATATCCAGATTACCTATCAGTAAAGGCAACGAACAAAATGAGTTTAATTTTAGCAAGGATTTGTATATTTGGCCAAGTTAACATGTCTCCCCATGCCACCTAAAATAAAAGTAACTGTCTTACCTGCGGCCCCTTCTATTACCACCCCTAGATATAAGAAACCACTGCAACAACAGACGACTAATTACTTAAACATAACAACAGAAAAATACAAATAAAAAGCACCCATGTTAGTAGAGCTTGGCTGTGGTGGCATAAGCCTTCACCGTTCTAAAACAAAGTGTTAATTTTTATAATGCATAAAATTAAATTAAATACAGTAGGACCCCGCTAATCTACACTCCCATGGTCCGTTCCTTGCTTAATCCAACAGTAACCTAATATTGATGCTTGTTTACATATCCAGTCATTGCTCCTCTCATTCATCATCCAGTGAATTGAAGCAGTACTCTGTAGTCCAGTGTGTGTTTATTTGAGAAAAATTGTGTGTCTACACCTATACTGTAATTCAGTACCTCCTTAGCTTGATATTTTTTTCAATTTGTGACTTATTTTATTTGTTTATTTATTATTATTATTGTTTTTTTTGTTTTATTTTTTTGCTGTATTCTGACATTTATCAATTAATAAACTATAGAAACAAATAAATGTACAAATTCAGACACCAAAAAATGTATTTGAAATGCATGATCAACATGGATAAAATTGGAAAAGGAAAAGAAAGAATCACTGTCAACTGATTAGTTTTGTCTACCAAACTTAAAAACATGATGGGGCATTTTAGATCTGCTAAAGCTAGTTATTAAATTTTAGTGTGTCAGGCCCTTTTTGTGTTTCCATATAATTAACACATTGACTGCTCTGTTCTTAGAATGGCTGTCTATATAAAAATAATCTTGGATTTGATATATCAAAATATATATACTTTCTTTGGATTTGAATAAATTATCTCATGTTAGCCACATGTTCACATTACAGTAATCTTGATCTATGGTTTTTGTATAAATCAGGAACATTTTAACCGTTACAAATAATAATCAAATTAAGTCTATTACATTTTACACTAAATGTGATCTTTAATATATAATAAACGTAAACAACCACATATCGATCTTTAATCCTTTAGGTGCCTTAAATACATGAGGAGTTTGGCTTTGCTCTGTGACATAAGCACCAGTACCCGTAAAACCAATCTTCAAGCTTTCTTCTGCATCAATAACACTAGTTTGTGTGTTTATAGAGAGGGGATGCAACGAGTGTTAGTTGATAAAGAAATGCTACATCTAACCTGACCACCTATTTGCTCGCCAATGAATCAAGGCCATAACACTTCTGTGCCATTGCTAAAAGCTCAAAGCTCCAGCACATAGAGCATACGCTACTCTCAAACTGTTCAGTGAGTTTTCTGCTTCCTACACCAGATTGAAACTACACATGTAGTTAAATATTGTATTGCCCAATGTTTTTAATGACTTTGGTTCAGTATATAATAACTTATAAATTGTAAGTATCAAAGTGGCTGACCTAGATGATTAATGAGAAAACTTCATGTCTCCCTAATATAAACCCTGAATTTAGTGATGATGATATTCTCCACCACATCTTTGTCGCTATAGTCATAATTATAATCATCATATACTTTGTTCGCGATCACCATTGCCGATAGTGTGTTTACATGTTTAGTTATTGTGATTGTTTGCTAATTGTATTAGTACTTTATTCCTTTTTATTATTATATTACTCCTTATTAATACAGTTCCAGGTATTTTGAGATTATTTCTTAACCCTGCAAGTGTGAGGCATCGGAATTTCCGATGGTTGGTACCCATTACGGATGTGACTCTCGGAATTTCCGACTGTCTCGTTTCGTCACCACTACATTATTATTATATGCCAAATTCCATTATAATCACCACCAATTGGTTCATGAGGTTCCATTTGTTATATTTAGATGTCTTTGGTTGCACATTTGACTGAATACACTCTGCTAACAGCTGATGTATTTTATACTACAGTCGTCAATTTGTCAGATGTAGTCTGTGTGTTCCAGTTTTACTGTTACATTATTTTGTTGAAATCTAACCTAATTTTTACCGATTTATTTCATACATACAGTCAAATATTGTTTATATTGTATTTACTGAAATTGATTTTAGTGTAAATATAGTTATTGTTTTTAGAAAATGTAAATATTTATATATATATATATATATATATATATATATATATATATATATGAACACTGCAGGTTACTGGTAGGCCTGTTTGTAGCTGGCATGAATCTTAGTTATGCCTATTTATTTTGTAATTTATTGTTTGATAATTACAATTATTGAAATATTTTTTTTTTTATTTTTAGGCCTAGTCTAGTATATGTTTTTATTATATTATTGAATATGACACTTTATGCTTGATACATTATTAGTGTATTGAAGGTATGGCAACAAATGCAAAACACAATTTTTTATTTATGTGCGAATTTACTTTTTTAAACCTATAACTTCCTATCAAGTACTAGTTTCTATAGATACCTATACATTTTTGTAATCTGTATAACATTTTACGTAGTATAAGGAAACTACCAAGCTAAAATAATTATCACTGGTGTTATATAAATAAGCAAAAGACAAAATAATTATTTTATTTACATATTTATTTTGTCTCTTATCTCATACCAGATATACAGAAATAAAGTTAGCCTTCTAATATATGTACTGTCAAATACTACATTTCAGGCTGAAAACAATGATATACAACAAGTTATATTTATACAATAATAAGGCAGCCGGAATATAGAATATTAATTTAATAAACCTTTGCGAAACAACTAATTTTGCTGCCACACTGGGGGAACAACTATACCACACTTGCAGGGTTAAGGAGAAGATTTTTTATAAACATTATAAGGGTGTGTACCAAAATTATCATTTTTGTTGCTAGGCAACATAGTTATTTGTAATTTTTTCTCTCACATAGTGTAAATATGGAAACACAATTATATGTTTTTTTTATCAGAACAAAATTGTTTACAACTTGTATACCTCAGGTTGCTTCTAATAATACAATTTTAGATACATAAATAACTTACAAACTTTATTTTAAAATGTAATTTATGATTTATTTATAAATAATTTCACTGTTATAATATTCATTAATTTTATTTTGTTCAGTATGAATACCTTTTATTCATATCTTTCTGGTAATAAATGATATGGTTTTCAACTTTGTAATGTTAAAAACAAATTTATACTGAATTTATGAAAAATCTCTTACAAAGCACTGGAAAATAGGGTGACACTGGGGAACAGTAATACCAACAGTCCTTGGTTTAAAGTGGGAGTGTCCACCACAAAGGGGAAGTGCAAGACGTTGAATTGGATTTTTTTGAGAATTTTGAAACCGTTGACAAGTTATTAATTATGATCCAAGCAGTTTTTGAAAAATTTTCACAGGATATACGTTTTTTTAATGTCATATGCCTTTGCAGCTTTTATGACCTGTCTATACACTCTTCTATAATTTCTAAAAAAATTATTAAAACGTTCCTTTTGTGTACGGATGAAGAATGAGTGATAGATTTTGATTTTCTCTCTTGAAATCAAAATCCCTTTGGTGACCCAGGAACTTTTCTTTCGACCTTGGGCTTTTTTAAAACATTTAAAGGGACATGCAACGTTTAGATAGTAAATTAAACGATCACTGAATTCATTGTACATCACAACTCAAGAAAGTTTTTAGTTTTACAATGTTATGATGACGAGTGAGTTTACGGTTCTGGGGCTTTGAGGTTTCGAAATTCAGAGAACAACCAGTGACCGTAATCTCCTGAGCAAAATGATTTGATATGGCCTCGTCAAGTACAGAGACCTTAGTATCCAAAATATTTGTGACAACGTTGTCGATGGATGTTTTTGTTGTGACAGATATTTGTGTTGGAGAATTCACAGACAAATTTAGACAGAGTTTAAAATATCGTGGAGCTGCTGGGTTAGAGGGTGTGAGTGGTTTAAAACATTAACCATTTCCAATCGGTTATTTTTTTACTAGTTTGTTCCCTCAGATCGTAATATTATGATGTATTTTTGGTAGTAAGAAGTGGTTCAGTATTTGTGAGGTTTATGCAATAACTGAAATGTTATAAAATGAATTTAAACACTTAAATGTATATTTTATGTGATAGAATGTTAAGAAAACAAGAGTTAACTAAAAGTTTTTTTGTAATATGGTATATAGTTCAAATATTATATACCACCATCACCACTATTTACAGTTTGGCCAACTTGTACAAACTGTCACTTTCTTAGATATTTTCTAATGTTGGAAGAATTATTTCATTATTACTAACACCTTCATCTTCAATTGATTCACCATTTGATAAATCACGTAATTACTTCAGCATCTGTAAGATTTGGACTACTATGAGCCGACATTTTTACACTAATGTCAAGTGTCAACTAAAGAAACATCAAACTGAAGGTTAGAATAAACAAGAAAGAATAACAATAACATCACGTGACATTCCACTTCCCATGAGGACCAATTGTAGTTAATTTAGTTTCCGCATGATAGCAGTACGAATTGGTAACATCGATAACCAAATGAAACTTGTGTCATTGCCGTGTTGGACGCCGTTCGAAATACGAGTGGAAAGGGTTAATATTGCAAGGAAACATATAATTGGTAACTTTACAGATGAGTTTTTATGTGCCTCCCTGGGTTTGGTTAGTTGCGGCTACAGCCAGTTTGTTAAAGGAAGGCCTTTAACAACATAGTTTGTATTGAATTTATAACAGATATTGGTTTACTGAATAAAACAAGTATTATTTATGATACTTTGCAAAGAAATGAAAAATATTACTCATCAAACACTGAGCTAACAAATTAATTAACACTTTAAAAATAGTGCAATCTGATAAACTGCATTAGAATAAACTTAATTGTTAACTTTTGAGATCACAAACTTGAACAATTACATTAAACAAGTGTGAAAGGCTTTATTTATGCCTTATAACTGTGCATCTCCATCAATGTTCCAGACTGTCAACACTAATTTTGTCACAATTTTCCCTGACCTTTCCTGACCATTTAGGATAAATTTTACCTGACTCTCACAATTTTTCAGAGATACATTATAGTCAAAATGTGTTGTATTTTAAGCACCCATGTTTTCATTTCCCAGAAGATTTATAATAAATTAAAATATCTAGTTAATAAATACCAGACAACACTTTTTAAAATCAAATTGTATAACTGGTTGCTAAAAAATCCATTTTATGAACTAGGGGAGTTTTTCAGTATGCAAGATATTAGTTTCTAGATTGTTGGACCTGTACTTTAGAATAATACCTGTTATGTAAATTACTGTTTACTTAAATGACCGTTTGTTAACCATGTTTGTCATTCTAGGTTGAATAATGTATATGTGCAATATAATTGTTTTGTTTTGACTATGTCTGTTAGATGTATATGTGACTGTGTCAATGCTTTATGTAAAACGACAATAAAGATTATTTATTATTTATCATTACATTAAAATGATTATTCTGGAGAAATTAATCTTGCTATTAACATGTTAACTTCTATGACTCGAGCCAGCAGTGATTGTGGGGTTCACGATCACTGCCGACCCAATCGGGTCGGCAATTCATGATTAGCAGAGATTTGAAAAAAAAGCTGTAGGCAGCTTTATATTGCACTCTAGAGTGGGGGACTATAGCTATAGTTAATAAGTTGCACTATGTCAACAAAGGACAAATTGACTACCAGAAGAATATATTTTAACAGGCGTTTAACACAGAATTAGGGTATAGATTTGCGTTGCTATGGCCATTAATATTGCTTGGTCCATTAGGGTTGGCGTAATTATTTATGAATATTGTAAACAAATAAGATGCCAAATTATGCTTACGTTATGCAAAATAAATAGTATATTATTATTTTACATTTAGAATATTAGTTGTGTATATACTTTTTAAGGTAAAATAAAAATTCTGATAGGTATTTGTTAATTAGAGTGTTCATTGGCTAAACAACGATTATGTAAAATGTTATACAATTCTTAAGTTGAGATGCTAACTAATTATATTTTTAAATACTGTTCATACATTCTACAGATTTTTCTTGTCTGTTTTATTTATGGATGTTCTTTAAACAATCTTTACATAAAAATGGATTTTGTTCACATAGTGTTGTCACTTTTTTTTTATTTTTCAGCTGGCTGGCTTTGTTGTTCAACAACCCTCTTTTAACAAACTTTGCAGTTCTTTCTTGCTCTTCTTCGGTTTCTGCATTTCCAAATAAATGTGGTAGTCTCTTTCAAGTAATGGTGGCCTTCAGCTTTCACTGGCTCAACCACTTCTTCATCAAATCCAAGTAGTGAAGAAATTATTTTTTCTTTGAAATTGTTTAGGGAATATGTTTTTTCATCTTTGGACAGTTTTATTTATGTCATCATTATTCATTTTACAGTCACTCATTGTTCACAAAACTATAAACAACAGCGTTACAACAACAAGCTAAGCACAATTAACACACCAGACTAATGACACATCGCTAGAAAAACAGGAGCTGTAAAACATGCAAAATTAGATTTACACCAGAATCAATTTTACACGAGAAATAAGACAGCAACCAATGCTGGCAGACGGAACAACAGCTGAATGCATCACTTCAGTCAGCTGTACGTGCTGTATTACCAACCTTACACAGAAAATGCCGTGCAGGTAAGGAAATCAGGGAGACCTGATTTGAGTCGGCAAGAATGTTTACATGTAGACAAAATTTTTGCCGACGCGATCAGTACTAAAATTGCCCCCATCACTTAGTACTGTTGTTTTTTTTATATAACGTAATATTTTAACATATAATTTATCCCTACACTGACATTATATAAATAAAAACGGTGGTTTAGTTTGGCAATATGGGGAATATAGTGAAAATGTCAATGGCAGTTAACATGTTAAAAATTTTAAATAAACATTATACAAGAAAGAAAAAAAGAAAAAAACTAGCCTTCTACATAACCATAGCTGGCCTAGTTCTCTACCTTTCTTTTTCCTCCTTTTTTACTAAAGTTTTTCTTGAAAATAAAAATACATTTCTACGACGTAGCTACATTGCCAATATTTTCATTAAGAATACTTAATAAAGGAAACCTATATATAAATATATGAGTCTCACAAAATTAATCTTACAAATGAAGAAAAATCCAATTTAAATAATTATTTCAAAACTGGAGAATATTATCATAACATATGGGACATTGTTCTATTGACTACCACTTTAATTAATTAAATAAAAAAGCACTTGCATTTGTATCTTTTTCTCTATTTCTGCATCCTCCTTTTCCCTTTCATTTTCAAACTTCTTCGTGCTTTCTTATAATTCTGACAATTGTAGTGCAATTTTCCTTTTCTCTACAATTTTTTTTCTTCCTCTGATTTCATTGCTATTTTCTTGCCTATATACAACTGATACCTTCTTCTTAATGTTTAATTACCTCAGCCCAATAAAATGTTTAATTAACCTTGTGAGTGTGGCATAATTTTCCCTAAGATGTGGCACTAAAATTGAGTGTTTTGCAGAATGATACTTAAATGGTTGTTTTCTTGCTTCATAAGTGTATAACACTATGTTTTATATATAAAGCAGCTTTCACACCACAATCGGCAACTTTTGATAAAAGTTTTCAATTTTTTAAGAAACGCCATATGAATTTGTTGCCAACTTTTCCTGTTGCCGACAAAATCCTCGAGTTGTAGACTGAATTGCGTGTTTCCATTCAAAGTCGGTAAACATTGCAACTTTCTTTTAATCTTTGTCTGCAACAAAAGTATGCACCAAAAGTTGCCAACATTTTAGTTGCCTACTGTTCTCTGCCTCCCTGCGCGTGCAGCATTTCAGCTGGTCTCTTGTAGCGTCTGTCACCAAATCTAATCTAATCGTAATGTGAATTCTGTATTGAGAACATTTCTTTTGCTTTTGAGGTTGTGTTGTGGTTCAGATTTGGTACTAAATATATTCAGTTGTGCTAATGATGGAGGTTTCTGATGAAGGAACTGGACCCCATGACAAGTTGGTTTGGTCAAAGGAAAAAGTGTTAAATAAAGATAAAAATTTAAAAAAAATTATGCTTGGCTGGAGATGAGTTAAACACAACTAAAGCAGATGTCCAAACCAAAATTCGAAATTTAACAACCCTATTTATATCTTTATAGAAATTAGTCTAGTCCCTAAAAAAGTTGCAGACAAGTGAGATAGCGCACACTAGATTTTTGGCAAATTTTGTGTTGCCCACTATTACATTTGCAACAAACTAAATACAAACAAACCTAAGGATTGCTGATTTTTTAGTTGCCGACTACGGTGTGAACGCGGCTTAACTCTTTTCGACAGATAATAACATTTTAATACTAGTTTTATAATAGTTTACAATATATATTTCTATATGTTTATAAACTAAAATTAACAATTTTTTTTCAAAAAATATTTCTTTTACAGGCGTATACAAGTCTAATGAATAAGATTCAATTAATTTACAATTATAGTCAGTGAACTACAAATGTTATGCAGATTCCAAAAATGTATAGATTTCTAGGGTAACAAATGATAGATAAAATATTTGACAAGTTTTCAAGGAACTATGCAAAATAAGTCTAAATACCAATTTTACCTGGAAATGAAATGACATCAGCTGTTTTATAAAAAACATCTGACGTGTACACAATGAAATAACAAACAAAAGGAATACAAATGGAAAGATTAGAATCTGGATCACAGTTTAGTAGTGTATTCATTTGAATTGGATCGATAATAACAACATAAGATTGAATTAACCCTAGAATGGACGGGCTGGGTCTGTGAGACCCAGACGTTTTGTTTTTGATGAGTGCTCAAGGTCACGTCTGCAGAGCGGGCTGGTGTGGCCTATAGCTTCCTGAATCTCCCTACAGAGTGCTCTGAGTTCACTGTTACTACGCCCCAAGCGTTAGTTCCCTTGTGGCAGTGAAGAGAAATGCGTTGGGGTCCAGTAGACCCAGCCTGTCTGTTTATGTGCCTGTTTTTTGCCTTTGGTCATTTGCATTTTTTATGTTTCATGTGCTTGTAAATCGTAATGTGCCATGTTAGGAGTTTAGAATGTTAATAATTACTAAGTTAATGTTTTAAATAACTGATTTTAACGACTCAGCATTATGAACCGTGAATATGTTGATCGCAGTAGTGAAATCGATAGACTTTTACAAGATATTGATAGTGAAATTGATGACTCGGATGCTGATCCAGACTTTGAGCAACATAGTGATCATGCCACTGAAAGTGAGTTTGGGATAGACAGTGAAGATGTTGACGAACATTCGCACGTGGATGTCGGCGGTAATGAGGAAGGCGACAACACTGAAGGTAATCTAGATCTACCAAGAACTTCCACTACACCACATAGCCGCAGGGGGGCGTATTTTGTAGGAAGAGATAAAGAAACAAAATGGAAGAAGTGTTGTAATAACCTAATTGTTCGAACAAGAGCCCACAACATTGTTTCGCTACATTTGCCTGGAGCTGTGCGAGAAGCAATGAATGGCCAAACTCCTCTTGAGGCTTGGTCATTGTTTTTCAATGAACCTCTCATTGATTTGGTTGTGGAATCAACTAACATATTCATAAATAAAGTAAGACCTAATCATCGGAATGATCCTAACCTAGCAAGGCCTACTACAATCGAAGAGATGTAAGTGGCATTTTACATGGAAGTAAGATGAACCTTGACGAGTTTTGGAGTACTGATGGGACAGGAGTCGAAATATTTCGAGCAGCCATGTCAATTAGAAGATTTAAATTTCTTACACGATGTATTCGGTTTGATGATGTTGAGACTAGAGATTTGAGAAAGAGGCATGACAACCTAGCTGCCTTGAGGGAATTGCTTGATATATTTGCATCCAATTGCAACAAATACTATTCAATTTCTGAATGTGCAAAATTAGATGAAACACTTGTGCCTTTTCGAGGGCGTTGTAGGTTTCGTATGTTTATACCTTCAAAACCTAAAAGATACGGCATTAAAATTTTTAACTTGGCGTGCTCAAAAACTTACTATGTAAAAAATCTAGAAGATTACTGTGAAAAACAGCCCGATGGTCCACACAACGTAAGCAATAAGGTCAAAGATGTTGTTGACAGATTAGTAAGACCTATTAAAGGTAGCAATAGAAATGTTACCATGGATAATTGGTTTACTTCTTACGAAACTGCAGCAGACCTTCTTCTTGATCATAACAAATTAACAATTGTAGGTACAGTAAAAAAAAAAAATAAACCTCAAATACCACCGTCCTTTTTAGCTAACACTAAAAGAGAAAAATGTTCCAGCCTGTTTGGATTTCAAAAAGATATTACTTTAGTTTCCTATGTACCAAAACGCAACAAATGCGTTTTGTTACTCTCAACAATGCACGGAGATGATGAAATTTATGCAAATACAGGAGATCAAAAGAAACCAAGCATTATTACTTACTATAATGCTACAAAAAGTGGCGTTGATGTTGTCGACGCCATGTGCTCAGAATATACAGTTGCCAGAGGCACAAAAAGATGGCCTTTGAGTCTTTTTTACACTATTATGAATATATGTGCTCTAATTGCATATGTAGTTGTAAAAGGGAAGCAGCCTGGCTTAGTAAGGCGAGGAGCTAGGACGACTACTACTTCAACCCAGCATGCTGCTATGAGCGCAACAAGGTAACTTACCTCGCGAAATACGCAACTTGGCAGCAAGAATCTCTGGCTTTCAACATCAAGGAAGAGAAAAACCTCAGGAAGGAAAAAGAGGAAGATGCTACAAATGCAAAGACAGTAAAATTAAGTATTTTTGTAAGCAATGTAACGTCTGGCTATGCCTTTCACATGCATATATGGTGTGCGAAGACTGCAGTGCAGAGTAATATCTTCATTTCATAAATGACAAAATTCAAGACTTTGAAATAAGAAAACCATTCATTATATATTTTTAGTATTAATACATTTCTTTTTTGTGACTATTATCTATAATCAAAATCGTACTTTAAATCTAAAATTAATTCAAATAGTATTGTTAAGTGTTTTTTAAATATTTTTTGTAAAAATGTGTAAAACTTAAGTGTATGATTTTATTTATTTTATAGAAGTAACAGATGAATTTAATAACTAGTTAGTATCGCTCAAATATTGTCTGTAATTCAAAAAAATATCATAGTTTGTGTGAATAAATGTTAATTTGAAAAAAAGTTTTTTTATTGTGGGTCTGTCAGACCCCGCCCGTCCATCCACGTACCTTTTTTCCACCCGTCCACTGTAGGGTTAAGCAAGCTATTGCAAATTACGACTACCACACCCACAATGGATACAACCTTATGCAAATAGCGAAGTCCCACACTTGCAAGGTTCATGCTATCAGAAATAATTCTTTGGAGAATAGGAAATTCTTCAAGAAGATTTTCAACTAGTAAAGTTTTTTTGATATAAACCCCAGACTCAACAAATGCATTTTAATGAGAAAAATTAAACATATCTTCACTAAAAACACGGTTCTCCATATTTCTTATCTTCACCAAAAAGTTCATGATAAATTTAATCCAGTCCCTCATCATAATTTTTGTGTGAAATTAAATCATCAAACTACTTTCTAATGCTAAAATCTTTTTAAACTTCTTCTGTTAGTGAAGTAAACTATTGTTGGGCCCTTCTTGTCATTCTTCATCATTTATAAAAAGACACAAGTATACGTCAGCTAAGTATGAATCTGTTGTACAATTAAAAAATAAATACTTAGAAAAATGCTACGTTAGTTGAGGTTACAACGACTAGAACATCAAAAAATCCCCTCAAATCCATCACTGGGGCTGATTTCCTTGACTTTCCAGAATTTTTGTCCATTTCCCTGACTCTTCCTGACTTTCCAGAATGTGGACATCCTGTAAGTTCACTTCCTTTCACTTGATGAGACTATTCGCTGTTTTATAAGTGACTTATTTCGTCCGACATTAATTTTTTATTATTAGACATTTTCTCAAACACCCTCGAAATGACATTAGATTATGACATGCGCTGTAATACAACCCAATTGTTACTTATAAACTGAAATGCAAACCACAACTGAGGCTAGCAACAATGCTATCAGTTCGAAAAGGAAAAAGAAGGTTCGTGATAACCATGTTCGGTAAACAACATGTGGAAAACAAAGTCCCAATATCGCACAGTAAAGTTCATCTGTTGTCAAGTGCCTAGGATAAACCAAATATTTACAGTAAAGATCCAAACAAAAGAATACACTTGTCCACATAGAGTAGACAGCCGAGTACAAGAAGTAAACTCATGGACAGGAGAGCAGTGTGGATAGTAGGTTATCTTATATTTCTGAGCCACTTATATAATGGAGTCCACAAATAGTGGACAGCCGACCTGAGATGACACTTTTAACATCACTTTCTGAGATAGCTTATAATAAAAACATCTCTTCCTCAGAGTTTGATCAACCATCTTGCTAAACTCAACATTAAAAATACTTTACAGTGACACTGAAAATGTTTGTCATGCTTTGTGTCTGTATAAGTTTCCTTATGTATTACATTAGTCTTATGTCTTCTCAGGTAAGTTTGCTGAAAACCTTACTTAATCCTCTAATGGTTCAGTCTAAGGCCCAGTTCACACTGAACAGACGTCGGGCGGAATCGTGGCACGGACATATCTCTTCTGAGCCTCTCTCATGTAAACAAATAGCCCAATACACACACAGGCAGCCACCGCCACATCTCTCCCTCAAAGCTAGTGGCGTATCTATGGCGCGAACCTTGTGATTTGTTTCCTTGAGTAGAATTTGCCATTTGCTTGTTTGTTATCAACATTGATAACTTTTTTTTCTTTTCCATTAACTTTGTTTCCATTAACCACGAGAGACGACATAGGGTTTAATGTAAGATTTTGTGAGGAAGTTGAACAATATCCATGTTTGTATGATCATAGAGAATTAGGAATAAAATATTGCAACTGATTTACTAAGACATTAGTTAATAAAAGGTTTCATAGACAAAAAAATTAAACATATAACAAGCATTTCCACCCCTCTACAAATGACATAAACACTTTATCTAAAACTCCAAAATAGCCTAATTATATAGAATTTCTTATTCTTTTAGAATAAAACCTAATAATTGCCCCGATAAAAAATGCCTTTGCAATGTAGTATGAACAACTACATTTACTAAAACAATTATAGAAGTATACAAAGAGAACAAAATAAATTATCTTAAATGATAGGTTAGGAACAGTAACGATATGTTATATGGGATATTTATGCTACAAATAAGCCAGCTGCTGATGTTTATTTACAATGATGTCTAGTTGTCGGAAAACCGACACATAACCTACCAGACTCACATATCAATGTCGGAAAACTGACGAGTAACTATTTAACCCTAGATGGTGAATACTAAGTGACCCATTATGACCTCCCAACTGCAAAGTGCTTCTTTTCAGCCCTTCGCAAGATTTTTTTTTTAAAAATCATAAAAAATACTAAATATGCTCCCAATGTAAATTTATCATTTAGTTTTTTTCTCTCAAGAACTGTACTTTCACATACTACCATCAAAACTTACAAAAAAAGATAGTAAATAATTATTTTAAAAGTTGATTATAACTTATAACATCCCTTAGGAGCACCAAAATATTTTTGTAAATAATTCCAAGATAGCCAAATTGTTTATTATTTTATTAACTATAATAATATGTAGTTACATTTTATATAAACTACTAGTTTTGTTGTTGTTGTATTATTTGTTTACATAAAACGCAAAAATTAAAAAATGTGAAAAGTAAAGCCTCGCGCGCACTGGGTCGGGACGGCACGGACGGACGATACGGACGTTCCGCACTTTTTTAGTGGGGCTGCGCGCACTGGATCGGTCGGTACGGTACGGACGTTCGGCAGTTTTGGTAGTTACCACCACAGTCTCCTCATAGCTTTTGTGATGCATGTGTAGTGAAGAGAACGCTATGTTAAGTGAAGAAGAGATTGTTGTTAGTCTAATGGTGGTGGCAGAAGAAGAAGAGAAGTCAAGAAGTGTAACAAAACGCAGATTTTGGGTTCACAACATAAATCGCAAGAGATTAGAACTTGGAGAGTTTCACGCTCTATTTCCAGACTTAATGGAAGATGACTGCAAGTTCTTTCAATACTTTCGGATGACACATCAAAAGTTTGAAGAATTGCTACATGTTGTGAGTGCGGATTTACAGAGAAAACGGACCAATATCAGAGAACCAATAGGCCCTAAGGAGAGACTAGCAGTCTGTTTAAGGTAAGTCAGTTATTAAGGCAATTAAATAATGTTAACTAAAAAAATCTGGTAACCAACAATTTATTTTTTAATATTGCGTAATAAAATTACACATCATTATCACTAAACTTATTGGTTACATATGTATGTATTGCAATTTCTGCAGGTCCGTGTAATCTGGGATGTCGAATGGATTGCTTTGAAAAACCTGCTGTAATGGAGTTAGAAGTGATGATGGCGACTTCGTCCCGGGTGGAACCATTTTAGTTTTAGTAGGGGCATAATATGCACCAGGTGAATGTCCAGGCAGTGATGTCGAATTCGTAACTTGAGGAACCTTTTCAGTTGGCAGAGGGGCATCAAGTTGAACCGACGAATATTCACGCGACGCAATATCAATTTCTTGTTTAATGACTATGTTGAATATTGCTTGTTTCACTTGTATTTGATCTTTGATAGGGAATCCCTTTACAGTTTTCGACATTGTCAAAAAAAAAAAAAAGCTAGTGAGTGGATCCTCAGGTTCTGTCTGAGCAGGGCCACGTTTGGTAGCTAAATATTCGTCTAAGACAGTCGCTGCAGTTTTTCAGTAGAAACACCAGATCGGGATCTTTTTCTGTAGCCATATGGACTATTTCGTTTCCCTGATGTTGTTGACGCAGAACCGGCAGAACTGCACGAGTGGGGTCTATTGAGAACTGAAGGTCTTTGGCTAGCAACTTGTGATGTTTCCGGCGATAATGGAGCATCTGTATCTAGAAGCTCATCTTCGTCGTCATTGTCAAGTGTGACTGCGGGACTCTCGGGTTGGGTGAAGTTTGATTGTCGATTATCTTCATCTGTTATATACGGAATTAAAAATTTTAGCTCTTTTTCGTACTTTGGCGGTTTTTTGTTTGATGCCGCTTGGCCGCTTTTGGTCTTACGCCGTTGAAGAGCTTTGCGGTGATTGTCTCTCACCTTCGTCCATCTGTCTTTGCAAACTGAACCTGCAAAAACAAACGAACCCCACTATTATAGTTCTCAACACACAAGAATAACAGAAGTGTTGAAAATATAACATCAATGTACAGTTGTCTTTGGTTGGTAAAAAAAGGGTATGTAATTAGTTAGTAATTGACTAAACTCATTACAAATCGTGTAATTAAGACTCTTCAAGAGTTTAATGAATTTTTTTCCCCAGACTTTTTCCCTAAAACTACGTTTAATGTATTCTTATAATAACAGGAATACCGCTGTATTTATCTGAAACGGCTATACAAATTTTAATATACGTAAAAAATTAGAAATGTAAAAGTCGGTCTTACAGACCGACGTCACCAAATGCAGTCACAAATTCACGGCACCACTGGAGGGTTAAGTACTTTTAGTACCCGGTAATCAAATATGGGTTGATTTAATGCTAATTTGTTATTTTCAGGTTTCTTGCTACTGGTATGTCGTACCGTTCAATGGCATTCTCATTTCGATTGGGACTTACAACAGTTCGAGAAATAATACACTCTACCTGTCAAGCATTATGGGAATGTTTGCAGCCCCTGGTGATGCCAGAACCTAACAAGGAAATGTGGATATCTATTGAACAACAGTTTGCAAACAAATGGAATTTTCCTAATGCAGTCGGTGCTTTAGATGGAAAGCACGTAGTAATTGAAGCACCTCCCAATAGCGGAGCTGATTTTTTTTAACTACAAGAAAACCTTCAGTGTTGTCTTGTTGGCTTTGGTCGATGCTAATCAGAAATTCATTTTTGTTGACGTTGGTGGTTACGGAAAGAACAGCGATGCGAGTCTTTTCAATACTTCTCAACTTGGGAAAAAGCTGAATGATGGATCCTTGAATCTTCCTCCTGCCAAAAAACTACCAGGAACAAATGTGTACCTCCCACACGTTATCATCGGAGATGAAGCTTTTCCTCTTCGTACAAACATTATGAGACCTTTTTCGCGGGATGGTGTAGCAGGAAAAGAGAAAGAGAAAATTTATTACTGCCGGCTCAGCCGCGCTTGTAATGTTGTTGAAAATGCGTTTGGCATTTTAGTCAGAAGGTTTAGAATCTATGAAAGAAGGATGACTATCTCGCAAGAGCACCTTCTCCATATAGTACTTGCTACTTGCACGTTGCACAACTATCTGAAGGAAGATACATGTTATTGGACTGAACATGACATGACCATCACTGTCTCGAATGCTGAGTCATTACATTCTTTGAAGGGAGCAGGAGGTCAACCCGGTAGTGAAGCTGTTGCTGTACGAAGCATATTTAGAGACTACTTCAATTCAAAGGAGGGATCAGTACCATGGCAACAGAAAAGGATTCGTGTTGGAAAACAGCTGGCTTGAAAATGCGTCTGATAGTGCTGGACCCGTAAAAACTTGACATTTATGTTTAAAACTAACTAGCTTCAAGATTGTACCCTCCAGCGTCACGCCATTTTAAAAATATTTGTAGCGTTTTATTTCAATATCAAAATATATATATAATAACTGAATTAATCATTTCTTGTTATAATTAACTTTATCCTTATGTAATATGTTTATCTTGAACAATCAACAATGACCAACTAAACTTGTCTGAACATGAGAGAATGTGCTCTAGAGATAAGATCTATCAGCTGGACACAGTTTAATTCTGACGAGTTAAACAACCTACTGATAACAGGAATCAGTTGGCCGTTCCCTTCCAAACCCAACACTGGTCGGCGAATAAATATTTTTAACTTTCCTTGTACAAATAATATCGAATACAATGACTATTTGTATACTTTAAATAAAATATTAATTTTTTATCTCATACAAATTTCATAGGCACAACATTTAATTAACCCTGCGTTTTGTATCATTTAGTATTTTTGGTAAAACCGCTGAATACATACAAATGTAAATCAAATCATATCTTAAATACTTATGTATGAAGGTATGCATTAAAATTTCTCTTAAAAGTAAAGTTATCTTGTTTTAACCCTATATCTGGCAGAGCACTAAACCTCCTTAAGGGCAGGAATTATCTGTGATCTATGCAAAGGTATTTTGTAAGACTAATAGCTATGATGTCATGTATAAAATATATAAACATATGTGTATATTCCGTTTTGCTACATTACAAGGAATACAATTATTGTAACAGTTATTTAAATGTTTGTACATTTATATTTTATTATTGAAGTAAAATGCAAAATTACTATATTATGCAAAATAAAAAATGTAACTTTACCAAAGCTCTTATACCCTAGAAATCATTATTTTACTGAGAACAGTATTATGTAAATAACTGTAGAATATAGTTCTTTACAAAAATATAACACATGATTTGAAATAGACTGTATTGATTTTAATATTGTAATGTTTCACGCGGACCGGATGATGCGTTGCCATTGCTCACTTCCTGTTTTTACGAGGATCACACGGTCCACTCGCCAGATATATAAAGGTAAGGTTAAAATAAATATCTTACCTTCCTCGTTCATTATAGCGCCAATCTCCTCCCAACAGTTGTCCCGTCGCACGTTGTTAAAATACTCCGGGTGACGCATGTCAAACAACTCGGGGTAATTTTGCACTAAAACAATTAACTTTGGAACATCCATGATCACTTTCAAAACTACTCTGCACTTAAAATGGCGGAACGTCCGTACTGACCGTACCGAACGCGCACTGCAGACGGCGGATGAGTCATCGGTACGGGACGTCGGGATGTCCTAGAAATCTTTCCTTCGGACTTTTGGCAGACGGCGGAAGGTGCGGTACCGACCGTGACAACCCAGTGCGCGCACCCGTATGCAAATCAATGTTAAACATTTTTTTTAAATCCCGTACCGACCGTCCGTCCGTGCCGTCCCGACCCAGTGCGCGCGAGGCTTTACAGTATGACACTGTAGGTAATCAAATAGTACATGTAAATATTCTAAAAATTACCATTGAATAGACAAGAAAAAGTTGTTTAGGAAAAATAGTCACATTGTACCCATATACAAAGTTTTATATTTTTAGTTTGTTGTGGAAAATAACAATTTTACCACGGAAACAAAAAAGTTCTGTGAAAAATTACAAAACAATCCATAAATAAGGGGTATGTACGAGGGTCGTCCAGAAAGTAAAGAACGTTTTGGTATAAAAAATTATATATGAAAGATAACAACACAGAACTTTATTTACATACTCACAGTAACGAACCTACTTCTCAATGTAGTTGCCTTGGTTGTCAAGGCATTTATTGTACCGAGGAATCAGTTTTTCAATGCCAGTGTTATACTCTTCAGCCGCCAAAGATCTGAGCCAGGATGTAATTTCTTCTTTTAGTTCTTCACCCTTTCCAAACTTCTTCCCACCCAAGAATATTTTCAGTTTCGGGAACAGATGGTAATCTGAAGGCGCAAGGTCCGGACTATAGGGAGGGTGTCCAAAAATTTCCCACTTTAGACCTTGAAGTTCTTGCTGGGTTCGTACCGATGCATGGGGCCGAGCATTGTCGTGGATCAAAAACACTTTTTTTGACAACATGCCACGTCTTTTGTTATGTATAGGGTTTCGCAATAGGCTTCTGAATTTATCGTTTCTCCCCTTGGCAAAAACTCGACATGGATTAAACCTTTGCGGTCCCAAAAAACAGTTGCAATCAATTTTCTTGTGTTCAGATTAGATTTTTCTTTTACGGGTTACGAGGGTGAGATTGAGTGATGCCACTCCATGGATTGTCGCTTTGTTTCCGGAGTTTTGTACGAAATCCAAGTTTCATCTCCAGCCTCAATACAATAAAAAAAAAAAATGTTCACCATCACTATCATATCGAGTAAGAAGTTCAAGGACTGCTCCCATTCGTTTAGTCTTGTGGACTTCTGTAAGAAACTTTGGAAACACTGAGCACATATTTTTTTATACTCAAGATGCTCAGTCACAATTTCATGTAAGAGGGATCGAGAAACGTCTGGAATAGCGTCTTTTAAATTGGTTAAAGTGAATCGCCGGTTTTCCTGAATTTTGTCGTCAACTTTTTTCTTCAATTACTCAGTCACAAGTGATGGCCTCCCAATCCGTTCTTCATCGTGCACATTGGTTCTTCTTTGGTTGAACATAATGTACCATTTCCTCACTGAAGATTCGTTCATTACATTCTTACCATAAACAGTGTTTATTTGCCTATAAATTTCGATAGACCTAACATTTTGAGCATTAAAAAACCGAATGACACTGCACACTTCGCATTTGGCGGGATTTTCAATTGGCACCGCCATTTTGAAAGTTTACAGAGCAAAGACGTGTGACCGCACAGGAACGAAACTTGGCTCACACTGACCAGACAGCCAGAGGTAACTAGCATGTACGCAGTCACATTGGTGGGGGATCGGTGCCGCACGTGATGCACAATCGTTCTTTACTTTCAGGACGACCCTCGTATAATTTTTTGCTAAATATACTTTATTAGTACAATCTATTAACTATAAGAAAATGTAAAATGTATGAATATATTCCAAAAATGATAAAATTTATAGCACCAAAATTCAGTGTGCGTAATTCAGTGTACAAATTCATATTGTAATCATAGTAAAATATATTTAAATGTTTTAAAGATTTTTTTTCTGAGAACAAAAACAGATATTTCTGAACAGAAATATAAAAAAAATTATACTAAAGTTTTTACGCAGGATAATAACATACTATGTTATATTGTTGTCGATAAATAAAATTAAAGGGTCATTTTGAGCAAATACAAATAATACATATTTTTTTCAAGATCTTAGATTATTATGAGAATGCTAAACTAATACCATACTTTTACATGTATTATTTGATCGAAATTGGATAAAAAATAAATGTTTAGGATATTACCTACATAAATATATACATGGTTGTAAAATTAAAATACGCTAAAAAATTAAATAATTTACTCACTCTTGGTTCTCCAGTCAGTTTTAAGCCTTTTATTGCATTATTTGTATATAGGATTGTTTTTATTATGATTTTGAAGTGCTAGTGCTGGTGCTTTTATATAAATATAATATAATGTTGATTAGTGGTAGGACTAGTAGGACAATGCCTAAAACTAATTTCCTTTTATGCACTGTCACTTCCACTAAAATATATTATATATGAACTACAATTAACTACATTACACTTTCATTTCAATTCACTACACTTATTATGGTAAATACAAGCGGTCGAGAGAGAGTTGTGTATAAACAAAGATGGCTAAACATAAACTGACAGCCGCTCTTCTATATCATCATTGTCACGTGACCTTTGCCAACGTACTGCACGAAATTTACTCGAGACGGTATCAACCGACGCAAGAACTTTCCAGCTTTCTACCCAATTTTTTATTTGTTTATATCGCAATAAATAATTTTTTTATTACAATATTTTACAACAGCTTGTTTCACTCCAATATTGGCTTTTGAAAGAATACGCAAACAAGGGTATACAAACAAATTTTTTGTACAACAACCAAAGCACCTACAGCATTGCAATTTGTTTCGTTGGCTAGAGTATTTCATTCACTGCAGACTGACAGTTTGTACATCTGATTCCGACTACTGGTTATTGTACAGTTATGTGAAAAACATCGGCCATTTTTCCCATACCAGACACCTCGCCGGGCAGGAATTGAGCAGGAATTTCAATTTGCACGTTTTCATTTTATTCCTACATTTTTAAAATTGTATACAAAAATTATTTAAAATATGAAATCTGCAGAACAGAACCGAGTTTGTAGTGCTTGTTTTATGATAAAAATATGTTTTATTGAGTTTTACAAAAGAGCATGCAACATGCCTACTTCCGAGATCTTGTATACGTTTGAAAATAGCACACGAAGCGCCAGGATTCACAATCTAGGGTTAAGCTATCATCGCCCTCAGTAGCATAGATTTTGCCGTTTTGCTTCTGGTTTTAGTTTTTACTTACCATATACTATTCAATAAGAATACATACGACGTGTTTGTCATTTTGTAGTAATTAACAGTGTTTTGTATCACAGTTTAAAAGTTACATATAACTAATTAGCAGTGATTTTTTTACTTAAATTAGGCTTAATACAAGAATATGTTAGATAGTATACGTAGGTTATTATTATTTTTCTTGTGTTACTTACAATTGAGAAACTTTTATTAAATGTATGAACAAAACTTTATATTGATTTTATTTTATAACACCTTTTTCATCTTCGGTTGGTAAAAAAATAGCTCTTTTTAATAAATTTAAGAGGTTATATGATTAATTTATATACTTGTCATAGTTATGCTAATCATAAATTATTATGTGTCATTTTTATAATTTCACACCAAATTTTGGTTATCTTTAAATGTTTATATAAATCCTTTACTACTCCAAATAAAGATACAAAGTTAACATTTGGAGTAAATACTTTTATTTAAATATTCCCATTCATTCTATTATAATTCTAGTAAAATTAGAAACTACATTTTACATTAGTAAAAAACCATCAACGTATAATAAATATTTTTTTCATGTTTATAAGTTTTCCAATAACTTGTGAGAATCTTGGACTTACTATTGGGAAGGTGCAAAACCACAGATCTACGATTTAAAAAAATAATCTCATTGACTTTTGTACCACATTTTGTATCGAATTTCAACTGAAATAATAGGCTACAATAAAGTTGAAAAATATATGCAATTAATTGTTTGAATATCCTTTTTATGTTTCGAAGATAAATGAATATAGACAAAAAAATTTCTTTACTGTTTGGGAATCATACTTACTCTCAAATCATCGGTCCCTGCCATCTTCTTTGCTTTTTTATTTGGGGGCTTGGACGACTTGCTGCTCTCAGCCAGGGTGAACGAATAAATAATTGACTTTCAGGTTTGCTATACACACTGCTACATTTCTTATCTAAAACACATTTATTTTCATAAGACATCTTTCTACTACTTATAAAAAGATTATGGCCGAGAACCACAGCCTCGTGCAAATAATGATTTTGAATAGCTTATCCAAAATACTAATTTTAAACGAGACAAACTTTTGAGAATGGCTGGCAAGATGGCATCATCACACTGGAGGAAGAATTCTACAAGTTTGTAGAATATAGTTTCAATTAGTTCAAAACAAATATAGCAATGATTAGTTTAGAGATTGAGGAGAAAGTTTAGGAAAGGTTGGGACAAATTATGATTGGCTGAAACTAGTGGAAAAAGAGGGAAGGTCACAAATAGGAGTAGACAATAATTTGCAAAAAATATCTTCTTACTTCCTTTTTTATTTTGATATCCAATCAATCTCTACTACTTTATTTTGTCTGCACACACATCCTGCTAATCTTTGGTGATGATGAATCTATATTTCTTTTGAGAAAGTACATCAGTCCACAATTCTAGAATTAAAATGCTTCATTAGCTATGATAAAGTTAGCAACACACACCAAAAGGCAACGAAATTTTCTTATTTCGTTCCCATTGGTCCGGCAATAAAACAGTAGGCCAGCCCCCGCTTTTATCGCTACGCCTCAGACCCTCTTCCTCTTCTCCAGAAGACTGTATAGCATGATCCACTTCCCCATCTGGACCCTGGAGCTGGAAAGCCCTTTAGCTACTATCAGAGATCAAGTAAGTATAGAGATATGTCACTAATATGTATCAGAGCTTGCTTGTTTTGGTCAGGGCGTCTTCAGTCAGTTGGGTGCCCTGAGATAGACCGCTTTAGTGAGTTGTCAGCGACTGCTACGCCTCTGTCGACAATTTCAACATGTCTAAACAAAGAACTCATTTCCCATTATGTTTTACGTTACAAAGTTCACCAACATTGATTAGGCAGATGATATAAAAACAGTTAAAAGTTGAAATTTAATGAGTACCGTAACACATTGATAATTTTGAAATTATATACTTTATTATTTATTCTTTTACTTGCAGACAATTTAATTAAATATTCAATACTTATAAAAATTGGTTGTATACAACATGTAACATTTTGATTAATGTAAAAGCTAATTACAAGACTACAATTCAATATAAAAAATGGAATATGAAAGTAGACCAATCTACTAACTCACTATAACTCCGAGGTAAGTTATACAATAATTCAAATACTCTTTATTCATTTTTATGTACATATGATACAATGAATAGCGTCAAGGTTCTAAACACTGACTTACTTAACTAAACTAATCAAACAATTTTAAAATTAATAAATATTTACATTGTTTAGTATTAACATTAATACAACAATGTAATGTATTAACTGACTCTAGCTACAAACTCTGTTCTGGATGTTCAGTTTATATTAGAGTTAGAGAGTGGTAAAGAGTTCCTCAACAGAGTAGAGAGCTTTGTTGAGCAAGTATTCTTTTAACTTGTTTTTGAACTTAGGGCCTTTTTCGATTTTTATGTTTTGCGGTATGTATTTAAAAAATTTGTTTCCCATATATGTAGGTTTTTTCAAAAAACTTTAGCCTATGGTCCTGGACCACTTCATTTTTTGCTCTTGTGTTATAAGGGTGACTTAAAATTTAAGTCTAATTTTTGTTTTTTTGTTGTAAGAATAGATTCAAAAATATACTGGCCATAAACAGTAAAAATTTTTAAATGTTTAAAATATTCCTTAGCTATCATCATGTTTGTAAAAATCATCATGCTAATCATGTTTCAGCCTTAGCATTATCCGTATGGCCTTTTTTTGTTGCTTTAAAATATTATCCATATTTACTTGTTTTGTTAAACCATACAGAGCAATGCAAAAAAAACCATGAGAATGTACATAAGCAAAATATATATTTTTAAACGTTTTTAGGTCACAGTAGTAACTCATTCGTGATAATGCATAGACCCTGGAATTTATTTTAATTAAAAGCTTATGAACGCGTTCGTCCCAATTCAGATGACGATCTATTGTTAAACCTAGAAAATTTGTGCTGTTTTTCATTTCAATTTGGGATGATTGACAGATTATTGTTGGGTCCTTTAACATCCTATTTTGGGGTGTTTTGAATTTTACAAAGTTTGTCTTTTTTTAATTTAAAAGTAAATTGTGGTTTTTCAAATAGTTTCCAATTTTTTTCTAATTCGTTAAATGTATTAATTTCTAATTCTTCTAAAGAGTTTGATGACATCACTAAGTTAGCATCATCAGCATATAGACAAAGCTCACGGTTTGGCTTATGTGCCAGCACCCCTTCCATGCCACCCAGATAACACAGAAACAGCAATGGACCTAAGATAGACCCTTGGGGTACACCAAACTTCAGATCATTGTATTGTGAAGAGGATTTAATAATTTTGTTGTATTTTGATAAATGGGTTATTTCTACATATTGAGATCTGTCAGACAGGTAAGACCGAAACCAGTTAAGATCATTTTTTGCTACTCCCAGATCTTTTAATTTGTTTATGAGCTTAGAGTGTTTAACACTATCGAAAGCTTTTGAGATATCCATGAATATCCCAATTGTATATTTTCCTTTATCAACTGATTCAATGATTGTTTCGATAAATGACACAGCAGCATTCACAACTGACCTTCCGGATCTAAATCCATGTTGGCCATTATCTAATAAATTAAATGTTTCTAAAAATTCTGTTAACTGTAAATATACTGCTTTTTTATAAATTTTGGACAATGTTGGTAGGACAGATATTGGTCGATAATTAAGAACGTTCTTTTCATCATCTTTTTTATGTATTGGTATTATTTTTGCTTGTTTTAATTTAGTTGGAAAAATACCAGAAACAAAAGATGAATTAATTAGACGGGATAAAACTGCACTTATATTTGTTTTTACTGTCTTCTAGTAAATAGCGTATAATATATAATAATAGTACTATGATATAGTAAATATAAAGAGTCTTCTAGTTAATAGCGAATATACAGTTGTTATTATAGATACTAACACGTTTACTGGGTAAATGTTGCTCTTAAATGCTTAAGTTCAGAAATTTTCTCCTCATACAGTGTCAATTGATGAGCTAGGAGCATGTTCGGCCTTGCACTTTTTGCCAACTATTTTGGTCTATAACAATCATTTCTCGAGATATAATTGAAAAACTACTTTACCGGCAAATTGCGGTTAGCAGCTATTACGCAATAATTATAAACACCAACTACTAAAAACATAAACGGAATTCACCAATATCTGATTCCAGCCGGAGAGCCAGCAGGCCGCCCCAGGAGTTAAACTAAAATTACAAATTTTTGTTGAGTAAATAGACAGTTAGAATAAGTCAGATTATGTTTGGTTAGGTGGTAAGTAAAAGCTGTATTTTTTTGCCCAAAAAATAATTTGAATGAAAACCAATTATATATTTGTGTTCAGCTTTAAAAACAGGAAAAATGATAACAAAACTGTTTTAAAATAGCTTAATGATTTTTAATCCCTTTAAAACAAACAATCAATATGGCGATCATTAGCAGACACAATAAAATTGCGGGTTATCACTATATCGATCATTCACTGTCTTCAATTATTGTCATTAATTTCAATCAAATTCTGGGAAACTTGATACTCTATAGAACAAAGAAGTTCTATAGTATATAAGGAAGATAGAAATAGTTAATTTTAGTAATTTTTAAAACTTTGTATGAACTTCAAATGAAAAATGTAGTGGCACTGTATGGTAAAATGCGATTTTATGAAATATGTATATATATTTTGGAAATGCAACAGACTCTTGATTTTATTAACTTAAATGCTTCAAACTTTTTGTATGAGCTAACATTTGAATGTATTGCAAGATAAAATATTGGTAATAACATGTGTGGAGGTTTAAAGTTTATGGTATATTAAAGTACAAACTACAAAAATGTA
This sequence comes from Stictocephala bisonia, assembly GCA_035578905.1. Taxonomy (NCBI): domain Eukaryota; kingdom Metazoa; phylum Arthropoda; class Insecta; order Hemiptera; family Membracidae; genus Stictocephala; species Stictocephala bisonia. The sequence continues at coordinate 23,119 of JAQJVL010000467.1, read as the reverse complement.
CAAGAATAAAAAATATACATTTAGATTTTTGTCAAAAAATTTAAAATCTGCTAAAATAAAAATTTTCTTTTTTTATCTAATAGTACTTGATCCCAACAAAACAAGATTAAATTCATTACTGTCAGCCAGTTCATTTTTACACAAAACTACATTTCAGCAAAAACAGGCCTGGTGTTTTGAGCACATCAACTGTATACTGGCTTGGCCATTCAAAATTATGCTGGTGTTAAAAGGGTTAACAAAGTTGGTATTTCACAATTAGATAAAAACTCGTGTTTGCTGAAGTTTGTGAAAGATGTGGCTGCAGGCCAAAAAACTAACAAAATTACTGCCACAAATATTCCTATTAGATGGTTTATCTATTGTAGGTTTATATAATCAATGGTATCGTCATTCGGTCCTCAACATGAAATTTAGTAATGACCATATTTCGTCATTCTGTCCTCAAGGAAAAAACATAAATGACAAATTATAGTCATTCAGTCTCCAAAGGGTGAACGGAAATATGTCATAAACACCAATAGTTGTGATATGGTTCAGTACAATTTTTTCGTGACTTCTGTAGAATAAAAAGTAGAATAAAAAGTATATCTCGGGAAAATACTGCTAATTGTAGTTCAGGGAAAATTTTCAAATTTTATTTCTTGGCAAGAAACTAAATTATACTTTTAGAGGTGGCAAAGAAGTGCATTATTACCAAACATAATAATTCGGTTGTTATGCAGTTTCTTGCCACTAAAAAAATTTTAAAATTCGCCTCAATTGGGTCAAGAATTGGCTATATTTCTAAAAGATAAGCTTTTTAATCAGCGGAAATCACATATTAGGGCTTAAGTTTATACCAAATAAAAACAATGTCACAACTTTCAATACTTTTGACATAATTCTGTTAGGCCTAATTTAAATGTTATTTTAATCATCTTTTAAACCCTTTTAAGACCGACAGCCGTAATAAACCCCCTGTGGTTATATGTCCCTTCACAGCTGGCAGCCGAAATAGACCTCCGCGGCAAAATTTGCATCTGCAATCAATGGCCGTAATATGCACCCGTCAGCTGTTTCTTAATTTGCTGGCTTGCTCGGATTCCAAAAGCCGTGAAACTGCAGGTCCGTGTAGCTGAACCTAGTAGCTACATAAAACACGAAGTTGACTTGTAATATTTTGTTTGAACATCTTAGGAATTTCTGACTGAGTCTACACCTAAATGGCTCAGTCCTCAGTGCCAGTGACGTTCTTGACATTTGTTGTCTTCTGCATTCTTGTGTAATGATTTCGTTTTAGAGTGGTTTTTGAAGCCATTATTGTTTATAATGTAGTGAATAGTTATTTTATAGTTTAAATATGAGTAAAAAAACGTCGCAATTCCCCTATTAGTGAAGACACGATTTTGGAGGTGTTGGGTTTGTTGGCAATAGTGATTCAAACAAAAATATTGATGATGAAATATTCAACAATGATTCTGAGTATAGTGTACTAAAATCTTTCTTGAACTTTGGGCAAATTCAACGCAGTTTTGACTCTTCATAAATTTGCTAGGCAGTCAACTTCACTTCTATAAAAAGTAGACACATCAAATTTGTTGCAATTTGCAGTAATTAAGTTTATTCTATAATAATATGTAATTATGTGATGTAAAATGATCTCCAATATTTATTATTTGTGATAAACCTAAAAAAACTTTTTTTGTTAATTTTCATTTTATTAAAAAACGTTTAGTGCTAAATACGAATTTAATAAATATTACAATTTATAATAAAACTTTTTATTTTTTTCTCGAGATTAATGGAAAAACTACTTTCATAGCGAAACACTATAATCGGCCACTACACGATCATTTTAAACCACTATTAATCACAAAAACCGAATTTACCTGTATTCCCGCGGGAGTGACAGCCGGCAGGCCGTCGAGGAGGCCAAACACCTATATTTAATACGAATTACGAAATAAACTACGTATTGTATCAAAAAATTCGAAAAACAAATGTCACAACCTTTAGTATTTGTCATATTTCCGTTAATTTAAATAGTATTTTACTCCCATTTTGGTCTATAACAAATATTTTTTGAGATATATCGGAAAAACTACTTTCGCAGCGAATCGTGATTAGTGGCTATTTGGCGATTCTTATATACAACATCTATTGATCACGAAAACTGAATTCACCTATATTCCTTCCTGCAGGCCGACACAGAGGCCAAATACTCAAACTTAACACAAACTACGAATTTTTGTTGAGTAAATTGACAACTAGGATAAGTACGGTTATTTTTTGGGCTGAAAAAAATAATTTAACTGAAAAACCAATTATATATTTGTGTTTAGCATGAAAAAACATTTTTTGAAAAGTAACGATTTTTAAAAAAGTTGGTTTTTTCACCATCTTTTTTTAATAATCAGATAAAAAACTACTGTAGTTTTTTATTTTTCGGTAAAAAACGAGTTTTCCGCAGATGAGATCAACCTCCTCAAGAGATATAAACTCATATTTTCCCACTTGTTTTTCAACAAGAAAACATATTTTCAGAGGTGGCAAGAAAGTGCATAATTACCCAAATAATAAATATCATTTAACCCTAGAAAGCTAACGTATCGTAAATCTTACGACTCTAATTTTGACTTCTTCACATAACACCCTTTGCGCGCAACGAATGGATTCGTCCGTCCAGCTCCATTCCTGTCAAGGTCAGGGAAGGGGGAGGGACTTTGTTTCAGTCGCTTCCTATCTGTCAAAGCGGTTGTTTTCGTGTGTGCCTCGTAATATATACGATACGTTAGCTTTCATGTATATATTATTTTTTTAAGTGTTGTAAATAGTTGTTGTACAATGTTGATTCTTTTTATTTAGGGCCTATTATTAGTGTATAAAGAGTGTATATAGGTATGTAATATAAACTGGACTTGTGTATTATATTTACAAACAATGGATCGAGAAACTTTGTGTCAGACCGATCAAATTTTAAAATATTTGAATGAAGACAATAGTTTGAGTGAACATGAGAGCCAGGATAGTGACATCGATGAAGTTGATATAGTGGAACATCAGTTTGATATAGACAGCGACAATACCGACGCCGATCCATCTTATTTGCCTGATGATGAACTTTTACCGTTCAGTTCAGATGATGAACCGTCCCAGCCAAGTAAAAGGAGCAAGACAACTCCACCGACTGTTGATAGATTCAGCTCAACATACAGCCTTCAACATCTACGAATATAATAATTGAACCAGGTACGAGTGCATCTTCTTACATTTCACAGGCCTCCATAAGCGATGATGCTCAATCCCAAAGCTCCACTACTAACATATCTGATCCTTATATAGTTGTAATTAAAAATGTTAGTCTAAGGGGTAAAAATGGACACAGGTGGAAAAATAAGCCAACAATCACTAACAGAACTTCTGCTGCTCGAAATATTATTCACATTAGACCAGGCCCTACTGCCATTGTTTCAGATAAAATTGAACCAATTGACGCGTGCAATGCTTTTTTTACTCAAGAAATGAAAGATATCATTGTCTTACACACAAATACAAAAATTAATGTAAAAAGTGCTAATTATGCTAGTCAAACTGCTACAGTTAGCCAGCTATCAAACATTGAACTTGATGCATTATTAGGACTAATACTCTCCGCTGCCCAAAAAGACAACCATTTGTCGTCACAAGATATGTTCAATCCAGAAATCAGCGGCCAGAGATATCATGCCACTTTGTCTTGTGACCGTTTTGATTTCCTGTTAGACTGTTTACATTTTGATGCAACTGAAAACAGAGCTGAGAGCAGAAAATTAGATAATTTTGCTCCCATTAGGGATGTTTGGGAATTATTAATTCAAAACTGTCGCAGTACATACAAACCTGGTTCATTTTTGACAATTGATGAACAGCTACTCGCATTTAGAGAACGCTGTTCGTTTAGAATGTACATTCCTTCTAAAGCTAATAAATATGGCCTTAAACTTGTTGTAATGTGTGACAATGCCACTAAGTTTATGATAGATGCTATTCCTTACACAGGAAGAACATTGAATTCAGAAGGTATGCCACAAGCCGAATTCTTTGAAAAAAAGTTGTCTACCACTTGCCATGGCTCCAAAAGAAATATAACTATGGATAACTGGTTTACCTCGGTGCCCCTTGCCAATTCACTATTGGAACTGCCATACGAACTGACCATCGTAGGTACACTCAGAAAAAATAAAAGAGAAATCCCTCCAGAAATGTTGGTTACAAAAAAAAGAAAAATTAAGAAAAGTTTGTTTTGATGGTATGAAAACAATGGTTTCATACAAGGTAAAACCCTCAAAAATAGTATTGATATTATCGACTTGTCATGAAATGTCATCAATTGACCAAAATTCAAAGAAACCACTAATTATTGAAACTTATAAATGCGACCAAAGGTTCAGTAGATACCTTGGATCAGATGTGCCATCAAATGTCATGCAGCCGAAAGACCCGGAGATGGCCACTATGTGTATTTTACGGTATGATTAACATTATGTTGGTGAACTCATATGTGATATATACAAGTAACATGGTGAAAAAAGGTCTAAAACCACTGTCAAGAAGGAGTTTTGCGATGGATATTCACTATAAACTGATAAAACCTTGGCTTCAGCAGAGAAAAATATACCCAAATTTATCACGCAAACTCCAGGAATCAATTAGTGATATACTGTTCGAAGGAACCAATTCAAAGAGCTAACCTGAACCTTCTTGAAAACAACCGAAGAACAATCTGTGGAATATGTCCATCAGCTAAACGCAAGATGACGTCAGTGTACTGCTGCCGCTGCGCCAAGGCAATCTGCGCAGAGCATCGGGGAAAGTACTGTGTGGACTGCGTAGAAAAACTTTAAACCAAAATGAAGCCTTGAAAGTTCTTTTTATAGCCTATGTACTGTAATACTTTTGATATGATAAAACTTTATCTTGTAAAATAAATTTTTTTATGAATTTCTGAATTTGCGTCGTAATTTTTACAATACGTTAGCCTTTACGTAACTTTTTTAGAACGTTAGCTTTCTAGGATTAAATTAACAAGTTAAAATATTTATTTACTTATTCATAAGACGCCGATCGTCAAGATATGGGCGAATATGGATTTCGAATGAGTGAATGTAGTCATTGTTACAAACTAAAGCCGACTATTCCTTAGAAAGTGTCATTAATTAATAGCCCAATGACAAATGAACAGCAGGTGATCATCAGCTGATCCTTCTCAAAATGTATTGACTCTGATTGAGATCGAACTGAGAATCTTTAGCACATGAAGCTGGGATTGAACCAACTACCCTACCGACCAATAGGTTAGGCTATGTCAAAAATACTAAACTGGGCCAGTATGTATACATTTTTCTATAGCCCATCTTGTCATTGCCACATGAAAACAAGCACGTCACAAGAAAATATAACCGATTCTCTAAATCCATTCCAGGCAGTTTAAAATTTCTTTGCAAATATTATTAACAGATTTTATAATGAAGGTCTGTAAAATAAAAATAAGGAAAAAATCCCCTGCCCTCATGGGAAAAATAAACTGCCAGTTAGAGAATTAAACAAGCAGGTGCAGAAATGGTGCTATAAATTATTAAAATTCAATCTATACAGGTTCATTTCAAATTTAGAAACCCTTTAAGAGTAACTTACAATTGAATAACAGTAATTTTATTTAATATGCTACACAACAAATTTATACTTTACCTTATGAAGAGGCCAGATTTCAATTCAACAATCCACTATTCAGGAGGAAAACTACGCAAACTAATTATACTTCCATGTATTAGTTAATTGTTAATGCCAAATCATTAATGTTAGAAGAAAACATATCTATACAATAATAGAGATCTTAATATTTCTAGTAATTTTTACGTTCAAATATGGACCAACGATTTCGGCACCATTTTTTCTTCAATGGAAAATTGAGTTCGACTGTTCCTTTCATAGATTATATGTCGTTTGTTTTTTCATTTCCTTCCTGTTCCTATGATCTATAACTTCAATTTTCTTCCAGTCCTAATCCTATATTCCTTAATTCATATAATTACTTATTCATTCTCTCGGGTTACTGCATAGACCTTCTATTATTCCAGACAGTCCCATCCTAGCCAGAAATTTGAAGACAGTAAAAATCGGAGCGGAGGCAGAGCAACCTAGTAGGAACCACTACAAGCAATTTTATACCCCCTGATTCATGCGACTCTACTGGCAATCTCGGAAATAAGACTTGTGACGTAATTTGATGATGTCATTCCCCCCCTCATGTCTCCAGAAGGCAATTACCTGCGTGGCGTGGGAACGGAAATAAAGCGAGTGAAGCCCAAACATTCAAACAGATTCTTCAACTGTGTCTCCATTTCAGTTAGCGTTGAAGGTTTTAATCTTGCAATATACACTGGGGCACTCAGTTCAGTACTCAGAGAATTTTGACATCCTTTTTATATTTGTTTGGATAACACTGACGACCACCATGTTTCATGACTTAATTATTAAATTATTTCACAAAATTAATTACTTTTTAAAAATACAAAACCAGCAATTAAACAAGAACTATAATATATATAGAAACCAACTTTAAATTAAAAAGCTGTAGAGAATTGTATGCTCTATAAAACTATTCTTTCAGAATACTATTTCTTCCAGACTGATAATTAAAAATAAGTGTTTATTCTGGACACTGAAATGCTAATATTTCACTTTTAAGCCCTATTATAACAAACTATAATTCTTAAAACATTTCTGGTAGATTTATTAATTACTTTGGTTATTTACAAAACTTTTTTACGCTGTTCAAACTTACCTGACCAAGAAATAAAAAAATTCCTCGCTTCTTGAAAATTTCATGTCGCGAGTTTTTAATGAATTAAAATGAGGTTTTCATTGTAACGCTTGTATAAAATATCTGTCACAACCACGTTATAATAAACATTTACCATTATAATACTTGTTTCTTCCTGTAAAAAAATATATGCCACATGTGTACCTTAAATTTAGTTTTCTTGCTTCAACGAGCGTTTGAATCTGGTGGCAGCAGATCTGTAACCCAGCTACTTGGAGAAAAGGTGTTTAGGAGATTGTAGGCGATAGGTTCCATGCTCGGTCCTCTTAATACCAACACGGCCTCCGCTTAACGGTTGCCATCGACGTGGAAATTACAATAGAAGTCTGTGATATCCATGTTGGATGGTAGTTAGAGTTCGAATTTTGTGTAGGGGAGAGAAATGAGTGTCAGATTTATCAGTTACCTGTAAATCAGACCAACATTACGTGGTTCGGAGTCTACATAAAGCTGTAGGTCCCTTAGTTGCCCTGTCTGTTGGGCTATTAATAAATTGCATACTTGGGAAAGTTAATGATTTTTTTAACTGAACAAAGTTAAAGTTAATACTCTAAAAACGTAACTAATTGAAGTTAAAAGTTAGAAAAAATTTAAACTAACTGATTAAAGTTAAAGTATTAGAAAATTAACTGAAATTGAAAGTTAAAAGTTAGTTTTGGTACAGTAAAATATACATAAACAAATACTCAAGCTGTATTATATTTTATTATTTATAATATCTTCGATAAATAGGCCTATTTATAGTACATTATTATACAATACTAGTAATTAGACTATAGCAATTTCTACAGTAATTTTTGTTATATAACTGTCCGAAATCTTACAAATTAAATATTTAATTTAATTTCTAAAATTATTAACAAAAACTGACATAAGTCTTTAAAATTAAAGTTTTACATTTTTAAGCTATACTTTGAAAAATCAATAACTATCTTATAGGAAATTCACGATAACAAAACATTTTTTTTAATTGGTGCAGATAATAAGAAAGGCCAAATAATATCGTGACATGTTGACTCCAGGTGGTTTTGATCAGGCGTGAGATGATAAGGAAGGGTCACTGATAAAAAAGTATGGGGATTAGCGGTAAAGAAAAACTGAACAAAATATACTCACTCTATAAGTGAGTGAAAGCAGATCTATTCATTCTATTTTCGATAAGCAATTACGTTTACTAGATGTTTAAGTATTTGCCGTTCTGAGTGCATGTTTTATTCTTACTGAAATAAGTTAATTAAAATTTATGAAAACTATATAAATTATTAAAAAAATACAAAACTAATTACCATTGATAATATTATTAATATTAAAGATAGTATTATCATTATCTTTTCTTTTCGACGGTGCCGAAAGCAAAATAATGAAAACAGAACGAAATATAGCAATTGTTACTTGAAATATGTTCTGCAATCTTGAAGATAGTATATTCTGTTGCGTGGTATCATATACTGGATTGAATTTACCTAGTAAGCCTAATTTAAAATAAAGTAAATGTTTGAGGAAATTTTGGATTGACTAACCATTTAAATGGTTTTCCCGACTTCTTTTGAACAGGACAATTTGGATATGTAATGATCAATTAATCAAGTATTGACAGCATTAACGTCAAAATGCAACTGATTTTCCTAATTAATTATACAGATAGATGGGTAAATAGGTAAAATTACATATTAGAGTTTATGACAGATAAACAAGCTTAGGCCCAACACGTTGATTTAAAACAAGATAACTAAATGACTATCTCAACTTTATCCCTAAACATAAACTAGTCAAGTGAAAAGATTATCTCAAGGACACAAGTCAATCCCACAACAATGGTATACTCGTTTGGTCCACCTTTTTTATTTATAAGGCAGTAAAATGTGAGTAAAGGGGAAGGGGTGCGTCTTCAAAACAGTGACCTTGCTTGTCGGTGACAATTGGGGGTCAGGATGAGGAAAACAATCGGTCTTTGACCTGAGTTTTAGATACTTTCTCCTCAGTCTACATTCCTCGGACCAAATGGCACCTTTTATCACATTTGAAAAACTAACTGAGTTACTTTAACCGTTAGCCAGATTTTCAACTAGTTAAAGTTAGAAGTTAAACATTACCAAAACTAACGAATAAGTTAAAAAGTTAATAGAAAAAGTAACGATTAAATGTAATCGTTAATTATTTTTAATCGTTAATCCCAAGTATGAAAATTGTCATTCTGAGGAATAGTTGAACTCAGTTAGTAACCAGACTACACTCATCCTACACACATATCATCATTCATATTCGCCTTAAAATACGCACAACGTTGTGTCGGTATCTCATTATTAAGTAAGAATGTAAGAACGTAATCATGTTTTGTACGGCCGAGTCGCCTATGTTTTTTGGCAAAATTTATATTTTCAATCGCTAAAATTAAACCCTACTTATTGGAAATGTAAAATCTTAGAATTGTTCTGGGGACGACATGATTATACCTTCCATCCTAATTTCAAAATAGTACTTTTGTATTAATTTACCTTTTCTATAAGTAATTAGGTATGATTATTGTTATCAAAAGTTATAATAACTTGAATCTCTTTTTACTACATTTTAATAATTTATCAGTTACTTTTCTATATTTATAAAAGAGGATGTTTGTGTATATATATATATATATAAAAAAAAAAATTTTATATATATATATATATATATATATATATATATATATATATATATATATATATATATATATATATGTTTGAAGTTTATGCGCTGCCAAACCATCCAACCGATCGCCATGAAACTTTAGGATGTTGTCCTGTATACTCCCGAGATGGTTTCTGTAAAGTTTGATGCAGATCCGTCCACAGGGTCCCGCCCCACGGGCTCCTAAAGATACCATGTTATTCAAATGGAGAATCTGAATTGTTTACAAAAAACATGTGATTGTGTGGTTTAATGTAGTTTCACATGCCATAAGCAGATTGAAGTTCCCACAACAACAGTACTGTATATGTTTTGATTTATTGTAGTTCTACATTTCACCTTGAGAGTGTAGCACACACTACTTTTACTTGATCAGGTGATCTGTATTTGGTGTTAACATTTTTTCCTCGGTAATTAAAACATTTGGTGAAACGTGAAAATAAAAAATAAATAATTATTATTGTTTTGCAGTTTACTTTTTATGACATGCCTCCTAAAAAATCTAATATTGGTAGAAGAAGCAAAAATGCTCGAATTCTTTCAGTATAATAGAAGGTCTATGGTTACAGTAGTAAAGGAGGGGTTATTTAAAAAAAGAACTTTGACTTTCAAGTTTTGTGCTACAAGTGAATTCAGTTCACAGAGGACAGAATAAGAATAGGTACGCTGTCCCCCAAGGTATCTAGGATTGAAGTTCTAGTATAGACCTTCATTATACTACTTATAATTGTATAAGCTCTGTTATTGTATCGTGTCTGGTACTTATAATTATCACACTCCTAAGTTACTTCAAAATTGCAGATTTTTTCATTTATTGTTTAGTCTCATTCTAATTAGACAACTTCATTCATTATTGCATATTTATTTTTAGATTAATTGTGGTTACTTTACAAAACTTGTTAAATGGAGATATATCCGTTGGAAATAAAATTTAAATAGAAGGTCTTTGGTTTTAGTTACCGTGCTCTCCCTATACGGTGGTTTTAGTCAGTTACCCTGGGGTTGACGCTCCACAATTTTAAGGCGGATTGTTAGGTGGTTTTAGTGAGGGACCTTCTTAAACCAGACAGTCCCATCCCAGCCAGAAAATTGAAGACAGTTAAAATCGGGCCGGAGGCAGAGAAACCTAGTAGGAACCAGTATAAAACATGTTAAACCCCCTGATTCATACGACTCAACTGGCCATCTCGGAAATTAGACATGTGATGTAATTTGATGACGTCACTCCCCCTCATGTCTCCACGAGGCTAGAGGTGTGCTAAATGAATACATTCCAGTACCTGATACAACCGATACCGATACTTTTAAGTATCAGGTATAAATATCGGTTACAAATATCGCTTTAAATATTAGTTAGTATCAGAGAACTTTGGGCATTTAAATGGCCATATACACAATCAAAAACAAATATTTGTATGAATAATTATTATCGCTATCACAAATAAACAATTGACAGTTCTTACTGACAGGAAATGTTTTTCATAGTGATTAACTAATTCAACTATCGTAATAATTAGAATTGGACAGTGGTTACGCAATTAGATACAGATACCTAAAGCAATATTTAAACGAATACTTGTATTCCCCCGATACCAACGAATACTTTAGTATTCACGAATACTAAAGTATTCATTGCCGATACGCAATAGATACAGATACCTAAAGCGATATTTAAACGAATACTTGTATCCGATACTTTTGGAATTGTGTATCTGATACTTCTGCCTGCGTCATGTAACCGATACAAAATATCGGTTACGAATACTTCTTCCCACCTCTACACGAGGCAATTATTTTTTCTTCTTCAAGATGGCTACAGGTCTATTTTCGTTGTGTTAGTGCTCATTTAAAAATTTTGATTACGGAGTTCCTATAGTCTTTATGTATATTTCTTTATTGCCTATATTTACCTTTGAAAACTGTGAGTATTTTGTCACTGAATGTTTGTCTCTCCGTCACTCACAGTATAAAAAACGCTAACAATCTCTCCACATTAACCTGAAATAGGCCTAAAAACTTATCAGGAATAAACAAACAAACCTGCTCATTGGTCTGTCATTCCAAACCCACCTGTGTATATTGATTGTCAAAACGTTCAAATTGCATAGAGTAATCCACGTCTGTTTAAAATCCACTGCCTTCTCAATATCATATCTTAGAAAACTTAGCACTATATGATACACTGGTTTAACTCCAATAAGCTTGGTGGATCGAGTAGCTAAGCAGTAATTATTGGAGTGACCGTGTAAACTAACGTGAATATATAGGCTAATCGAGCGCCAATGCAGACGTAAACAAAACTGCACGTCCAACTTCGCTCCAACCATTGACTGCTTGATTTAGTCAATTTCAAAGGCTGCCAAATCGTACTCAACCGTGCTTCCTCTGCACTGAATGAAATGTCACTCGTTCTATCCCCCGAATATTGTGCTGTGTGCTTGAAGAAAGTCCTGGACACTGAAAAAGGGCTACAATGCGGAGAAAATGTGAGAGGTGGTTTCATCAACTATGTACGAATATAACAGATAGCGAATACCGCAAGCTATCAGCCGATTCCAACAAAAAATGGTTCTGTGACAGAGCTGATTGCGTTGATAGTAACTTCCATCCAATTAATAAATTAATGAATAAATTCGAAGATCTGTCCTCCCAAATGTCTCTAGTGCTTTCCAAACTCAATGATTTGACTGCAATTTCTGCTGATGTAGCCTTAATCAAAACGGAGGTCGCCAGTGTAAGTGCTAAGCTAACTAACCTCGAGCCACGTATCACTGAATCTGAAGGCCGCATTAAAAAACTCGAAGATGAACTTAATGTCCTAAAAAATCGTGAGAACCATCCTAGCAGCGTTGAGTCCATTGCTGGTGAATTAGCTGAAAGACAGCGCCGCTCCCGTAATATTATTATTTATAACTTGCTGGAATGCACTAGTAAAACTCTTGCTACTAGAGTAGAACATGACACCAATCTTGTTTCCATTCTGGTGGATACATTTTGCAATTCAGATCCCAATACGTCTTTCAAGTGTCATCGCATTGGCAAAGCGTCAGCTAACAAAACCCGTCCCTTGAGAGTTGTTTTTCGCAATCAGGATTCCGTCATTACTTTCTCATCCAACTTTGACCAAAACGCTGTGAGTACTATGGATGCTAAGCTAAGGGAGGTGACTTTTTCAAGGGATCGCACCCCTGCAGAGAGAAAACATCTTAATGAGCTGAGGGCATTGTTGTAACAGAGGATTGATGGAGGATAGGAAAACATCACGATTAAATTTGTTAATGGAGTGCCTTCAATTGTTAAGAAGACTTCAAAAAACGATTAATGCTCGGATCGGATATTCTTCAGGTGTATTACCAAAATGTCAATGGCCTTCACACGAAAATCAATGAACTTCAAAAAGCCGTCTCTGCATGTGTGTAAGACATCCTAGTTCTGACTGAGACTAATCTGTCACATGATGTGAGTAATGCGGAACTGGGTCTCTCTGGATTCAACATTCACAGATATGATAGATCTGCTAACACAAGCTCCAAAAAATGTGGAGGTGGAGTTCTGATTGCCACTAAGTCCTCATTGAACGTGCATAACATAACCCCCTCGTCTCTCAGTTCTGAATCTGTATTTGTGTCAATAACTACGAACTCTTCCCCAGTTCTGATCTGTGGAGCCTACATTTCACCTCAGCAGCCCACTGATGCTTACAGCAACTTTTGTGCTTCCATTGACGAAGTAATGTCATCATGCCCTAACCTTAGTGCTGCTTTTCTTGTGGGTGACTTAAATTTACCTGAAGTGAATTGGGATGCACCATTGCTTTCCTCTACCAGCGGAAGATCTAATGTTATGATTGATCTGGCCTCCACATATGAACTATATCAAGTAAATACTATTAGAAATTCAAGAGACGTACTTCTGGACTTGGTTTTTAGTTCACACTCTTCTGTACCTGTGTCCCTGGCTCACGACCCAATTATTCCTGAGGAACCTGTTCATCCAGCAATTTGCTTTGACGTTCAACTTCCTAAGCTGCAGACCAATGCCCGGTATGTGGTCCCAGAATTTCATCGTTGTAACTTGGAAGGTATTTACTTTTAGGATACATTTATAGCCTTTCTTGGTCTTATGAACACTAAAAATTCTTTCAGGATACATTCATTCACAATCGGTTTTGCTCTATTTACTGTATACAAAAAATGTTTAGACTTTTAACTGTCAACTTCCCAGTTAACTTCCCATTCTATAGACCCACCCACCCACCTATACACGTACAGTGATATTACTACAGGCCTGTACTACCACCTGGGTCCTGTTACGTTTGACATATGCAATGTTCCTGAGTACTTCGATCAGCTCATGGATGTCCTACACTGCACTGTGCTTGAAAACACTCCGATGAAGAAAATTGGTGGAACCTCCTTTCCTTGCTGGTTCTCTGCTGAACTGAGGCATCTCGTGGTGATGGGTGAAAATTGCTCATAAACATTTTAAGATCTCATCTAATCCTAATGCCTACCGAGATTTCTGCCGCCTCCGTGCCGCTTGCAGGAATTTGAGCACGAGGTGTTACAATGACTACGTCTCTCACATCAACAATACAATTCCACGAAATATGAGATCGTTCTGGAGCTTCTACAACAGCATAAAGGGTTCCTGTTCTGGCTCCTCAACTGGGACCTATCATCTGAACAACAGGACCGAGACATCTCCCGCTGCCGTCTGTAATCTCTTTGCGGACCACTTCTCAGTGTTCACTCGGAATGACGCACCGGCTCCCTATTATCAGTTCGACACCCACGTGAATCTGTCTGCTTGTGTGCTGAAGGAGCCTGATGTAGAGCAGAAACTCTTCTCCCTAGATCCGAAAAAAGGCGTAGGGCCTGATGATGTACCACCACTGATACTCAAGCACTGTAGTAAACTGCTTGCTCCTCAACTTTCAGTAGTTTTTAATAAACTTATTCAACAAGGTATTTTTCCTGACAAACTGAAAACCAGCTATGTTGTCCCCATACACAAATCCTCTGATGTAAATGATGTGCAAAATCATAGACCGATCGTTATTCAGCCAGCTCTGGGGAAGGTCTTTGAAACCCTTGTCCTGGATTGTGTGTTTTCATTTTTCAAGTGTGATGAAAGAAGAACAACATGGCTTCTCCCATGGCAGGTCTGTCACAACCAACCTTGTCCTCTACAAGCATGACATTCTGACGGCCTGATGGAAAACAGGTGGACAGTGTATATATAGACTTCTCCAAGGCATTCGACCGGGTCAGTCACAGTCACCTTCTTGCCAAACTTGAGGCATATGGTATTTCAGGCAGTCTTCTCCAATGGTTTCGCTCCTACTTGTCAGACCGGAGACTCATGGTCAAGTTTCTGGGAGAAAAGTCTAGACCCTTTACAGCAACTTCTGGAGTCCCACAAGGCTCACATATGGGACCATTACTGTTCACCATATTTCTTAATGACATTGTAGACATAATCGGTGTCAGGTGTCTGATGTTTGCAGACGACATTAAGATATACAACTCGATATCCTCCATTAATGACTGTATTCTTCTGCAGCAATGTCTCAGCAACATAGAGGAATGGTGTGTCCGCAACAGCATGAAGAAAAACACATCCAAATGTTTTGTGGTTTCCTTCCACCGCTCAAACGAAGCCCTTGTCTATGATTACTCTCTGAATCGATCTATCCTCAAGCGTGATACTTCTGCCCGTGACCTTGGAGTTGTGTTTTCTAGCAACCTCAGTCCTGAGAAGCATAACAATGCTATCGTATCTAAGGCTTCAAAAGCATTGGGTCTCCTTATAAGAACTTCTCGTAGAGGCTTGAGTACTGAAGCGATGAAAACTGTCTACATGGCGTTGGTCAGATCAGTTCTTGAGTTTGGCAGCGTGGTGTGGTCACCCCATCAGCTTGGCCACATCCAGCGTCTGCAGAGGGTCCAAGACAGGTTCCTTCGTACTGTTGGAGTCAAGCTGGGCTTCGATTACCGGACTGTTCCTCTGGATGACATTGGTGAGATGCTGGGGTTGGAGCCATTGCTGAAGCGGCGGCAGTTGCTTGATGTGATGTTCCTTCAGCGAGTTGTTGCTGGTGATGTCAACTGTCCTCGACTGCTGGAGCTTATCGACTTCAGGACGCCAAGACAAACCCGCTCCTTACATCTGTTCAGCCGTCGTGTGTACTCCACGGGATACGAGCACCACAGTACCATCCCTAGGCTCCACAGGATTGGAAACTTTGTTTCTCCACACCATGACTTCTTCCATGAGAGCAGTCGTCACCTGAAAACCACTTTCATGGCACTTTAATTATCACTTGATCTAATTATATGTATCTCACCTTAATTCTGTATTTTCTTAGTTTATTGTAGATCTTCGTGCTTGTTAGTGTTGTTAAATTATTTCTATATCTTTCTGATTATTATTCTTACACGTTTGCTTGTTAAATATTTATTGTTTGTTGCATGTTGTCGCTAGTTTAAATTATGTACAATAGATAAGTTATTTTGCTAGTTGCTGTTACATGTAAATCTTATGCTTGTTAGTACTATTATGATAATTATTTATTTCTCTCAAGTTATTTCTTTTTACATGTTTGCTTATTGAATATTTATTGCTTGTTGCCAGTTATTGCTAGCTTGA
The DNA here is from genome assembly GCA_035578905.1 of Stictocephala bisonia. Lineage (NCBI taxonomy): Eukaryota > Metazoa > Arthropoda > Insecta > Hemiptera > Membracidae > Stictocephala > Stictocephala bisonia. The sequence continues at coordinate 6,960 of JAQJVL010000467.1, read as the reverse complement.
ATTATGTATGATTGTTATTTTGCTAGTTGCTATTGCATGAATTGTTGATGGTTGTTACCTGTTAAATATTATGCTTATAATTATTTTTGCTTGCTTAGTTATAGCTATATTTAAATTACTGTATGTATGCTAGTCATTGTCCATATTTCCACAATTATGCCATCTCATTTGTATTCATTGTAAATTGGTTTTTGCCGTAAATAAATAAATAAATGTGGGAACGGGAAATAGAGCGAGCCCAGCCCAAACATTCAAACAGATTCTTCAACTGTGTCTCCATTTCAGTTGGCGTTGAAGGTTTTAATCTTGGAATACTACACTGGGGCACTCAGTTCAGTACCTCAGAGAATATTGACATCTTTTTATATTTGTATGGATAACATTGACGAACACCATGTTTCATGACTTAATTATTTAACTTTTAAAAATACAAAACGAGAAACTACACAAAAACTATAATTTAAATAGAAACCAACTTTAAATTAAAAAGTTGTTGAGAATTGTATGCTCTATAAAACTATGATTTCAGAATACTATTTCGTCCAGACTGATAATTAAAAATAAGTGTTTATTCTGGACACTGAAATGATAATTTTTCACTTTTAAGCCCTATTATAACAAACTATAATTCTTAAAACATTTCTGGTAGATTTATTAATTACTTTGGTTATTTACAAATTATTTTTACGCTGGTCAAACTTACCTGACCAAGAAATAAAAAATTTCCTCACTTCTTTAAAATTTCATGTCGCGGGTTTTTAATGAATTAAAATGATGTTAATCATTTTATATAAATTATCTGTCACAACCACGTTATAATAAACATTTACCATTATAATACTTGTTTCTTCCTGTAAAAAAACGACATGCCACATTTCTACCTTAAATTTAATTTTCTTGCTACAACGTCGTAACAAGTGATGACGGGGTTGGCATGCGAAGGGTGCAGGAATGTCCCTTAGTCTCCAATAAAATTCAAATTCATTTATTTGCCAAGAAACAAAGCATTTATACAAAGTACAAAGTCTGCATTAGCATCGTCAAAGTTAAAACTAAACTATTTTAGTACTTAAAAGCTATGGACAATAAATTACAAGAAAATCACAAAATGTATGATGACTAAATAAAAACATATAAAAATAAATCTATAGAAGGAAACATTACACATAAGGCAAAGAATAAGTTACATAGGGTGGTTTATCACTTAGGCTACCGTATACTACAAGATCAAAATGTACAAGATGTATGCCTAACACATACTAAATTAATTTAAGAATAAATTTTAAGAATACAATTTAAGAATAAAAGTAAATATTTACAGAACAAGTAAATAAGTGTATATGTAAAAACGAGTCACAAGTTAAATTATATATATATATATATATATACGTACAAGATATAAAACATAAAAACCTAGTTATTTATATAGCCTAAACTTAAATAACATTCTATAACATATTAATTTACAAGATACAAAAAAATATATAGGCCCTATGTATTAATTAGATAATAACTAGCTTGCACATTTATGTTCATAATACTCTTCAAGGCTATAAAAACAATTTTTTATCAAAATGTGTTTTATCGTAGTTTTAAATTTATTAGGATTTAGGTCTGCAATATATTTGGGTAGTTTTTAAACAAATTTATAGAAGTGCAATGAAAGCTTTTTGTGGTTTTAGAATAATTATAATGAGACTTTCTTATTAGCTCACAATGTCTTGTGCCATAATTATGAATAACAGAGTTTAGCTGAAGTGTATTAATATTATCTTTAACATAAAGTAAACACTGAAAAATGTAAATACAGGGAAGGGACATTATATTAGATTCAATAAAAAGTTGTTTATAATGACTTCTGGAATTTACTTTAAAAAGTGCTCTCACTCACTTTTTGTGCTGAAAATAAACTACTAGAAGAAATGTTGTTTGCCCATATTAAAGTTCCATAATTCAGATGTGAGTGAATATATCCATAATAGACTTGCAACAAGACCTCTTTGGAAACTATGCTGTTCAATTTTCTTAATAAAAATACACCCCTGTTTAATTTAAGTAAAATGGTTTTAGTGTGTGACTTCCAGCCAAGATCACCCTGAATTGTTATTCGCAGAAATTTTACTGGCTTGGATATATTAACTAACTTACGGTCATAAGAAACTACCAGTTCTTGAGTCTTATTCAGATTTAAGGAAAGAGAATTAGCATTACACTAATCTGTAAGTACATCAGATGGGATACAAGATATGAAATTAGGGTCATGTGACACATAGCTAACACATAAATCATCAGCGTACAGGTAACAGCTTAAAGAGTCAGAGTCAAAAATATTTGGCAGATCATTAACATAAATTATAAAAAGAAGGGGGCCTAATATTGAGCCTTGAGGAACACCATGTGGGACAGTATTAAGCTTTGAAAATGAGTTATGTACATAAACTGACTGCGACCTATCCTTCAAATATGATTTTACAAGTTTTATCGCTTTACTATCAAATCCTAGTACTTTGAGTTTTACAATAAGCGTGTTATGGCAGACAGTGTTGAAAGCCTTAGAAAAGTCATAAAAATTGGCACCAACATTGCACTTATTTTCTTTACCGTCGAGACAATTTTGAATGAATTTTAGCACTGCGTCACATGTAGAGCGACCTTTTCTAAATCCAAATTGATTACCAAATTGTAAGTTATTTGTTTCTAAAAATTTTACAATTTGCATATTAATGACATTTTCAAAAACCTTTGACAAAACAGGAACTAGAGAGATTAGCCTATAGTTGTTGGGGGCTGTGCTATCACCTTTTTTATGTACAGGTACCACTTTAGAAATTTTTAATTTATCACTTTAGAAATTTTGATACCCCTTCATCAAAACATTTATTAAGGATATGACACAAAACTTCACATATGTATATACTACTATGCTTGACAATATAGGAGCTCAAATTAAACATATCAAAACAGGAACTATTACTCAGAGATAAAATTGCACTATGTACATCTTGAACAGAGACATAAGTAAAAGAAAAAGTGGGGGCACATTAAGCCCGCTGTAGGCTTTACTAGCATAAAATTTAGCAGTGTTATGGCTCTGAGAAATTGCATTAACAACATCTTGCATACTGCTTACAAAAAAATCATTAAAGATATCACTATTGAGTGAAGTGGGAATTTGATATGAGGCTGAACTTTTAACAGACGAGGCATCTTTTATGATTTTCCAAATTTGTTTAGGCCTATTTACTGCTCTGGAAACTACTTTATTATTAAAGGATAACTTGGCTTTCTTTATTTTCTGCCTATATTTATATTTTATTCTATTAAAGTCTCGTTTAATCTTGGGGCACAATGAATGCCTTGACAGGAAAGAAAGTTTCTCTACTTGGGATTTTAGATTATTCAGTTCTGAAGTAAACCATTTATGAACAGGATTTTTTTTAGTTTGAACATTGTTATGATTAACATTTTTAAGGGAAAGCTCAAATTAACTGCCCACAACTACATGTTAAAAATTTCACAAATTGATCATTTGCAGAGTCTAGGCAGTATACAGGTATCCAGTTAGTATTCTTTAACCAATTAATAAATTCAGTTAAATTGTGAACTTCTAGGGAACGTACCCACTTGCTATTCTGTCCTATTTCATTCTGAGAATTGATATTTAGGCCTATATTCACACTTAGGTTGAGAGAAAGATGGTCAGAACATCCTAAGTCTATGACATTTGAATGGGTTCTTGAAGGATGGATGGAGGTAATTATATTATCAATGCAAGTACCATCTTTTATTATACCATGCCGAGTTATCACATTACTGAATATAATGTGTAGGCCATAACTGTAAATTAGACTACAAAGGTCTGAGGCTACTTCACTTCTAGAGTTAAATTCTATGTTGAAGTCACCAGAAATAATTATATCAGTGTTCATTGAGAACGCTATGGATAGTAGGCTATTAAGTAGTTCAAAAAACTTTGACCTATTTGCAATATTTGGCACTCTATAGAAGCATACAATTAAAGAATTTAATTCAAAAACATAGCAACATGATACTTCAAAAATTTCCTTTACAGCTAAACTGTTTATAGAGGGTACATTTTTACAACTATATTTATCTTTGATAAAAATAGCCGAACCACCATGGAGTTTGTTTTTCCTGCAAAAATATGAAGCTAATTTAAAACCTTTAAAAAATACTAAGTCAATTTCATGTGATTTCAACCAATGTTCAGAGAAACACAAAACATCAATATTATTTTGAGAAGTTACAATATCAAAAATTTCTCCTTTGTTAAGTAAACCTTGAGTATTTACATAACATAAATCTACATTGCAGCTAGTTTTACAAGGGAGAAAATTTAACTCATGATTTGTTGACCAAGGTCTAGGCTTACTCACACTAGCCTTGGCCACTCTAGTACGTTTCCCGGCACCATTATTTCATTAGACACAGTCTGTAACTTAGGTCTATTTTTAATTATATACGAAATTGTTTTAGCAAGAGCCTGTTTACCAAGGAAATTAAAATGCTGACCATGAACAGTGTGAAATTCTCTATTACAAGAATTAGTTTTAATGAGAGACACATTTTTGTACTCACGACAGATGTTTTTAAGATCAGCATTGGCATTACAAATTTCTTTATTTACCACTGAAGACTTGATGCGATCGTGGCGATGAGGAATGTTTACATAAATGACGTTTGTGTGCGGTAGCTTCTGAAGTGTAGCAGAAAGAGTACATACTGCATCATTGGCCTCATTCTTGTAGATATCATTTGCTCCACCCACAAAAACAATTGTGTCATAACTGCTGACTTCACCTACTTTCCCAGGCTGCAGACTTTCTACTTCCGGAACAATGTTTCTTAAAGATGCACTAGGTTTCAAAGTAGATTCAATCTCATATCTACGGCCTAGCAAATCACTATCTTAGATAGGCCACGGCCAAAACTGTCCGAAAATATCTTGACTTTGCGTTGAGCCTTGGACTTGGGCTTAGTATTTCTTAGTTTTTGAAGATTTTCACAGTTTTTAGAATAGCTGTTTAGATAACTGTTACCTTCGTTCTCACAAACAGAACTTAGCACTTCAAACCTATTTTCCAACTGCAGTTCATCAGAAACTTTACAAACAGTAGGCTTAGCTTTCCTTGGTCTACAAGGAATACTCTCCCAGCCCCTATGGTTTGAGCCTAGGCCTAGGCTGTTAGTACACACATTGGAATCTGACTTAGGCCTACTTGTTTGAGAATTTAGGCCTATCTCCAGTGATCGAATTTTCTCCCGTAGAGAAGCATTTTCCCGCTTCAACTCTTCTAAGTCATTGTTTAGGATGAGAATAATTTCTTCTCGATCACTGACAATTTCGTCTACTATCACAGCCATACCACCATCTTGATTGCACCTGGTACAGAACCAATTTTGATTAACTTGGAAATCGTCCTGATTTTTTATACCTCCACAATTATAATGCCACCACAGATCACACGAATCACATAGTACGCCGTTTTTAACAACTCGTTTGCATTTACCACATTTATCATTAACTTTAATTCTAACTATTTCAGGAGTAGTAACGCTAACGTCAACACTACCCGGCGCCATCTTTAAACGTGTTTAAATAGAACATAGAACTCAAAGAAGAAATAAAACATAACTGTTTATATGTTAATCCCGTAGTAAGACACTGGTAAACAGCTAGTCCTCTATAAAATCTTACTAAACATTTAAATCCTAAGAAATTGTGGCCTAAGAAATGTCATAATGATAGTCGTTGAAATGTTAAAGCGCGTATTGTTGTAATACACGTAATCTGGATGTTATTAATAATTAAAGGGAATATTGTAAGTAAATCAAATTATTTTGAAGAAGAAGATAAAAAGCTTATCATATGTAAATAGAAAGGCTTACACTTGTACAAGTTTAAATAGTTTTGAACGTTTTAAATAATAACTAAATAGTTGCGTTACATACTGAATATGTCATTTATACTGTTAAGTTTAATCAATGAATACATATCTATGTGTAGATATATACAGGGTTGCTTAAAAGTCTTGAAACGGTCTAATATCTTCTGCACTCATAAATGAACAAACATAAAACTTTGTACAGTGACATAGGGCGTAAATTTAACTTTTTTATGCAATCAGGAGCACTTCACCACCTCAGGGAGATCGCCCGTAAAGTCTTAATTAGTAGAACACCATGCCGCAAATTAGATCTCAAAAGATTAATTCTTAACAAAATGGTGTCGCTCGAAAGTTTAAATACTGATATAATGGTTCAAGAATGGCTTAATTTTATTGTAACCATACCACGTGAAGCTAAAAAACCTCACATTCGATTATTTAACACAAACACATACTTTAAAATGTATTCAGTATAGTGCTATTTTTCTATGGGAAAGGTCCACCATGAGTCAGTAGAACATTTTTAATAAAAGGATAGGTTGATATACAAATTATTTTACAGGGCTGGTCAAGCAAAAAAGTCTTAAACCGCACTTCAATAGCTTTATCCGTTATAAAATGGATCCTTATTAGGAATTGCAGTAAGGCATCATTTCTCAACGGACGAAGCTTTTGAAGTACTGTTTGCAGCATTCTTCTTTGCTTGGCCAGCCCTTTAAAAATGATTCCATATTAATATATTATGCTTTCAATAAAAAGTTTCTACTGACTTCTCCAGGACCGTTCTTATAAAATTTAATAACATATAACGTGTGTTATAAGCAATTTTAAATTTAATGTATCTTACTCCTTCTGGATCGTTCCCATAGCAATAGCAAGACACTTAATTCATCCTAAATTACATCCTAGTAATCGCGTGTGAAGTTTTATAGCTTCATGTGGTATGGTTACAATAGAAGCCATCTTTTAACTTGAACATAAAACTTTCGAGCGCCGCCATTTTGTTTAGGATTAACCTTTTAAGGTCTCATTGGCGGCGTGATATTCTGCT